>PVKZ01001791.1:299014-319681 GCA_004027375.1 Macroglossus sobrinus | reverse complement strand
TAATCTTTTGGCACCGAGTGCAGTGATGTACTTTATTGGAGGACACTGTTCACCACTAAAGTTTTAAAAGCTCTTGGGGAAGCATTTGAATAAGAATAGGATTTGATGTCAGGATTGATTTAGGCGTGGTTGTTCACATTTTCCTTACTTTTCTTCTCCTTCTCCTCCTCCTTCTCCTTCTTCTCCTCCTCCTCCTCCTCCTCCTCCTCCTCCTCCTCCTCCTCCTTCTTTATCTATCATCTATCTATCTATCTATCTATCTATCTATCTATCTATCTATCTATGTAAAATCTTAAATGTTTGGGCAATTAGTGAGTTTAAGAGAGAACTGTGAAATTTTAGTTCAGAGAATATGGGATTTTCTGATTATTTTCAGTGAATTTTTATGCTTTTTGAATTTTTATGTTTCCTTTTTGTACTTCCCATTGATTTAAATATCAAATTGGCTTAGTTGCTATGTTGGACCTGGGAGTTTTATGGTTGACCCAGGAATATAGGTAGATATATTTTTTGAAATTAACCTTTAATATCACTGACATAATTTATATTCATCATAGGTAATGCAGACAAGGTACAAAGAAGAAAAATTGCCCCTGTTCCATCACTAGAGATAACAACTGTTAACATATTGGTATATTGTACTTGTTCTACCTTGAGTCATTTCAAAAGTTGGATATATTTTTCTTGGAACTTATTCATTAGGCATCAGAACCACCTTACAGTCTACAAGGTGATGATTTCTCATTCTTTTTTGCATTACAGACTCTTCTGAGAATCTAATAAAAGCTATTGATTTCCTTGCCCCAAATCTCCATATTGTCATGCACACAAATTTTGTGTTTATTACAGGCATTTCAGGCATAATCTGAATTCTATAGTAGTCTATGGATTCTAGGTTAACATTCTTGATATAAGGCATATGACTCTTTAAAAAATTTTTAAATATGATAAGTAATGAACAATTAAAATGCTTTCCTATAATACGCTTGTTCAAAAGTAACTATAATGAATATCTGTTACTTTTATCTGCCTGGCACCCATTTTATTTCTCTTTTCTGATAAAACACTGTCCATTCACTTTGTTACAAGGATGGACATATAACTCAGGTTGCAGCAAAAATAATACCTGACCTTAGAATAGCTAAAGCTGAATTAAATTTAAACAAAGACTGACATTTTACCAAGTATGTAGGAATCTATGCATCTGAACGTGTTTTTCTACTGTAATCACTCTAGGAGGTTTCATTTTAATTATACTGTCATGGTTCAAAATATTTTGAGAATCTCTTCTGGAATTGTCTTTGAAACAGATTTATGAGCTATGTAAGCAAGTTCACGTGATCAAATGTTTGGTTGAAAGTTTATAGGAAATCCCACTTAAATGATTTAAACAAAAAGGGATTTTATTGGTCCATGTAACTATAAAGTTTTCAAATACAGGTGAACAGAAGAACTCAAATAGTATCATCAGGATCTCATTTGACTCCTTTTCCCTGGGCCCTGCTTGCTTTGTGTTGGCTCTATTTTTAAAGAGGCTTTTCTTGCATGGTAGCAAAAGTAACCATAGCATCCTTTCAGGTTCAAACTCATCAGAAGCAGAGAGCATTTCTGGTAGCTCCCAGAGAAGTCTCAAGACTTAATTAGACTGCATGCCACAGTGAAACCAGCTCTGAGGCCAAGAGCATGCAATGTGGTTTTTGGTTTAGTTCTGGGGCATGTGCTTTTCCATGGAGTCCTCATACTACCCAATATGTATGTACTATTTAAGAGGGGAGAGGAGGTTAAGAGTAAAAATAGAGGGTATTGTTGGAAGAAGGTCAAAAGGATCCTGAGAATACTCATTCTACAGTCATCATATTATATTGACATATATTGACATATAATATTATGTTAATTTCAGATGTACAACATAGCGATTTGACATTTATAAACTTTACAAAGTGATCACCATGATAAGCGTAGTAACTATCTCTCATTGTACAAAATTATTGCTGTATGATTGACTATATTCCTTATGCTGTATATTGCATCTACGTGATGTATATATTTTTTAACTGGAAGTTTGTACCTTTTAATTCTCTTAAGCTTTTTAGCCCATCTTCCAGCTCCCTTCCCCTATAGCAACCATCAATTTGTTCTCTGTATCTATGAGTCTGTTTCTCTTTTGTTTTTGTTTATTCATCATTTTTGTTGGTATTAATTTTTATATTTATAATTAATATACATATTGGTACTATGGAACATTATAGCCAAATAAAGTATTACCATTTAAGAAAATATATTTATGTATTATTTATAGACCAGGAAATATTTAGTATTGATCATGTAATAGTCCTGAAGTTGTTGGTTATATTGTTTTTGTTCTTTTTCTACTGTTTATCCTTTTATTTATACATTTAAAAAAGTAGTTAAAAAATTTTAAAATTACAATTAGCATATCATATTATTCTAGTTTCAGGTATACAACATAGTAACTTATAAACTTATGTAACTTATAAATGATCACCCCAATAAATCTAGTATCCATCTGATACCATACATAGTTATTATAATATCATTGACTATATTCCTTATGCTATACTTTACATCTCCATGACTAGTTTTACATCCTACAACTTTATTAAATTTATTTATTAGTTCTAATAGTATTTTGATGGAGTCTTTAGGTTTTTCACATATAGTATCACATCATCCGCAGATAGTGACAGTTTTACTTCTTTACCAATCTGACTTTTATTTTTTTTTCTTGTGTAATTGCTGTGGTATCCATGTAATTCTTTTAAAGTCATAGCTTATTTGTGACTCAAAACATCCACCTTCTTCACCAGACATGACCCTAAATAACTTTTAATAACAATACAGGTAATAACTTATTTTCCTCAGAGGTATTCAAAAGAATGTGTTTCAGATTGTAATATTCACTACAAAGAAGGTAGTTATCATAGCTGGGAATATACAATTTACTCACAGGAGTTATCTCCTAATTTAAGTAAAACAGAAAGAATAAGAAGACAAATAAAGCATAAAATAGCATGTAAATGAATGTTGACTTTTAGCCTGCATTCTTTAAGGCCATCTTGTAAAATGAGATTATGAAATTCTCAAAGGGTGACTACAATATTGAATTATAGACAAAATGCCAGCCTAGTAAATATATAAAGTTTTGAAAAATGTTCTAAAGTGTAAATTGTTGTGAGTGTTCCTGTGGGCTCAAAAATTATGTGCAATCTGTGTTACTGATTATAATGTTCTATGTGGTCAAACTTACTTATTGTGGAATTTATACATTTTCTATTTGGCTTATTTTTATCTATTGATGTAGAACGTTCTGAGATGATTGTGTTAAAATCCTCACTTATAATTGTTGATTCAGCTGTTTCTCTCTCCTAATTTTTAGTGATTTAAATATATTTCCCTTTCAAGGCTACATACATACACACAGACAGACACACAGACGTACATATATATAGACATATATCCTTACTTCCCACCTTCATTTTCTCCAAAACGTGTCAAACACCTATAATGTGTGAGGCGATGTCCTGAGCAAAGTGACAAATACTAAAGACATGATCCTTGTCCTTGGGGAACTTGCAATCAAGTAAGATCACTAGAACGGTCATAAAATAATTTTAATTTAGAGCAGTCTGTGATAATTCACACGTCTTCCTTTGTACTCTACCATCACATCTTTTTTATAAGACCTGCTTGCCACATTTACATGTTTTTCCCCCTTAGAATGTACTCTCCTTAGAATGTATGTCTCTTGTAATGCTCTTATTCTTTAAAAATTTGACTTTTTTTGTGGCAAGAACACTTACCATGAGATCTACCCTCTGAGCAATTTTTAGGTTCACAAAACAGTACTGTTAACAATAGGCTCACTATTATACAGCAGATCTCTAGAACTTATTAATCTCGTGTAATTGAAATATTGTGCCATTGGTTAGCAATTTCCCATTTCCCCCTCTCTTCAGACCCTGGTAACCACCATTCTACTCTCTCTGATTGTATGAGTTTAATTATTTTGGATATATCATATAAGTGAAATAATGAAATGTTTGCCCTCCTGTGAGTAGCTCATTTTGCTTAGCATAGTGTTTTCAAGTTTTATTCATGTTGTTGCATATGGCAATATTTTCTTCTTTTTAAAGGCTGAATACTATTTCATTGTATGTATATACCACATTTTCATTATCTATTTACCTACTATTGACATTTAAATTGTTTTCACTTTTTGACTATGACGAATAGTGCTGCAGTGAACATTGGGGTGTTGATACATGTTTAAGATCCGGATTTCGGTTCTTTTGGATAAATACCCAGAAGTGAGGTAACTGGATCAAATAGTAGTTCCTTTTGTAATATCTCGAGGAACCTCCATACTATTTTGTATAGTAGCTGCATCATTTTGCATTAGCATCATCAGTGTAACTCTCCTATTTGATATTTTTTCAATCACATCTTAGATGCTAACATAAATGTGCTGTTATAGGAATTATGGAGGATAAAAGAACAGTTCTGGGTTGCCAAGAATAGTGAAAATGCTATTTGAAGCACATTACTCTTTGGCTTTAACTCAAATCCTCTTTCCTCAGGTGTGCTTTCAAACCTTTTTTGATCATCTTGAAATATCCTTTCCCCCTGAGCAGAGATTTTTCAATAACCCATCAGCTCCAAGGTAAGAGGGCTAGATGTTTTTGTCATCATCTCTGTCTGTCTTTTGGATCCAACGTGTTTTCCATTGAAAAAGCAAAACTTTCACCAGATATAGCTAAGAAAATCTAGTATGAGCTGCCTCTAGCAGTTCAGTGTCACCTTGGCTAGGCTGCTGCCAACACCCACAGACCTGTGTCATTGTTATTCTCAGCAGGACGTTCCACTTTTATTTGTATAGCAAAAAGGTTGGAGCTGGAAAAGAGAATAATATTGAGTTTGGCATTTAAAATACGTATTATAAACATAGACTGAAGAGATTTTAAGAAGGAGTGAGGCTGGTGGTCCTTGATGAGAGAGGTTATTAGAACCATGATATGATTGAATGTTAGAAGGTCACTAGTTCTACTTTCCTCACCTTAGAGATAAGGAAATTGAAATTTAGGTTGGTAAAATGACTTGGTTAAATTAGCATCATGTCTGTAACTACAATTATGCCTTCTCACTACTAGGGCAATGTTTTTCCTATCATATTTAACTACGTTTCCTGAGTATTACAGTCTTAGAAGTCAATAATGCAGTATTTGTACTTCTGATAGCATGCTGGTGGGATATTTTTCTACAGATTTGGATTTCATAGGCCAGAAGAAATTTTACTGATAACATAGAGAAATTTGCTAAGGCTTATTTCTATACTTAGTATGATAGTTAATTTTATGTGTTAACTTGTCTGGGCACAGTGCCAGGTATGTGGTCAAACATTATGGATGTTTCTGTGAGGGTGTTTTGGATAAGATTAACATTTAGATTAGTGGACTTTGAGTAAAGCCTATTGATATTCATAATGTGGGTGGGTCTCATTCAGTAAATAAAACAAAAGACTGACCTTCCCTTGAGCAAGAGGGAATTGTATCAGTAGAAGGCCTTTGGAACTGTAATACTGGCTTCTCATGGGTCTCTGGTATGATGACTCACCCTGCAGATTTTGAACTTGTCGGTCTGTATAACTGAGTGAGCCAATTCCTTAAAATAAATTCCTTTATATATATACACACATTCTATTGGTTCTGTTACGCTGGAAAACTCTGATGTACAATTAGTGAAACATTTGTTTCTCTAATTCAGCAATTAGACTTTAGATATTTGTACCCAGAGAATATTGTCTGATGTCTTGTGTTATCATGTGCTCTTATCTATCTCTCTAATGCTCTTTAAACACAAAGATACTTCTATTTTATTTTGATACTAAAAGAAAACCTTTAAAAATTATGCCCTAGTTTCTTCCTCAGTAATGGAGAACATTTTATAATAGAACCCTATTGTGTTTTGGTCAAATTCTGAAACCAGTATTGCTGGCTTTACCTGTTGAAAGGTGAGGCAGGTGTCAGAAAAGGCAAGAAAGCAAGCAGACAACAATTCAATTTTTATTCTTTCTCTGAACAATTCGTAGTTATTCTCCTGTCCAGTCCTCCATTCTGCTTTTCCAGGACACTCCCAGGTCCTCTGAATCATTACTTTCAGTAATGAGTGACAGTAACCAAACTTAGGCTAGTTTAAACCAAAAGAGAATTTTATTTGCTTATATAACAAAGTCTGAGGGGAGTTTTGGGGTAGGTGAATTCAGAGCTTCAAATATTGTCATCTAGAACCAGTCTCTCTCCACCTCTCTGCATGGTCTTTTTGTGCATTGGTGTCATTTTCAGGCTAGCTAGTCATTAGCGTTGGCAAGTAGCTCTTGGCTCACAACCTATTCACTTAACACTGCAGGAGAAAAGAAAGCATCTCCTAAGAATTCTAGCAAAAGTTCTGGTCTTGACTCTCATTGGCCAATTAGGTCATATGCCTACCTCTGATTATGCTTATTAGCTTACTTTCGGATCATATGTCAATTTTTATACTTAGGTTAGGGTTGGCCTCAGTCAACCCACATGCACAAAGAACAGGAAGATACAGTCTTCTCAAATGAAAAGAGAGAATGAATGCTAGGTAAACAAAGTAATAAAATATACTCCATCCCTGTCAAGTTTAGACAGTCAGGCTGTGTCTGGCAGGTGGGTGAGGAGCAATAGAAAGGAGAACTTAAGAGCTCAGTCTTGCATAGTTTAATATTTTTTAAACTTACAAAAAAATTTTAGGTCTGGAGACAGTGAAAAAGACTAAACTGGAGAGCATCCTTAGTATTTTAGAAACAAATTGTATTTCCTGGAAGGTTTGAAGTTTCAAAATGGAAGTTTTAAATATATTTAGTCTCTCTTTACTTTATAGTGCCATTTTCTTGTTGACTACTTTCTTGTCAGCTCATGGGCTTTCCTTTTTATATTTTTCTGTGTTTTGCCATAGTATTCAGAATAAAATACTAGGAGTTGTGCTCTATGAGGAAAGGGGTTTGGTCCTTTTGCTCATTGTTGCAAATCTAGTGTCTAGAAGAGTACATGATCCTGATAGGTGTTCAAAAGTTTTTGATGAGAAAATAATTTAATAAATTACATGTTATTTTATATTTGGCCTCACTATGGATTGGTAAAATGTTGTGGTAATGAATTCTGGTTTGTTTACTATGTTCTTTCTAATGACTTTTTGACTTGACTTTTTTTTACATTAAATTTTAAATTTTTAGATAATACAGAGATTTCATGTAATTTTTACTCTATTTTCCCCAAACAATACTATAATTTTACAACTAAGATATTGAAATATTGACATTGTCTTATGTGTGTGTTTATGTGTCTATGGTAAATTGTCTCATGGAACAATTTTCTCCCATCCAAAATACGTGCTCTTTTGCAATGTGACTTTGCTATTCTTACAATCTAGAGGTAAAGTCTCTCATTTCATGCCCTTGAATTTGGGCCAGATTTATTTTGCTTTCATTGATAGAATGTAGCAGAAAGTCTATCATGTGAGTCCTAGAGTGTTAGCTTCAAAAAGCTTCGCATCTTTTACTCTCTCTCAGTACATTTTCCTAAGACCCCCATTTGAAGAAAATGGTCTAATCTACTAGAGGATCAGAAACCATGAGGAAGCAAATTGAAGTATCTCAGCCAATAGCTGGAACTAACTGCCAGACATGTGAGTGAGCCCAGCCAACTGTCTTACTAAATGGATGAGTAAGTGCAGGTGACCTGCTCAGTCAAAACTTAGAGAATTGTGAGAAATAATAAATTACTGATGCTTTAATTTTTGGAATATGTTACATATTAGAGGGCAAATGAGATGGCAGCATCTCACATTGAAAATCTTTAGGTATAAACACTCAAATTTTATTCTTAAGTTATGACATGGTAACTAGCAGGTGAGGATCAACTATATGTAGTTTGAGTTTTTTCCCCCTTAATTACCTGTCAGTTGCTTTTATCTTGTCATATTTTTACTCAATTATATATCACAAAAATCAGATTAATACCAGCATTACTTTATCTCTCTTTTGTTAACATGCAGAATTTTTAGTAGTACCTAACAAAGCAACTTAATGGTTTCATGTAGATATAGAACCAAATCTTGTTTCCTAGGTTAATGTTTATGTAGACTCAAATCTAGCCAATTAAATGTTTCAGTAGAAAAATTCACATTATCATACTATAAGATAAGTATTGAAACCCAGAGTTCAGATTTAAGAAGACGATTCAAAGTCTTAATTGTTTTGAAAAACATTCAGTTCCTATCACTTTTATATTTGTGTTGATCCTCATGTTAATACCAATTATAAATCTTTGAGTATACATTATTTCAGAAATCCCAAGCAAGTATCTGGATAGAGATTTCCATAGATAGTGAAAATATGAATGTTTTTACTTTATAGAATTTACTTTATAGAATTTCTTTACTTTATAGAATTTCTCTCTTAGATATGTTAAAGATTAATCAAATAATCCGGTGAGTATATCTCTCTTTGCACAGTGATAAAGAAATCAGTCTTTGGAGGTAGACTCCTGGGTTTAAAATCTAATTATACCATTTACAGACCATAGGATGTTATTTTGCTTAATCTCCTTGTGCCTCAGTCCTACATCTATAAAATAGAGATGGTAATAATACCTATTTCAGGTTTGTTATGAGGATTAAATTGGAAAATGCACAATCCCTATCACATAATAATCACTCAAATACCACTTAATACTACACCTCCTTTTTACTTCTCTGATTGCTTCCTCAATAATTCTTCATTTTCTCCTTGGTTGACTACTAATTTGGACTGTCTTATTTCTAGCTTCTCATAATGCCGGGATTCTGAACATTTAACCCAAAACTAACAACTTGTTGCTTGGTTCAAGCTTTTGATTATTAAACTTAATAGTTGGGGTCAGTGATGTGTAGCATAGGAGAAACTCTATGGGTTCAACAGAATCACCATGGTGTATTTGTTGTTGTCATAGTTATTTATCTATCCTGGATATCCTTCCACTTCCCCTGATAAAACAGATAAATAAATAAAGATTTCTGAAAATTTCTGCTCCCTAGTTTTTTTGGTATCAGGTAATGAACAATCCCCTTAAAACAGAAATTACCTCTCCTACTGACTGTACTTACCTCTCCAAGACATAATATTATCATGACCTGGTAATTCCACCAAAGTGCAAAGCTTGTTTCCATTTATTGAATCATTGACTGGGTCACTGATCCCCTCATATATATTGTTGTATCAGTCTGGAAATTGATGACAGCTCAGACTTAACAAGATTTCTCTTTATTCTGAATAGTCATGATTCATTCTGGCTGCTAAATTTATCACAAGGTACATACATTCTGGGTCATCTGGATGTAAATAAAGCTGCATGGGATGTATCCAAATTCAGAAGTAAATGAAGGATAAAATGGTATGCTAGTGTTACTGCAGTTTTACTAATTTGAATCTATTTGCCCTCCATCATTTCTATGTCAGTGTAGCCATACCAAAGTGGATTCTGTGAGGCTGATTGAATCACAGCATCTAGAAGCCTAATAAGCTGCTGAAATGTAAATACTGACCTGGGGAATTTTACATGGCTAATGAAGGCAGAGTTTAGTGTCCATGATTATATCGCACAGCTTTACTAAAACAGCCAATAAATGTTTACAAATCCATTTGAGCTACTCAGTTTGCCTGCTCACAATATAGGTGGATGATTATATTTCAATAACAACTTAGCTCTTTCAGAGAGAATGACATGAAGGGAATGAAGTAGTAGACACAGAATGACTATCTGTGTTGAGTCCACGTTTTAAGGATGGTTGATGAACAGTTCTTAAAGTACTCTATTTGGTGATTACAGTATTATCTTTATGAAGACAGAGCTTTCCGCCAATAAGTCTTGCAAATAATTTTGGTTCTGGAAGGAAATTGAGAGGAGAGTAGAGAAAAGAGAATACAAATGCTTTGTGCTATGAATGCTGGATCTTTCCATCTGAAATCTGTAAATACAATATAGATTTTCCTGGCATTGAGTTAGATTTAGCAGATCCTTCATTCCATTGATCTTGAGGGTAATAATATTTATCATAGTGTAATCCTTTAGTAGAAGCAAAAATAATTCTGACTGAAGAGACATTCCAATTATTCATGTCCCTTTGTTATTGTGCTATTATCTTTATGTTTGTTTTGTCTGACTGTTTTGGTGAAGAGAGAACAGACTGAGAAAAATGTAGAATTTGAAATGGTACAGGGTGAGTACCCTAGAAAATGAGAAATGCACATGTAATTTTTTTTTTACTTTGAATTAGAGGCAAAGTTCATTTCCAAACTAAAAACATAATTAGCTATAACAACAGCCTATTTTGTTTAGATCATTTAAAATTTCAGTGTGCTGCTAAATGCACAGATTCTTTCTTTTCATTTTTTCTCCTGTGTGACTCTTTGCTTAAAGCAAGGACCTCCATGATGGAACAGAGGGAATCTTTATAAAGCAGTAATCAGCATAATGAACACAATCGGGAGCACAGAGACTTGGTACAAATTATGCTTTTCATAGCCCTCAGGTGTATTTAGGTATTGAACATGCTTAATCCACATCCTAGTGCTAGGTAGTTTGAGTACCTCACCTCCCTTTAGATAATAGCAAGACTTTAAGTAGGGAATTAGGAAAGAGACAGAGTGACATGGTTGAGTTCACAGTCACCTTAAAGGAGCTTTCTTTAGAGCAGACTGGTTCAGTTATCCAGGGACCTCCTCAAATGTGGTTCAAAGGTTTGGCTCCAGGGTCACAGAGAAATGCTAGTATTTTATGAATCCATTGGATGTGCCAATAACTTGACTGTCTTAGAGGAACTGAACTTGATTGTTGGACACGAGTCTGCTGGGCCATCTGATTCTATGTCCCAGACTAACACTAACCCTAACCTAAATTTAGTTATTTATGCCATTAAATTTCAATTTTACCTTTTAACTAGTTCAACTGATATAGGCAGCTCATGGGATACCAGAAAAATGTACTTAGAGATTGAGTATACTGGCAAAAAACTTGGAAGTCTAAGGGGAGAAGGAGAGACCGGGGTGGGGTGTGTGTGTGCGGTCACTGTCACTCTGAAACTCTTCAACCTACAATGTTTAGAAAATGCTCATGTGGAGGTTGTCATCAGGCTGAGAAATTAGGCAATTCCCAGTGTATGATGAATTATGGGATGCATTGTTCAGATATCTTTTCAAGGAAAGGCTTGTTGCCTTTGCTGATGGAAGTGTTCTCAGAATATGGCCTACAAGCATTGTCTCAGCAGCAGAGAACCAACCACCTTGTCTCAGGCTACCTTCTTGGGCAGCCCATAGCTAATGACTGATTTCGCCTGGGGTATAAAGATTTGACATTTTGACCTAATACAAGACAACTGGATATCCTAGTTTAAGATCTCCCTCTGGCATTGACTTGTTATGCCCTGTGACTTCTTCCCCTGCTCAATCCTGTTTTCTTCTCCTTCTTACCAAAAGGCATTACCTGCACACTAAATTCCATCTAAGTCAGCTTCCCAGAGAGTCTAACCTGTGACACGATGTGGACATCAGGGACCAATTGAAAAATATAGCTGGAGTTTAGTAAGGAAGTATGAAAGTGCCATGATTTAAAAGATAAAGAAGGCAGAGATTAAATCCTTCACTCACAGATCCTTTGCAATACTACCTATGTCAATTCTACTTTTTAAAAGTATTTTATCTTAGAGAAGTATCATACTAGAATATTACTAAATAATTATCTCTCTCAATAAATTCATGGTAAAGTCTATTACTTAAAGGAATCCTACTTTTAGGGAATAGGGAAAAGAGATTAGTATGGTAGAAGGGAGCTAGGCAGTAATAGCAGTATTAATAAAAGGCAAGACCTACAGCATTTCTGGCTTGAAGCCCTGTTATATAATTTCCATTTACTGTGAATCCTGTGGTTGGAGAAGAATCTCTTAAAGTCATGAAGAAGAGAAGCATTTATTTTTCTGTTTCCACACTTCTTACTCTATTAAAAAACTATTATTTGCAGACTGGTCTTTCTTATTAGAGTCTAAGTTCTTTAAGGTCATTGTCTTAGTTTGGGGTGCCCTAGAAGCAGAGCAGGAAATAAAAATTTGAATACAAGTTCACCCCTTTTCCTCAGGGGAGATACAGAGAATACTAATAGGAAGTGGAATTAACGTTTACTCTTAAGTTGGTGATGGTGGACCAATTCATGTGTCTCAGCATTATTCTCCTCAAGTGTCAAAGGATGGGGTGTTTATGTACCCTTACCTGTCACTCATTTGCTGAGGGCTGTGGAGGCAAAGGTTTGGGAAACTGAAGAGGTGTAGGGAGGGTTAATTCCCTGGTTCTTCTAGAAAAACCCCAAACTCAGAGATGTAGATACTAGCAGTTGGAAGTTGGAGCATACCACATTGGGGAAGTCCAAAATACATGTGTGGGAGAGAAGCTGGCGATGGCTGTTCAGGTATGAATGGTTTTGTCTTTTTTATATTTCTCCTGCCCTGCCTTGTTCCTGGTACATAGTATGTGCTCAGTCATTGCTTTTTGAATTTTTAAAAGATGAGATCAAGCTCAGCTATGTGGTCCTTGCATGCCAGAGTCTGAGACTCCCAGCAGGGTGGAGAAGATGAATGCACTGTGGCTCAGGTCGTCTCTTGTTTCTGGAATAGAATGGAGAGGGCCACACACACTTAGACTCAGTTCTTAAAGATTAATGTAATACTTGGATTCCCTGATAAACTTTCAATTAAAGTTGGAAATTGCCTAGTGCAGTTCAGAAAGGTGCATATACAAGAAGGGAGAAAAGAATTCTGATTACGGTTTTATTTGCTGACACTCCTTAAAAATTTATGTTCAAGTGCTATTTTGCTAATTAATGGCTGCTTAAGCAATGCTATGTGTCAGCAGTGAATCACTTAATTTTGTTGCTCTTTAATGGTATATGGATAATGAACAAGGACAAGTCATAATTAAAGCCGAAAATAGCCCGGCTATGGGATGGAGGCCTGTCAATAGAGAAAAGATACTGTTTGCCAGTATCCAGGCTGCTAAACTAGTTAAAAGCATAAGAGAGAACTTTATTGATGTATGTATCCTAATAACCAAGGTACAGAGGACAGGTGGACTTAGCTTCAGGGATATTTGAGACCAGAGAGTAGAACACAATCCAGATTCTCACTTTCCATCTCTCATCTATGCTTCTCTCTGTGCTGCCTTCATTTTCTCATTCTAGCTTTACATGGTTTGGGGCCATGATTCTTGGTGGCTTTGGGTTCACAACTAACACCTCTGTGTCAGAGGGGTGAAGACTCCACTCAAGCTTGAAGTACTTCAAGGAAGGACCAACTTGCCATGACAGTCATGTGGCCAAGGAAATGGACTCCAGTATTTAGAGCCTTCTTTGCAGAAAAAGGAAGAAGTGCTTTGTGGGTTAACAAGACAATAGATCATTAAGAATAAGTAGTGGTACAAGGAAGTACATTATTGAAATTCCAAGTCAGTAGTCTGGATTAAAACTGCTATTGTAATTCAGAGAAGGGTAAGGGGATGAATCAAGTGATTGGGAGGCAGGTCTTGAACCATGATTTGATTAATAAGTATATAGGAGAAAAAGGATATTTTGGATAAATGATGCTAAATGAATAAAGCATGGTTCAGGACTGAATACATGGCATAGGGGAGGCTGGTCTAACTGGAGCAGAGTTGGTCTGTGCTTGGGAGTAAAAGGGAAAATGTAGAAAGGAGAATATGAACAGCTATGAATGCCATGCAGGGAAATAATAATAGAATATTGAGCTAAAGAGTAATATGATAATAACAATGATAACAATAGCGAATACTTCTATAGCACTTTCTCTGGGTCAGGGACTATTTTAAGTGCTTTATATAATATTAAGGTATCTCGTCTTCACAACAGCCCTGTAAGTACAATTATTCTTCTCTTTTTGCAGAGGAGGAAACTGAGGCAAAAGTCTTACATAGTCAAGGTCATATAGCTAAAGAGTGATAGTCTGGATCCAAAGCCTGTGCTTTCATTGCTATGCTATATCATTAACAGGTAATACATCTTAACCTTACAGCTTAATAACATCTGATATTTGTGTTGTGTTTCACATGCTACAAACCCTTTTATTTAAATTAATCATTTTGAGTTTTATAACAATTCTCTGAATTCAGTGAAGCAGGTATTTATTTCTACTTCCATTTTATTTTTGAAACCACTGAAATACACTTCTCTCATTCCATGCAATTTCTCTAAATTCACATTGCTGGAAAGTGATTGAACTCAGGCTAGAGTTCAGTGTTCCTGAGTCTAGCTGATATTTTTGCCTCATTGCCTGAATATTAATGTATTGCGGGTGAGAGACATTATAATGCAGGCATAGGAGGAACCAAGGGTGTACAGATGATTCAGGAGGCTGTTGGTAACATCCAAGGCAGAGGTTGTAAGAGTCTGAGTTACAGTAATTCTGTTTATTTTTTAAATTAGAAAGAAAAATTTTGTAATTAAAGAAAATTAAACTCAGTGTTTATGTTTCAATAAAAAAAAATGAAAAAATTTAACTCAATGTCTTCTGACTTCCTGAAAAAGGAAAATTAATTATATGCAAATTTTTTACTGGGGAAAATAATTTAAAATATTGAAATTGCCTATTTTAAAAATGTTAAACATTGAAACCTAAGATAAATGTAAAAAACACTAAAAAATGTTCTGTGGTTTTTAGTTAAAAAAAAAGGCAAATAAGAGAAGAAATTAAAAGTAAAGAGGTGAGTTAAAAAGACACACATGTTGAGAGAAAAATAGAGAAAGACATGAGAGAAGAAGACAGGATGAATGAGCTTATACATGTGAAAGAAATTAGCTCACACCCTGGCATATTTCCTTTCTTTTTTTCTTCCTTTCTTCTTTCCTTCCTTATTCCTTCCTTCCTTCCTTTTTTCCTTGTTTCCTTCCTTCCTTCCTTCCTCCCTCCCTTTCTTCCTTTCTCTCTCTCTCTCTCTTTTTCTCAATACTCAGTATGTTTTAAGATGCATTTTGGCCTGCACAGTTAAAAAAAAAATGACTCCTGTAATGTTGATTCCTCAGAAATGTTTACTTATGGAAATCCTACTCTTAATATGATAGGCAGAAGGAGCTAGTAGACATTTCCGCATTATAGAAACATTGATAATTTATTTATTCAGTCCACTAATTAGCTAATTAATTAATTCAACAAACCTCTTCCATTTGCTGTATACTATTCTAGGTTATCATGGTCCTCATTGAACTTCCAGTCCAGCAGAGAGACAACTTCAGATGTGTAGCCCTATATAAAATACTTCCTGATCTGTTATGTCATCAACCCATAGGGTATCATCTTCTTCAATTAACAAATGAGGAATCTGAGATTCAGGCCTACAAATTGGGACTTGAACTTGTAAAGATTTTATCAGAGAAATAGCACACTGGTACTATAAAGAATCAAGCTAGGTGCTGGAACCCATCTTCTATTTGCATATTCCCTACTCACATTCTAAGTTTTGGTTAAAAGAATAGTAATATCATATTCTGTCATAGTCTAAGGCATTCATGAACTGAGTTTTTTAGTCAGAAAAAATTATGAAATTTAAGCAAGAAGCAACAGTAAATTTTGGTATCATCTTTCAAACATTTGATGGTCTAACCATATACTATCCCTGCAAATTTCCCTGAAACCTTTTTCTTTCTTGTCTGCAAATAATTTCTAATTATCCTGAGACTACTTCTTGTTGATAGAAATCTATCTGGTATTGTGAAGTCTTCGGTACCAGTGGAATTTATTTCTTACCCAACTTTGAGGAGCAAAATGCAACGATAACCTAAATATACACGAAAATACTGGAGAGCACAGGAAGTGACAGAATCCTCCAGGGTAGAGCTGAAACCTCGTGACTCCATCCAAAGGATTCTTTTGTAGATGGGATGTAGGTAATTAGGTGAACTCGCTCTTTCTGAACCCTTCGGAGTTTCCAATAGAACTATCCTCTGTTTCCTGTCTTAGACAGAGAGTTCTACATTGATGCAGCCTGGAGCTAAATCCTTTATAAAGGTGCCTGTGGCATTTGGAGATGCAGTTTTTAACCTTCAAAGCTCATGTGGCTCTTGAATGCTTGACTGAACTGTCGGATACCACAGAGAGACTGCAGGACTGAGAATTATCAATGTCTTTGATCATTTGCTGAGAACTTAAAATATATTTATTACAGTGCTTGCTTAGACATTTTTTCAAAATATATTATTTAATAAATTGATTTAGGTAAACTTAATGAAGAATGATTTGTTTCACTTATTGACTTAAAGGACTTTATACTTGCTTCCTTAGAACTAGATACTCTAGTAGACTAACTTATTATGTGACCTTTTGCTGTACCTGCTTTCCTCTGATAGTTTCTTGGAGTTCAAGTATGAAGAATTGCCTATATTTCAAATTACAAAATTATAGCTTCCTGATAAAATGCTAGAGACAGTCCAGGGATGGCATAGCAACTATATTCAATCTGGTGAGCTCTGGGAAGTGGTCTAACTCTAACCCACTAAGAGTTAGACCAGTGTGAGAAAAACAAGTGAGAAAAACAAGCATGACTTATTCAGAAAAACAATGGTCATTAATAGTGGAACTGATGATTGTAGGGTGGTAAAATTGCTTTTTATCCAAATAGATGGATTTGTAACAGCAAAGTTACTTAAGGAGCTGACAGGCTGAATTTTCTCATTGTGGTAAATGCTGAAACAATCAGAAGAGCAGATCTTACCCTTCATCCAGAATAGAAGAGAGAGGAAGGAAGATATGGATGGGTTTCAGTTTTTAGAAACATTGACAGAGTATTCAAAATATAATATGACAGATCTTACGAACTCAGAGTACTAACACACATTTTTTTTTCAGGCTAACATCATCCTATTTGCAAAATGGACAGACGCTGTTTATTTTTGCAAGTAGTCAACTAAGCTAATGTGTCGGCTTCTTCTTTGATGTTTCAGCTTTAAGAAAGTTGCATTAATGGAGAGCAATTATGGTAATTTGAATTAGGAATGGAATTACGGTAATTGAAAACTTCTGCGGTGACAGGTATTTGTGAGACCCTGGTGTTCTGGTGCAGTTCAGCGCTGCTATTAAGCCCATGGTAATTAGCATTCCCCCCCCCCCGAAAAAGCTGAAAGAATAAGGGAACATAAAACAAAATTTGACAGTGTGAGAAGGAAACTGGCAGCAACATCAAAACCTACAGTCAACACAAAGAAACACAAACACACTGATGGTCTTGGGCTTTTTAAAAATAGAGAATCAGAAGAAAATACAGCTTTGTACAGGGCACTGGGGAGGCTAGGCATTTATTTTGTGGGGCTGCAGTATACAGCCATTTGTAACAGAAAGATGGAGCACAGAAAGCCATTCTTGTTTTCTGGCTTTACTTCCGAATCACATTGTTGTGGAGAGATCCGTAGGCCCTCACAATCTGGTGCACTACAAAGCTACAACAAATTCGATGAATCACTCCACAATGTTCATGCAGTCATTCAACAAATGTTTATAGATCACATACTATGTGCCAGGCAATGTGCCAGGTGCTAAAGATATAAATAAGACAAGGTTCCTTCCCTCAGAGAGATTTTCCATTTAAGTGTAAAACTAAGACCTTTCTGGCTCTACCTTAAAGGCAGAGAAGCATTTTGTTGGATCCAGAGCTATTCTTGGCTTCCTTCACTATGGAAGGGTTAAAAATGCTATATCAGCTCTTATTTTAGGTCTTTATCATTTAGACTTTGTTTTCATTTTAATAATTTCTCTTGAGGTCTCTAAGGATAGTATAATAATAGAGTGCTTATAAATTAGGGTATGCTTGACTGCAAATAACAGAATTCATGACTGCAAGTATAAGTATGGTTTACTAATTTCACATAATAAGTAGGAAATTCCAGAGTGAATGAAGCAGATCAATGTATCACTAACAATCCAGGCTTCTATTCTTCTGCTTCACCATTGTCTCTATGTTGGCCATGTCTCCCTGATGGTAATAAAATGGTTACCAAATCTGTTAAGCTAATGTCTTTATACAATAATGTTCTAAGCAAGAAGAAAGGGGGCAGGAACTAAGGCACCTTTCCCTTTAAGGGGAGAAATCATTCCTAGGGGAGAATCTGCCCCTATGTCTCATTGGCCAAAACTGGGTCACATGCCTACTGTTAGAACTTTAATTGGCAAATGGGAATAATATTGGCATGGCTGGCTTAAACGAATAGTTAGTCATTGCCTGTGAATGGGTATACTGCATTCCATCAAAATCAGGCTTCGCTTAGTTAGCAAGGGAGAAGGAAAATGATTTCAGTTATATAGGTATCTGTGTGGAGTCATAGAAAATGGAAAAGCCTGCAGATACTTTCTCTGTACTTTTACATTTCTAATATTTTCCTCTGGTTAAATAATCTTTCAAATATCTTTCTATAAAAATGCAAATACTTCTGGGAATGGCACCACATCAAGTGCCTAATACCTGTCTGTTGGATAAACAATAGAAGAGAGTGGGACACTATGCAATCACTGGGAATCTAGAAATTTAAGATGAGGTTTGTACTGAAAGATGGGAAAATCATGTAGAATTTTGAGATTAAGAGTGCTGAGGATACATTTTCCCTACATAATAATTTTTATCAACCTTCTGTGTAGAATTTGATTACCTTGTCCAAAAGAGGTCATATTTATTGACCATCTGTGATCTGTAGAGCTCTGTATCCTGTGGGCAATTAATTCCTAAAACATTCAGAGAAGGTAAGACCGTCATCTTTACAAGTGAGGATGATAAAGTACAGAGAGGTTAAATAGTATGCAGGGATTTGAACCCCCCAAGGCCTGATGCCCAAGTCTTCTTTCTCCCCATTGTACTACAATTCTTTTCAAAGTCTAGTGTAGAAGTAAAGTCATTTGAATCTGATGATACGATTTACTAGGTTTTCTGTCTGTTGTAAATTTCCTTGTTATTTACTGTTAATTTCTGTATAACATGCCCCTCTAGTCTAGCAAGATTACAAAATGTTGAGAGAAAAATTTAAAATATCACCTATCAAATATCTGAGATTATATTGATAAGAAAGAGGTAATTAATATTCTAACTCTAAGCGATGCTGTTATCGTTGTCCTTTAGTGATTAATTTTATATGCACCTTGGGTAGAAAATTTTACATTGAACAGAATTATTTCTATGTAGAAAGAGGAAAGAAATAGCGATCTATAACTTTAGTAGAAATTGTTTTCTAAACGCATCTAAATGGCTAGTGTTATTGTTTTAATAAGAGGAAATGATAGAAAATAGGGTGAAATCTCAATTTATTCAAATGAGAACTATGTTCTATTAAATTGGCAAATACAAGTATATCTCTTTTCTTGACACTCCTAAGCAATTTCTGTGTGTGATATGTATCATACAGACTTCATGTCAGCAGAGGGTAATTGACCAAGTCAACTTTGCCACAGTCAGTGCTTGTCATTACCAGTTATTCCATGTCCTCTGTAAAAAATCTGAGACACAAATCAGTCATTGGGCTTCCTCTTCAAGAGAACAAATGTTTTCTTGCTGCTGAACATTAACTTGTGTTACAGATGTAACTGAAACGATGAAGTAGTCTATCTCAGAGAGTGGGGAGACTGGTTCTATTGATGATCTGATTTCTGTGTACTGACGACTTACTCCAGATATACGAGTTCTTGTGTGTTTGACATCCCCTGGCAATAAAAAGACTGCTCATAAAAGGATAATTTATCTGTGCATTAACTGTTTTTGCTCAGTTTTTATTCTATTTAACAAGCAAACATACAAAAAGGTAAACTTTCCATCAGTAATTTGGAAAGGCTACTTATTTTCTTTAAGTCCTTTTAAGTAGAAAGCGAGATGAAACAATTCACTGTACTGGGAAGAAAATCTCATTTGGGAGAATGAAAGAACAATTTGACAATTATCTTTATAATTCTAAGATCCGAGAAAGAGAAATGGCAATATTTTATTATAAAGCACTTTTAATTGATGTAATTAGGAGCTAGAATGCTGGTATAGGCTGAAAAAAAGACTGCCAGAAGGGAAACGGTTTTCTGGTCAAGTTTGCTGAGCTTGGAGGCTCCTGATGAACTTTTGTGATAATAATTAATACTTCTGAGGCATTTTTAGCCTTACTAGAAATTATTTTTCTCTGCTTTGTTCTTATTTCAGATGAAATAATGTTTAGCACTTAGCTAGCATTTTTCATTCCGATGGGTCCCCTGGTTCTTAAACAATTTTTCTATCTCCACACATGTGAATATGTGTCTACACAGAGACATTTCAGCAATTGCCAAAAATTTCAGCAATCCCACTGGGTAGCATGTTGCAGCTGTTCAATATTATCCAGCAAAGCTACATAGCATTTGAGGGATATAAAGTAAAAAAAAAAAAAAAAAAAAAAAAAAAAAAAAAAAAAAAAAAAAAAAAAAAAAAAAAAAAAAAAAAAAAAAAAAAAAAAAAAAAAAAAAAAAAAAAAAAAAAAAAAAAAAAAAAAAAAAAAAAAAAAAAAAAAAAAAAAAAAAAAAAAAAAAAAAAAAAAAAAAAAAAAA
>PVKZ01001791.1:0-298914 GCA_004027375.1 Macroglossus sobrinus | reverse complement strand
TATCTGGGTACCAGGAGGGGATTGTGAAGTTGGTTTTAAAGTACCTTTGAAATATGGTGTTGTCAGCAGCAGGGTTTCCTGATGCTGGACTGGAGTGTCTGCTCAGCACTGATGCAAAGCAATGGATACCACTCCATTCATTGAATTAGCAATATACTTCCTGTGGCATGCTGTGTTTTCCTTAGAGGTCTCACTCAAGGGCTGGCCATGCCTGCTATTAGGTTTTAGAAGCTGATAAGTAACTCTGATTAGCCATTCAGATTTAATCGGAAAAGAAATAAAATCATTTAATTGCTTTAAAAAGACATGTACATTCATAACATTGGTGTAATTGGAATTGGAAAAGTGATGACCGATATTCCTTAGCAAATGAAGCAGTGCCTGGCACGTAGTAGGCACCATCTATTAAGAGGATGAATGAATGCTTTGAATTCCTGATGATAACATTTGTATGGTGACAAGTACTTTTTAATGCACTTTCAAAAATACTTTTTTTAAATCTCATTGATATTATACTGGACTTAATTTGATATTGTTAATGTCAGAAGAATTTAATGTAGGAAATTCATCATAATGAGATCATTTCCGTTTCTCTTTGGCAAGCTATTACTAACACTTTTAGATGGATTAAATTTCCAAGGCCTCCCTTACTCATACCCCATTCTATGGGAAACTGCCTGGTTGGGAGACCTTATCATCTATTAAGCCTTGTTTTAAACTATTTGATCCTTTTCTATTTTGTTGCTTCTCAAGACAGCTTCCTGGGCTTATGTGCCCTTAAAAGCAGGCATATTACTCAAGGGCAGCAGTTGCATAAGCTGGCCAGTGATATTTGACCTGCATCTCTGCTTCCAAAGAGGAGTTTAATTAGGTGGGGTTTCTCTTAAGAATTTGAAATTAGAAACATGGTAAAAAATTTTCAGCTATGAGGGCAGCTGAAAATGAAATGAGAGCATGAGTTAAGAATTGGCTGTAGCAATTCTTAACTGACAGAGTCCACTGAGAAAGCTGTTTGGTGGTAAAGAAAAGGGAACAAATATACAGAGAATCTGAGACAATACTCATTACTGATGAGATCATAAGGTCCTCTCCCATCTGTGTGAATTTTTATAATCTACCCTTTTATTTCCTAATGTGACTTAAGTGGGCTCTTGTTCCTTATAATCAAAAGAGTCAAAAGAGATGTGAGCATAATACATATTTGCTGATGAAAATAGAATGACGCATAGGAAAGATAATAGTGAGCTTGAATTTCTTTTCCTGAATGGAATGTTATAATAACTGATGGTATGGCTTTGGGAGAAATAAACAAGAAATTGCCTTGAAAGATGGCAACAGCTTTTCATATGCTGTGGGTCTTTTCTTATCCTTCATAGTGATTAGGTGCTGCTGAGCACATGGTTACAGCAGGTTCCTTGCCCTCTAGGATCTTATATTCCAAACCAGATACTTATTTGTTAAGGCCTTACCTTAAAATTATTTGACCAGGGTCTTCATTGGCTCTTCCAGTTTCTGTGTGTTAGTTTACCAGACTAGGTGCGACTGCAGGTCTTGCATTTAGGGGGAAATTAGGGGCCACTAGTGATACCTTACTTCTGACTTCTGAGAAGCTTGTTTTTATGCTAAGGGCTCCTGGAACTATCATTTTGGGAGATAAAGAAAAAAATAAAAAGAAGACTTTGTTGGGGAGCTGGCTCAGTTAGCCTGTCTTATTCCTCCTCTCCCAGTGTGTCTTTTTCTAACTCTCCATAGTCTTAAAGTTACTGGGGGGAAGAACCAAAAAATGTTCTTAGGAGCCACAGGCTTCTTAACTTCACTGAGTCATGTCTGCAAAATGTGAGAGATAGTTTTTGTTCACCTCACAGAAGTATTATGAGGTCCAGCTATTGGAACATATTCACTAAAATTTACTGAGCTTCCCAATATGGACCACATTACTCTCCATGACAGAAATATTTTCCCTTTCCTGTCCCTCTGTATACCATGTATTAGTATTCTTGAAGACTTCATTATTGTTTTTTCCTTGGGCACATTCTCTTCCTGGGTGGGCTCATCATCTATGCCCATGGAAGATGATGTCAGCTCTGAAATTAACTCCAATATCTTTACCTCCAATGTATTTTTCATCAGTTCTAGATTCCAATATCAAACTCTCTGTCAAATATTTCTCTTTAAATGGACACCTCAGGAGCATCCCAAAATATGTGCAGTGGCTTCGATGGCTTGTAGATCCAATTTGGGGACCCATAAGCAGTGCAGAATGAGAAGAGAGAGAGAGAGAGGAGAAAATGGGCTAAGGAACTTGTTTCTGTGGTGGCTTGTTCTTGGTCAACCTAATTAAGTTGAAACTACATCTCCCAGAACTCTTTTCCCAGCATGATTCTGGCAGGATTAGGGCTAACCACAAGAGAAATTTGAGATTTGGAAGTTGGCAGTGTAGTAGCAGCCAGATGTCAGTATAGGGCCAAATGCTGTTGAATGATCTGGCAGCTTACCTGGTCAGTATGGGGCAGTAGCAAGTTTATCCCTTCCCTTCTTTTCCCCTTCCACTCCCGTCCTGCAGATTCTCTGCATCCTATTTTGGGGTCTGTGGTGAAAGACACCTGACATCCTGCATGTCAATCTATCAAGAAGGTAGATGAGAAAAACAAGAATTGTAGTTTGTCTGTGTTAGTTTCATCTTGTCTTTACAGCTTCCAGCTTGTTTTTGGTCTTCCCCTACTTCATGTCTATACTTTCTTCCATATTACTGGACCTGCTGATTTCAGGCCCAACACTGGAGGCAGAAGCAGATGCTCACACAATTGGTTAGGTTTTTTTGATCGCTACCATCAATTCCTTATCCTGTATCATTCATTGTGGTTCTGTTCCTCTAATCGAACCCAGCTGGTATAGCTTTTTACTAAATCAGTGCTCATCTACCGGTTTAATTGTTTCATTGATTAGCATGACATTAAAATTTTGCTCCACACAGAAATTTTATACAGGATAAATAGACTGCCTAGTTTTAACAAATCTGTAGCAACAATTTCTTTGCTAAAAATTTTTGTATTTTAGGAAATGTTTTTCTGTAGTAGGACATCATGTCAAACAAACTGACTTTTGTAAAAAAAGAATTTTCAGGGAGTTCTTTTTCTATATGATAATGTTTACATTTTAATTGCTTTATTAAAGAAGGAGATTTTTCACTGTTAGCCAAACTCAAAACACCTAGAGCATCGTATAGTGATATTTAAAAGAAAGTCAGTTTTTTTGATATTTGAGAACTCTAATGTACACATTACTCTAGAGGTCACGGTATTCTCTATCTAATCCAAAATTAGGCTTTTTAAACATAAGTGGAAGTTTCTGATCCAAAACATACCTTTTTCTTTTCATTCACAAGGAATTTTAAACCTAAATATTGTTTAAAAATATATTTAAATATATAATGTACAATGTTTTAAAATATAGTTATCAGATATTTCTTGCTTTAAATATTACTATGAGGGAGAAAAAATGAAAGCTAACAAAGAGACAATAGCATCCTGAATTATACATTTAAAAAAATATTCAGTTCTAATACTTCATTGCAACTGTTATGCTGATAGACAACATTTATGTATCTGAGATTTAAAAAATGTTTTTACATTAGTTTATAATATACAAATACCATATGATTATGTTTACATCAACACTTGAGACTTAGCTAACTAATGGAAACAAGTTATGATGGGGCTGTGTACACCAGAATGAACTTGATTTAATATGTTGGGCTGTGGAAAGCCACTGTGAGTTCTTCCTCTACAGAGATTTATTGAGATTTAGTTGACATATACATTGTGTAAGTTTAAGGTGTACAACTTGGTGATTTGATACATGTATATGGTGCAGAATGATTACAATAAGGTTAGTTAACACATCTATCACCTCACGTAATTATCTGTGTGTGTGTGTGGTGAGAACATTTGAGATCTCTATACTTATCAACATTGTTTATTCTAGAGCTGGAAAGAGGAAAATATTTCAGGCTGATTAATCCAGTGGAGACATAAAAGATGGATCAGAAATCAGATGCATGAGTACAACAGTAAATAAATATGTTTAAACAATTTTTTCTGCTGCAAAAGTAATATATTCTCATTAGAAGAAATTTGAAAAACTTAGATAATTAAAAAGAAGGAAATAAAGCACTGTAAGTTGTCATCACTGAATCCCTACCTAATCATGTTCACATTTTGACTCATTTTTATCTAATTTTTTTCCTCTTTACGGTTACATAGTAGTAATCATGATGTATACATAATTTTTATCCTGATTTTTTTTATTTACTACCATTGAATACCCTTGAAATTTAGTAGAGCGTCATATTGAAACATTTGATCATGTATAAATTTATTAGTACATTCATATATATTTTACCTTTCAGTTTTATAAGTTTATTAAGGTATAATTTTGAACAATAAATTTCTCATACATAAAGTAGACAATGTAAGGAGCTATGGCAGATATAGACACACATGAAACAAATATATATTATCACAATCAAGATATTGAACATTTCCATCATCCCCAAAGGTTTTATCATGCTCTGTAACAATCATCCCTCCCCAGGCAATCACTGATCTATTTTCTACCATTGTGTGCATTTTCTAGAATTTGATATGAAAAGAATCCTACAGTATGTACTCTTTTTCTGTCTGACTTCTTTCATTCAGCCTAACTCATTTGAGACTCATCCGTGTCGTTACATGTACTAGTAGTTTGTTTCTTTTTATCATTGAGTGGTATCCTGTTGTATAGCATGCAATTTTCTCCAAAAAATGTGCAGTGAACAACAAAACCACACAGAGATTCAAACACCAGACATTTCTTATACCTTTTATTCTTAGTACCTGTGAATTAAATTCATGCCTCAACATAATTACATATTTTCATAAGTCATAGGATTTGAAGTTATGTACAAATAAGCAAAATTCCTATTGTCAACTTCATTCATTCATTCATTTATTTGTTTGACATATATAAATCTGCTAGGCACTTTGGTAATTGAGATACACCAGCAAACCAAAGAACTTTTTCTTGTTTAGATGATATTGTAATAGAAGATAGGAGACTAAATTAAAGTAAATAGTAAATATAAACACATAAACTATCTAGTTTGTTAGAAGGTGATGTTTCACCAAAAAAAAAGAGAGAGAGAGAAAGAAAGGAAGAAATAATAGAGCTGAGTGAGGCAGAATGAGATTCTCAGGATTATGTGTTTGGGAAGACAGAAGTCGGCTGTAAGATTAAATAGAGTGATTAGAGTAAACTTTAGTGAGATTGGAGTTTTAAAATCTGACACTGTCAAGGATCTATTTATCATAGAATTTTCTATGTAATTCTTTGTAAACATTTTAAGGCTATATAATATTCAGTTGAGTGGTTATATCATAATTTGCTTAATTAGAGGTACAGTTGAACATTTAGATTAGTTCTAATTTTCTCTGCTATATAATATCACTATAAATGTTGTTTGAATAAAGCTTTTAAATTGAATTACTTTGGATAGATTTTGAAGTACAGGTATTATTACAAAAGATATAAGCTTTTTTTCTTATAGTTTTTAATATTTTTTTGATGTTGAATTATTATTATATCCCTAAGATTAAATCCTCCTCAGGTTTGCTGTATCAGTATTTCCTAAAACAACATTGTTATATTCAATTTTTTATATTTTATTTAAGGGTTTACACCTATTGAAAAAATAAAATTGACCTATAATTTTTTTTTTTCAGCATTGGTATTAAGGTAACTGTGTCATCATTAAAAAAAAAACAGCTTCCCCTCTGTCTTTCTATTCTTGGGAATAGTTTTGGGGAGAGAGCTTTGTTCCTTTGAAAGTATGATAGGACTTATAAATCTTCCGTTTTGGATCTTTACGGTGAGAAAGATTCCTTTCAGATTACTTATATCATTTTAATTTTTCTTTCACTTATATTTGATTACAGTTGTTTCTGTGGTTTTTCTAGTTACTTGAGCTGATGCTTAACTCACTAAAAAAATTGGACCTCAAGTGCTCATCATAGAGTTGATCATATTCCTCAGATCAGGGCAAGGGCAAGTGATTATCACCAGGCAAAGAACTTCACTCATTTACTTGTTTTGCTGTTTCCATCATATATCATCTCTAAGTCTCCCTTGTTCTAATATCTTCTCTTATGTATTTGATATATGCCCTTCCATTCATTGCTCACAGATTTATTTATTTTTATCCTTAGAAAGTATATAGTATTTTTTATCTTTTTAAATTTTACATAAATAATTTCTGGCCAAGAGGCAGTAATAGGAGTAACACACTTAAGCAAATGAAACAAAACAAAATAAAAAGCAAAATGTTTTAGCCACTAGTTTCCAAGACACTGGACATCAGACAATAAAAAAGAGTGACCCCCAAGAGATGGGAAACAAATGAGATGATCCCTACAATTACTTACTTTGATAGAGCCTCTTAGTCATAATGCAGGGCTGGGGGAACCTAGGTGGATCCTGGAAGACTCTGAGTTAAAGAGATGGAACTGAGAATCTGGGGAGACCAAGGTACTTGAGTTCACAGGACAAAGTCCTGGAGAGGAGCAAACTGCACAGATACAGAACCCTGGATATCTGCAGAAGTTAGCCCTTGAGTATCCAGCAGTGTGAACAGTGCATGTGTATGAGGCTGGGGAAAGAACCATCAGAAAGAAGTAGAGGAAACTGTGCCTTGCATTCATGCAAGGCCAGGAACAGTGTCTATTCCCACCTTCCAGTCTAGAAAACCTCACAATTCACAGGACATTGGATAGAATACTCAGAAAAGTTTTCCTCACTAGTGGGCAATAATTAGCCCTAAAATAACCACTGTCCCAGTCCTGACCAATAAATCTTAAAAGTAAGATCTGAAATAATCAAAGTGTTTACAAATAACCTAACTCCATTCCAGCACGAAGCTCAACAATTACAGGAGCACAAACACATTCAGTACACAGTAAGATAAAATGAATGCCTAGCATCCAATCAAAATTACCAGGCATGCAAAGAAAGAGGACAATATGATCCATATTGGGGACATAAAATAATCAATTAAAAGTGAACAAGAACTGACACAGATGTTAAAATTTCCAGACAAGGACATCAAAGCAGTTATTAAAACTATATTATATGTTCAAAAAGTTGAGACAGATGACATAAAAAAAGGCTAAATCAAACTTTTAAGGATTAAAACTAAAATGTGTGAGATAGAAAATTCACTGAATGGGATTAACAGAAGATGAGACATTGCAGAGGAAAAGGTTAATAAATTTGAAGACATTGCTATAGAAATTCTCTAAAAGGAAACACTCAGGGAAAAGGGGATTTAAAAAAGAATATCAGCTGTGAAACAACTTCAAGAAGCCTAATATAAATGGATTTAGTCTCTGTTAGGGGCAAGGGGAACAGAGAAAATATTTGAAAAAATATGGCTGAAAAATTTCCAAATTCAAAGCAGACTATAAATGCACAGATCTAAGAAGCTCAAAGAATCCCACCAAAAGAAAGAGGAAGCGTATCACAATCAAATTACTCAAAACCAATGTTAAATAGGAAATATTAAGAGCAGCCAGAGAAAATATCACATACATACAGAAGAACAAAGATAAGGATAACAGCACATTTCTCTTTGGAAACAGTGTGAGTAACATCTTTAAGGTACTGAAAGAAAAAAAAAGTCTACTTAGAACTCTATCTATATCCAGCAAGAATATATTTTAAGAACAAAGAAGAAGTAAAGACAACAACTGAAAAAATTATTATCAGCAAACTTGCACTAAGTGAAATATTAAAACAAGTTATTCAGACAGAAGAAAATGATTGCAGATGGGAATATGAATATATACAAAGAAAAAAAAAGCACTGGAAATGGTAACATGGGTAAATATGAATTTTTATTTAAATGTCTTTAAGCCATCTCCATTTATTTATTCCTACAGTATAAATACCTAGATCATCTCCAACACTTTCCTAACACTCAGATAATTCTGATATACCTCCACATATTCTCTTGTGTTTCTATGCAGAAATCCCTAGAATATAGGGATTTTGGAAAACTAGAATTAGAAGGAAACTTCTAGATGATAAATTCTCTTACCAAGAACTTACATATTTAACAGAGAAAGTTTGGATACATTTCTCTTAATGTTAGTACAAAGACAGGGATGACCACTTTGACGGCTATTATCTCACACTGCAGGTCCTGGATACTGTAATAAGCAAAGAAAAAGTAAATAAGGCTTGATTTAAAAAGGCAGATAAAATAATTACTTCATAGAGAACCCAATAGAGGTCAGTAAGATTGTCAAATGTAAAATTTATTAGTATTTATCTATACTAGTAAAGACCAATTAAAAATGTAATAGATACCAATTTCAATAGAACAAAACTATAAAGTACTTATTAAATCATCTAATAAAGTGTGTAAAAGTTCATAGTAGAGAAATATAAAAAGTTTCTATTAAGGGACATAAAATAATCGATGAAACATATTAAACTCATAGTTGGAACAAGTCATCATTTTAAACATTTAAGTTTTACTTCAGATTGTTCTATAAATTTAATGCTAAAATAATATTGAAAAAAAAAAAACAGATATGCAGGATAGCCTTGTTAGATATCATCACATAATACAAAAGCACAGTTAAAGCAACAGTATGGTACTTGTATTGAACCCAATCAATAGACCAACAGCTATTTAGTATATGTTATAGTATAGTAGGGGAAAAGGTAGATTATTTAGAAGAAAGTCTCCAAACAGATAAAAAACCACACATAAGAAAATGGCGAAGAATATCTTTGTGTGAAAGGATTTATGAAATGAGACTAAACAAACAAACAAAACCCACGACAGGTAAAATTAATGGATTTTCTTCTATACCAAAAATAAAAGATTTCTGTCCACTTACAAATACTGTAAGGTTAATACTTGGGTGCACAGACTGGGAGAAAATATTTGTAAACTAACAAGAAAAGCTCAAGAAATGCAATAGAAAAATGGGCAAAGGATATGGTTAATAAGTATATGAAAGATTCTCAACCTCATTATTAATCAGAAAAATGCAAATTAATATGTGACTACAAACAATAATACCACTGAGCAAAAATGAAAAAGCTAGGTAATATCAATTGCTTGCAAAGAAAAAGGAAAACTGGAAGATTTTTATACTCCTAGTGTTTACAAAATGGGGATGCCATTTTGCAAAGCAATGTGGCAAAAATAAGAATTTAGAACTTTTTGTACATATTGCAAAATTATTTCCCCAACAGTGCAGTGCCTTATGATGTCTGTTACTGTGTTCTTTGTATTATTTTAATGTATATTTTAAGTTTACAAAAAATTATATTGTTACTTTCATTTTAATTTTTAAGTTAATAACAAAGCTGAGATTTTGTAATCTGTTAATTGATTTCCTCTTTTTCAAGTTATTTATCTCCTTTACCCATTTATATTTGGGGATCTGGTGTATTTTCTTTTTGATTTATATGAGCTTTCATATAAAAAAGCATTTTTATTTTGACATATTTGCATAAAAATGTTTTCATCTGTTTTATCTATCAGCCAAGCTACAGTTATAAATGACCCTAAAATATCATTTATACATTGGCCGCTGATCCGTGACGGCTCTTCTGAGATTTACCAGGCTCTGTTTCATGTGTACTCATCATTCGAGGATTCCAGCTCGGGAAGCAGCCCCACTCTGGGACCTGTCTTTTTTTTTTGTGGTGGAGGATAAAAATCAAGAGAACTGGTAAAGATATACACTGGCTCTTAATGCTTCTGCTCTGAAGTGGCGTTTGGCACATATGCTCATATTGTCAGTAGCTGAAACAAGGTGGGGAAATATACTCTGCCTATAGGGATGCACAGGAGTCATCACATGGCATTGGGTCAGAATGAATAATTCTCTCACCAGAAATGGAGTAATGAATGGTAGGAAGCAAGACCTGCTAAAGAGCTTATTTGCAGATGACTGATTGTTTAAAAAATCCAAATCTTTCTATTTCTACCTTGAATTGTTGTAACAGTGGCATAGGAGTGTCTTGAGAAGGATATGTTAGCATTAAGAATTATTCTTGGGAAAGTATCCAGTTGTAACGTTTGGAGGTTGTAGCCTGCAGCTAAATTAGGTTGTTTAATTGAAGCAGGCTGTGGTAAGCCCACTGCTTTGCCTGCTGGAGACTGGTGAGGCTAGCTGGTTGACTGTAGCAGTACTGGCAATTAACAGCACCTGAAGAAAGGAGGTGGGATTTTATAGTTAAGAAGGCTTTTGAGGGCTTAAAGGGTAAATCAGTTTTGAGACACACTGGAATTCTCAGTTTTTCAGCAGGAAAGTTGAGTCCCAGAGGAACTAGACCAAAAAGTTAAGTCAGACACTTTTGGGTACAGAATAAAATAAAATAAATAAATAAATACATAAGAAAGCCCAGGTTCAAGACAGGGTTTGATAACAATCTGGATATGTGGCATAAGAGAGGGAGGAACCAACAGTGGCTGAGGTTGCTGCCTTAAGTAGAACAGTGAAAGATCACAAAAAGAGCAGGTTTGGAAGACAGGAAGTGGTGCTGGGGAATATGATCTATCTCATTATCTCAGAAGTCCTATTACAAGAGGCCTGGGCTAGAACATTAAGTACTCCAACAGTTTTCCTATCTCTTAGAGGATTTTTTCCATCTGTTGGCTGAATTTTAAGGTGAACTAGAATGATACTGACATCATAGCATTGGTGCTGAACCTGTGGTGTAGATGCTGAATCAGAGGTTTGGGTGTCCCTGTGTGCCTCCAAAAGGCCACCCATCTTCTGACCGTTTCTTTAATAAGCGTCCTGGGTTCTCTGTGGAGTATTTAAGTGACTGGTTGGTCCTGGGCTAGGTACACCGCTGGGATTGTAAAAGCTTCAACATTCTTTTCTTGACAACAGCTGCATCTCCTTTCACCTCCTCCTCAGCGTTTCCCTGGGTTGCTGTTCTATATGCAGAGAGATAGCAAGCACTGGGGATAGGTGATGTTGCTGACTGCAAGGGGAACAAACTGGCTTCTCCAGGCTTTTGTTTGTACTGGCAGCTAAAGTTGTTAATTCATTCGTTGTTCTAATTAAAATTAGACTTTGCCAGGTCCTTGGTCAATTTTTTTTTTTTTAAAGAAATAAACATGAATAGCTTGTGATGGAACTGACAGGTTTCTTTAGTTGTCACTGGCACAGGCTGATCTCTGATTTTCTTCCCTTTAGGATTTGGATCGTAAAAGTAAGCATAGTTAAAAAATTCAAATCAAGAAAATAATTTATGTTCCCTCCATCTTTTTTTTTTTTTATCTTAAGGACATTTCTTGGAAGTTTCTGGAAAGAGGGCTTCTGTCCATTAGATTTCATCTACAAACAGGGTGTGTTCTCACATACCTCAGAATCTATCTATTGACCAGGCTTCAGAAGATATGTAGTGGAAGAAAAGAAGTGGGAGACGATCATGAGAAGTAGGTTAAAGGGCTGTGTGAGGAGGAGGGAGAGATGTGGGAAAATCTATGTTAGCCCTGTTACATAGGGCTAGAGACAAATTTATTGTAAGCTTCAGGATTCCTATCTTACATGGGTCCCTTCCAAGTTTCTTGGAGGGGCCCTAGCAATGTGTTGACACAGAGATGTATTTTTGAAAAACTTTGTGTATTGCCATTCTCGGAGAGGGCCCCCAAAATCTATGATCGATAGGCTTCACAAAACCTGGATCTACTCTTAATTTACGGCCCTAAAAAAGAAGACAAAGAAAAAAATCCTTGGTAGTTCTTTGTGCTTCTTCCATGCGATATATTAGCTTTATCTGGCTCACTATCATCCTATAATTCAAAATATAGCTATTTTCAAAGCTGAAAAGTTTGAGGAGTTGGATGTAGGGGAGGGAGTGGGAGACAAATTTCAGCTGGCTGGTTTGGTTCTGTCATTTGCATAATTCCAGATAAACAAATGATGAAAGCAATGACTAATAGTTATTGTGATACTGCCTTAATTATTCCAAGCCAACAAAATGGTAATAAGTCATTGATGCTAGGCTCTTTTTTTATACTTTCTCTGTTTTGGTTATATGTGTGAGCTTTAAAATTAGTCACCAGGACATGTAAAGCACTGCAAAAAATAGGAAAAGAAAAAAAAGGAAAAAAGAAAGACAAGGAAGTGAATGTGAATGTAAAAATTCATCAAGCTCCAACATAAAAGCAGATGAAAACTGGCAATAAGCCTAGTGCTTGTGGGGTTTTGGACTCTAGCTCAGTCACTTAAAATTGGCACTGAAGTGTCATTTTCCAGAGGCATAATTGGAATAACCAAGTCTCCATAGCCTCTTCAGCATTGTCATTTCTCTTCTGTTTATTATTAATTCGTCATGTTGTTTCCAAGCATTTCAGCACAATCATCTCGTTTGATGTGCATTTCCGTTCATTATGAGTTCCACTGAACCCTCATTAGGTACGCTGGCAGCTTTATCAGCCTGGTCTTTCCACTGGTGATATGAAGACAGGGCCAGATGAAGCTTGACTTAGGTCCTACATTCAATCGATACCCGGGACAAAGCTCAGCAGCGGTGGTAGACTTGCTAGCCCTAATACCTGGTTACTGGGACATACTGCTTTCATGATTTTTTTCTATAGTGTGTGCGTTTTTTTAACCTGTAAGTTATTTTTTAAATAAAAGGACCAGGGGAAAATGTGTTCTTATCTTAGCTGCTTAGAGTCCCTGAAAAGACTCACAGGGGCTATTAACTGGTGATAAAATACAAGTGCCTTGTTGTAGGATGAGATCAATAAGTAGTGTTCTCTAGACTTCCTGCTGAACTCCAAGGAGATTAAGTTTGTTCTGCCTTCACTGAGGATTCTTCTCCTTTTAGAGGCAAGCTGTTGTGCTCCCATCCAGGTCTGGGGCTGAGTTATGCTGCTGGGACAGATGTGCTGCCCCCGTGGCTTTGACTCTTTACAACTCCCTTTTTGTGATCAGTACTGACATCACGGCACCGGACAGTTCAGTAATGGGAATCTTGGGGCTCATTCTTTCTGGAGACATCTGCTCTTCTGCATTTGCTGCTTGGTTTGATGTTGTTATAAGCACGCTGTTCATTTGCATCGACAGGGCTACCAATCGCTTGTCCTTCATCTGGACTAGGACTATGTGGTGAAAGACTCAGGACTCAATTAATTGAGATATTTTTGAAATTTCAAAATTGCAGCTGGCTAGGGGAGGGAGGATGTGTGAGCTTATTTTCAGTGCAGAATATAAGTAAGTCTGTGCTGCAAGGCTATATGAACATCTGCAAAATGGGCTCTTCATGTTTTTTAAAAAACGTGCACTGTAGTGGAACAGAAGCATAATATGAGCCATTAGCATTAGTGTCAGTGTAACAGCCTCTGAATTGCGTATTGGTGGAAAAATATTGATAGCAAAGTGTAAACAACTGCAAATGGGAAATGCAATAAAGCTCTCTTCACAGGACCTGTAATTTACAATTAAATAGGCTACATTGAAATAATATGAAGTAGAGGCATGTATGCCCAAAGTATCGGGTGATTTAAATTAAGACGTTTTCCCACTGACCTATAGGAAGGTAAAAACAAAAAAGGAGTAAAACAAAATGAACTTTGTGTAATATCTGGCCAGTGTATGGCTGTTAATGGTACAAATAATATTTATTAATCATACTTTGGGTTTGTGCAAAATTTTTGGTGCTGAATATTCTATGCACCCTAGTGCCATTTGCTTATAGCAGTCAGCATTTCATAGGTACAAATGTATTTCATTTGTAATATGTAAATGAAGGGGTGTTTTCTCATAGATAGGCAGCAATTTTTTTTATGAGAAATGACTGGTTTAGTCAAATGAATTTGCACTCGCTCTTACAGAATCACAAGGCTTCATGCTCCTCATCTATACTTTAGTGGAGTTGACCTAAGTCACTATTTTCTAACTGCTTTCTATTCTGTTACTCCTGTGTCACATACTAAGGTGACAATGGATAAGACTTACTAGTGTGAGCTGGGAAAATAGTCAGCTTCAGACTATTGTGTCTGTTGTGTGCTTGGGAACAAAGCGGTGATATTAGAATTTTTGCCATTTTGTGGTGAAATTGGTGCTGAGAAGAGGGAAGGGGGAGGTTCCTCCTAAGTCTGGTTCCTGGGGTTGGAGACATTGGTCAGGTACAGGTTTTGGGTGAGATTTGGGTGGGGCCTTGGGGAAGCAAAGTGTCTGAAGGCAAATTTGGAGTAAATATTATCATTGAATCTCCAAGGTTCTGATTTTTTCCTCCTATGGACACCATTTGTAGAAGAAGCAACTTTTGTGCTTGACTCTCGATATCCAAGCAGCATGACTTGGATCCAGCCCTACAAGACAGTTCAGAGAGAAACCACAACAGGCCCTTTAGCCCCAAGGATCACATTGTTTCCTCTCTGAGGTTATGGAGAAGATAAGGACATGGATGTAACTAAAGTGCAAAACACCTTCCTACCCGGTGTCTTGGTCTGTGGCTTCCTGTGTATCTCTGTTAAGAGTCAATATCAGTCTGTACTGATGACAAGACCCTCATGGTTTCTTTTTTCTTTTCTTTTTTAAAAAAATTATTATTATTATTATTATTTTTTTTGTGACTTTGGTTAATGAAATCTAGTTTCAGGTGTACAATTTAACAGTAAGGTATATATATGGCATTGTGTGTTCCCCTACCACAGTTAGATTTCTTTCTGTCACCACATATTTGATACCTTTTATTCCATCTACCTTCCTTCTCCTCCCTCCCCCACTACCCTCTGGTAACCACTAGTCTATTGTCCTTGTCCATGAGTCTCTGTTTGTTTGTCCTATTCGTTTGTTGTTTTTAGGTTTATATCCCACATATAAGTGATATTATGTGATTTTCAACCTTTTCTGTATGGTTTATTTCACTTAGCATGATTATCTTGAGGTCCATTCATGTTGTCTCAAATGGCAGTGTTTCATCTCTTTTTATGATGGAGTAATATTCCATTGTATATATGTACCAAAGTTTCTTTAGCCAATCATCTGTCATAGGACACTTTGGTTGCGTCTGTGTCCTGGACACTGTGAATAGTGCTGTTATAAACATCGGTGTGCAAATATCTTTTTGGATATGAGTTTTCAAGTCTTTGGTGTAAATACCCAGTAGAGGGATTGCTGGGTATCATATTGGTACAACCACTATGAAAAACAGCATGGAGGTTTCTCAAGAAACTAAGAATCAACCTATCCTCATGGTTTCTTGATAGCTAGTGGGGTGGTAGTGGTATCGACGAGAAAGCTCCTAGCATCTCTTTTTATGGCATGTTATGGTGGCCAAATTCATACTTGACTCATGGCGTTCAAAAGCATGGTGACTAGTTGATTGTAACATTTGTGGGGAGAAGCTTCTTCTTTCTTCACCCCGAGGAAACACTGCCATGCCTGTTACAGAAATATGTGCCTTGGTCCCTGCAACAGGTTTATGGATCACCTGTTCCCCACTGTGACATTATAGGGAAACAACAACAGCAACAGGGAGTAAAACAGAGAACAGATTTTTTTTGCATTTCCTTCTTGGAGTGTGGCCCTTGGAAAGGCTAAATCCATAGGGTGTTTAGGCTTATCATAGGAAGGCATTCCCAAAGCAACAAGTTGAGGACACAGAGTTATTCAAGTTGCATATTCTAGGGGAAGTGGCCTGATTTAGAAACCCAGGTTTGTGAGGCAAGACATTTTGGATAGAACCATGTGTGAGACAGGATTCCTTCAGTAACTGTGCTCACCGTGGGTCACTGCATAGATAAGTGAGATTGATAATGGGTTAGGCTTATTTCCTTATATACTAGAAAAACTGTTTCTATTTTCTTTCATAGGCATCCTTTCAGTTCCCAGCTGAGGCTGAGAATGTCAAGGCTCCTAAATAACCTTGTGGCTCTAATCATTTACTTATATTTCGAGGAGAACCATTAGTGCCCTCTTAACCTCATATATACTTTGGAAAGAATATCAATAAGGGAATCTCCCCTTAATAGAAAGATGCTTAAGGAAAAGGGAAATTAAATAAGGAAGTGAACATGAAGTGATTGTATCTGGAAATATTCATCTTTGTGCTTTTCTTTTCCACTCTTCTTACTATATGGCCATTTCCTGATTAGTCAAACTATTCTCCTTCAGGAGAATTAGGATTGTGATAGCAGGAAGGCAGAGACAAAGAAACGGCCACTATTCTGTTTCTGACTTCCAAAATAGGTTCTTGAAGCCCACATGAGGGACGGTAGTTTTGAAAACCAAAGGTTTCTATTTTAAAGAGCCAAGTTCTGCAAAAACTAAGAAAAACATCTTGAAATTCCAAAGGAAGACCCCGAGGAATTTTGGCATGTTGTTTGTGCCAGAATAATAGATGAGAAAGCAGTGTTCTGAACCCTGGCTGAACATCAGAAACATCTGGGGGAGCTATTGAAATGCTTGTTCCTAGGCTTTATCCCAGGCAATTGAGTCAGAATCTCTCAGGGTGGTCACTGGGCATTGGTACTTAAAACAAAACAAAACAAAACAAAACAAAACAATAAACAAAGCTCCCTGGATTTTTCTAATGTTCAGCTAGGGTTGAGAACAAATAAAACTGGGAAAACCCCAGACCATTCTGATTTGGGAGAGGATAATGTGTGCACCTGGAGGAGGTGTTTGGGGACTGAGATCAGGAGACTAGGTCTGGGCAGACCCCATAGAGAGGATCAGTTTTAGCTCAAAAACTGTTTATCTCCATTTACTGCTAACATCAGGTACTTGGGTGGGATTTGAGACAACATTCACAGGCCATTGATATTGCAATTTGAGTATGTGACTCTCTGAGAAGTTATAGTACCTCTATTTGTTGCTCTCTGGGGAGAACATTCCACTGTTCAGTGCTTGTTAGGTCATCCTGAGTTGAACTGCAGAAGTGGCACTCCCCTGTGCCCAGACATAGCTGAGTCCTATCCAGACTTCTTTGGTAAACATTTTCATTTTCAATGGCCCTGAAACAGAGAAAAGGTGACCTGAAGGGAAACCTGGAGGTATGGTGAGATTATACAAATAGCAAACCTAAATTTAGAGGCAGGGCTAGACAATGTGGAAATTCACTCTTGTTATATGAAGAAGGGATATCTCAATGAAATTAAATGAGCACTAGTTGTACTTCAGAAAGAAGATGAATTGTGTGAGCATAGCTTTTGACTTACACTTCTTTCCCCTAATTAGGTGTTACCGTGGTGATTTTGAAACAATGCGTAATGCACCTGGACATATATTAGAACCTGGCCCGCCAGTTGCGTGGAGTTGAATTGTTCTTTTTCAAAGAATATTTAAAATTAAAGCTAGCAGAATTGACTGCGAAAGGGAGAAATATAAATAAAGATGTTGGCAATGTTTTCATTTAAACCATTAAATTTTAAATGGCGGAACTGATTTTTTTTTAAATTTCTAATGTGGTAAAGTGGCTCTTAAGGGTAATTCAAAAGACTTTTGCAGATAATATTTAGGTTTCTGAAAAATTTATAGTGATAAAAAATTCATAAAGATATTAATTGTCACACTTGCATAACTTTAATTTTGATAGCATGATAAAATATCAAAATATATATTTTATATACAATACATCTAAAGCAAGACATAGAAAACCTCACTAGGGGAAAGTGAATCCTCCTCAGTGTCCATGTGTGTCCATTATGAATAGAAATGTTTTCAGCCACAGCAGGAGATTCAATTTTTATGAAGAAGGAAACTTAGGAGGAAAGACACAGGTGGTGGTGACGCTGAACAGGAAAGCATAATTCTCTGTTCCTTGTGCCGAGAAGGCTGCCACTGAGATTGACAGCACTGTTTTCCAAAGCACTGCTGGATCAGGTCCTTATTGGAGATCAAATTAGGCTATTAGGGAAAATAGTCTTATTTAATGAGAATATAATTATTTTACTTGTGACTAGTAACAACCATAATACGAGTGACAGAGTGTGTTAAGGAGCTGGCTGCCTTGGTAGTCAGGCTGGGAATTCTCTGCTGCCCACTTTCCTTGAGCCTCAGTTTTCTCAATTACACCATGACAGTCTTTTCAATGAGTATTATTGTGTTTTGGTGGAAATAGTCAATGAACTTGTTGTAGAATATAAAATATTCTTAAACTTTTAATTAAACTGGAGAGATGATGAGGAAAAGGTAGCAACTGATGTGAGTGGCTACACTTAAATTAATCAGAAAACTTTCATAATGTAATAGTCCACTTTTTCAAGAGTTTTTTTTTTTCACTGAATGAAGATATAGGATACCCACTGAAGTGTGAATTTCAAATAAACAACAATTACTTTTTTTTAGTGTAAGTATATTTCATGCAGTATTTGGGGCATACTTATACTAAAATATAGGCACTTTTTAATTTTTAGGACACTCTTTATTTATATGACACTAATTAAGTGATCACCTATGACATAAAACTTGAGCTTGGCCTCCAGTTTCTATGTATAAAATGTTATCTTCTCCCACTGACTGCTCTTGTGCCTAATACTCAACAGCTAAACCATTTCTATGAGTTAAGACATAATATCCAAGATGTCTTTGTTTAAATGCTCATGTGTCACACATTATATTATTTTACCTTAGTTTAGCAGGAACTCATGTTGTGAGTCCCCTATATTGCATAGCTTCCTGTAGCTACAAATAAGGTCTCTTATAAACTGTAGGCTTAGCTCTGTCTACTCACTGACTAGTCCTGACAATGAAAGACAAATTGTTTGAAGGCTTAGAATAATCAGCAGTGAGTTCTGGAATTATTATTGTGGTCATGGTCTCAAATTTGGCTTTGAGACCAAAAAGGAGCTTTGGCTTCTTTTTAGTAGTCTTATGTCCCTGAAGCTGCAATCACTCACTGACATCACATCTGTTGAGTTCCTTTATGCCTGGCGCTGTGCCAAGTATTACAGCTAGGAGGGCTAGTAAGTAATGGTTCTAGTCTTTAATGAGTTTATAGTCAGGAACATAAATATAGTAGATAAATCTGCTTTAATGTAAGGGCTGTGGAAGAAATGGGCTCTGGATGCATGAGAATATGTGAGATGAACCCCCAAACCAGATTAGTGAGATTAGAGAGGACTTTTAGAGGAAGTGATGTTTTAATAGAGTTCAAATGAGAATTAGGAATTGGCCAGGAGTGGGAAGTAAGGGAAAATGGAAGGGCCTTCTAAGCAAGAATTAGCAAAAGCAGGAAAATGGAAGAAAAATAATACAATTACAAGCAGTGGGTTATGCTGAGATCTAGGATGTCTATTAAGTTTGGGGTGCGAGGTGTTGAGAACACCCCAAATATCTTTCAGGTGTTTTTGCTGGTCCTGCTGCCACCATGTTCAATCAGCAGATTGAACTGTCTTTGTTACTGTTCATGAATTTCCTGATACATAAATTGATTACTTTTGGAAGTAGAGATAGTAGGAGAGATTAACACTGTTTTTAAGGAGCCCACCTGTAGTCAGTTTCCTAGACCCAGTTCTGTACGGTTCAAGTTTCCTATTTTGCCATAAATTCTTGCCATCTCACCTATCTATAAAGTCTAGAGCATCTTTTCACACCTCAAAGCCATTTCTGGAATAGTCCAGTCAGATGAGAAACAGTGGGAGAGGTGGCATTCACTGCTTCTAAAGAGGACATATAAAGTGGGGGAGACAATTTCTCCGGGGCCATGGCCGTACTCAGTGGGGTGGCAGTGGTTTTTCCAGGCTCTCCTTGATTCTCTGTGACTGTGTCTTTCTCTGATATCTCTGTTAAGGTTCTGGCTGGCCTGCCTCTATTGGCATCATATCTAGCTATTAATTAATTGCTCACAGATAGCTCTATTGTTTTTGATGGTGCCCTGGGGCACAACTTGCTCTGATGTCTAATCCAATTAAAATCAGGCCAGTAGTCTTTTATTTATTTATTTATTTATTTATTTAAAAATTTTGTTAAATTTATTGGGGTGACATTGGTTAATAAAATTATATAGGTTTCAAGTGTACCATTCAATAATATGTCATATATATTGCTTTCTGTGCTGAGGACTTCTCCGACTAAAGGAGGATTCTACTTAGCTTTCTCTTTCCCTGGTTCTCCGTGTCAAACTTCTAGTCTGTCTAATGTTATACTTGTGGGTGTCAAGGAGCTCCCAGCCTCCTGTTAATTGTTTACCACCAAGAATTCATTTTTTGTTATTAAAGTATATTTATTCTTTTTTCTTTTAAATTTTTATTTTTCAAATAGAGTTGACATTTGATATTATTTATATTAGTTTCAGGTGTACAGCATGGTGGTTAGACATTTGTATAGTTTATGAAGTGACCCCCCCGATTAGTCTAATATCCACCTGACATCATACCTAGTTATCACAACATTACTGACTATATTTCCTATGCTGTACTTCACATCCCCATGACTGTTTTGTAACTGCCGATTTGTAATCCTTAATCCATTGTTTTTTGATAGTGCCCCTAAATTTGAACACACTTCTCTCCCTAAACACAGTTCCCTTAGAGACAGCTGCAGAACTCTGTTCTAACGGCCTGCATCTCTCACTGGGAAGACAGTCTGTGCCACTGTTCTGGAGCTAGCATCAGGGAAGTGGCCCACTTCTCTCAGAGAGACAACCCCATTCTATGCCTGGGCACTGGGGATACGTGGTAGTGTCTTCTGTTCTCAGCTTGCCCCTTCTGTTGTGGAATGTCCCCCTTATGAAAGAGAAAAGGTGAGGATGATCAGGGCCTAGTATTCTTGACCTGCCATCCCTGAAGTAGAGCTACTGTCAAACTAGTGAAGCTGGTGGAGGGAAGAAGCCTCAGACCTCTCTTCCACTTTTGCTTAGAGTAGAGTTTCTAAAATACAGATCAGGGAACATAAGGATGGGCATGATAAACACTGACAGGTTCCCTCCTTCCAGGGAGAGACCAGCATCCTAGCTTGGGAGCTGGGGGAAGAAAGAGCCTTGTGTTCTTGGCTGTACCTGTGTGGAATAGAAATTCCATCATACTGAGTTGTTCTTACTGAGATTTATTAGATTTTCTTGAATAAATGTTTCTCCATTTGTTATATGGCCGTAGGACAATTTCCATAGACTTTAAATTGCTGTCGTTTTTTGAATTTAATTTTCTCCCGTTAGGTTGTTTTGCTGCAGCGAAGGTCTGCAGAGATCCTAATGCCACCATTTAGAAGTGTTTCTCTTTTAATCATTTTTAAAAATGTCATGGATTTTGTCTTGAGGAAGGATCATAATTTATTCAACTTCTCTTTCTGTTTTGGGCATTTTAATGACAATACTATAACAATGCTGCAGCACTCATCAGTATGGCTTGATCTTTGCATAAATCTAGAATTATTTTCTTAGGGTTAGTCCTTTGAAGTTTTATAGATGGTCCTAAGCTAGCACCTGGTTGGATTCTCACCAGTGGCTCGCAGGACTTGATGGTAAATCATTTTTTTCCCCTTTAATTCTGTATGCACAATATTAATTTGGTGTAACAGCCAAAAACAGACTCCTTGGCTCTTCATATTTCAGACTCCAGTGCCTACTGTGTGATCCATTGCATTCTGTTTCCTTTATAAAAGCCTCTTTCAGTTCTCAGCTCCTTTGGGCTAAATTTTCAAGTCAGTAAATGATTCGACTTTTCTAGTTCTGATAACTAGTTCTTCCCAGTTCTAGAATTTCTCTTGATATCTCTTTTCTTGGCTGTTCTCCCAGTCAAGCAAAACCCAAATATCTTAGACAAAAACTTAAAATGCAAAATTTCCAACAAAAGTAAGAATTACTTTTTTATAGATTTTGAGAGTTGAAATAGGGATACCTAAAACTAAACTACGTACTTAAAAATGTCGTCTTAAGGACATTTCTGATGCTAATCATATTTAAAAATTCTTATCTCTTATTACTAGGTACTTTTCACTACTGTAAGATTGCTATAATAATAAGGAAACAATTTATAATAAAGACTGTGTGCTATTAAAAGTATTTAAGAGTTAGGTATATTTATGTCTTAGTTATATCATTATTATATAAACTAAACTGTTATATAAACACAATTGAAAATCAAATTTCTATCTTGTTTAAACATTCAAGAAAACATGTGTTGAGCTGTCACCTTGTCCTTATTTTCTTATCCTTAGACTATTTTAATAAGCTGCATTCTTTGTTTTTAATTTCTAAATTACTGATGAAACAAATATAGCAATAATCTTCTCAAAGACCCTTTTGGTCATGTTAGTTTCCTATTCAAAAAACTTCAATGTCTTTAGATATGTGGTTTATTCATTTTTCCCTGAATATGTACTGTCCAGTCTCACCTTTGTTACTACTTTTCCACCTGTCTCATCTGGATTACCTCCTTAATCTCTTTCCATCTGTTATCTATCAACTGGCTTCAAACTTGGAGTAGAAAAAGAAATATGACTACCTATCAGTCTAAAATCTAAGTATCTATAAAAAAAAATAATAAAACTTCTGTCCACCAAGGTTCAACATTTCTTTCACCATGGAAGGTCATGGTGAAGTTTTTCACTTCCATCTCCCAACACTATCAAATGAGATCCATCACTTGTCAGGTATTTATTGCCTCATGTTTTTATAGTTTTAGTTGTGTTATGTAGTTTTCTCTGGAGTGTGAACTTGAAGGAAGACAGTGTTTCAGTCATCTTTGAACACCTGAAGTGCTTTCCAAATAGTAGCTGTTCAACAGATGTTGAGCGATATCAGCAGTGCTGAATGGCTCTCTTAGGATTACTTCAGACTAGCTCTAGGACAGTGACTTCTCTTAAATAATAATGTTATTGAATTTGTTTAATACATTTTCAAACTACATTCCAATTGAATGACGTGGCTTACTTTATTTAATCTTTAAAGAGTCCTTTGAGATGGGCAGAATAAATCTTATTTCCACTTCTTAGACGTGACAAAAAAATTTCAGAGAGCTGAGTTCCTTGCTCAGGGTCATGGTGCTTATAAATTACAAAATTCAGTACTTCTAATTCCTAGGAGACAACTCTTTCATTCTGCCACAACTGTCTCTTGTATGATGATGAAAACCTCAGGTGACTTTCCAGAAATGTAAAGAATCCCACAGCAATAGAAAATATTGGACAGTTCCAAGGCATCAGTTGAAATTTGATGTGAAATTCCATCTGACATGTTTGTAGCAGCTTTAATTATTTAATCAATTTAATAACAGAATATTTAAAGCAGACACAAAAATCACTGGGCATAACCAATTTTATCCATAAATCAGACATTTTGCACCTCAAATTTCACTCTTCAGTTTTATTTTGTGAACTAATTGGCAACACTTGATGAAATTTAAAATGTAGACAGACTATAACAGGTGGAATAATTGCATCTTCACAAGGAAATTCATTTATACACACACATGTACACACGCATATTCATAGGCTCTGATCTTGCCAAGTAAAGATCCCCAACAGTGTGGTTAGCTGCAATTATGACTAAGTGTCATAAAACAATTTTGGCATATCATGGCACCACAGGAATCATACTGATCTCTCAGTTCTTGGTCTTCTAAGCACGTTTCACTCTCATGTGAATTCATCCTTGTACATTTTCTTTTTTCTGCTTTGTTTGTCAGAAAAGTAATTTGACTACATCCTGCTACTTGTTTTGTGATTTTGGGATGTCGTGAAAGCAGCTATCTTGCAAGCTGGGCTAGAACAAAGTGTGTCAGTATGATTTATAGGAATTGCTGTGATTTTGCCACGATGAAGAGACGACTCCATACACAACAGCCTTTATGCACGAATGCCCTTTTATAAGAATGGTTCCGCTCGAATTTCCTCAGATTTTTTTTTAATGCTTTCATAATTACCTGGTTATTACTGAATGTTTGAGTAGAAACAGACTTTAATAATTTTGTGCCTTTTTTTTGGGGCAAATTCTGACGTGAATTTTTCTGACTTGACAATGACAATACATACATAATAAAATAAAATAAAATAAAATAAATAAAATAAAATAAAATAAATAAAATAAAATAAATAAAATAAATAAATAAATAAATAAATAAATAAATACAATACAATACAATACAATACAATACAATACAATACAATACAATACAATAAAATAAAACATCCTCACTGAGTTCAGACTAGACTATAGACCTGGCTAAAAGGAGTCCTATGACTTAAGCATAATTTTCTCTAATATGTAATTTGGAGTGTACTAGGTACACTGTATGAGGTAACATGTATAATGTGTACTAAGCAGGAAAACTCAAAATTAGTGATAAGTCATCAGAGTTCATTCTTTCATGGAACAAATTTGAGAGGAAAAAAAGACTATTATTAAGAAAAAGGCAGTGTCCATGAGCCCTCCAGTGATTAATTTGAAAGATAATATAGTTTCAAATAGAAAAGTTGTATACATTTGAGAAATTTCTACTATTGTTTCTTTATTTAAAAAAATTAAAGTCACTAAGCTTTGTGTTATAAAGCTAGAGGATTAGAGTTGTATTGTATATTCACAGAAAAGAACACCCATGCTGTTCCCTCTTCAAAATAAAAGATGATTATAAATAATACATGTTTATTTTAAATAAACAAATCCAAACTAAAAAAATAGAAAACTTAATTAGTATGTGAAATCATATCACTCAAATACAAGGATTATTAATATTTTGGCAAATATCTTACCAGATGTCCCGACCCGCGGGACCTAGTTATTCGTGGGGGCGAGGAGGATCCAACCTGAGAAAAACGGGCGAGAAAAGGGAGCGGAGGCAAGACAGTATTCTGATCAAGCCTCAAACTTTATTTTTTGAACAAACATATTTATACAGCTGAGACAAAGCGGGGCAGGTCTACTTAGGCGGGCGGGTGTTTGGCACAATCTTATTGGTTCTTAGCAGGTGGGGTGAGGAGCGGTGAGGGTCGCAGGAAGCGGGGAGCAGGGAGGAGGTAGGTATACACAGCGATAGCCTATCACCAGAGTACCAGCAGTTATGTGTGGGCGGTGGGGCATTCCTGGAACAACTGAGACCGTAAGGGGGCTGGGTGTACTGTTAAGTAAACGGGAAGTTTAAGCATGGTTCTGGGCTCCCACAACCAGACATATAACTATACAGTCACAACACAAGCATACTTACTAAAATTGGACCAAACAAAATATGTAATCTTTTTCATTTATTAATATATTGTGGTCACTATTATATATCAATGAATACAGATTTGTATTATTATTATTATAATGGTTGAAAATGTTCTGTGGATACTTCATCAATGCTTTACTACTTCATCAATGTATTTTAAATTGTTTTCAGTTTTGAGTCATTGTAAATAACTTTGGTTCAAAGATACAGATATAAATGTATCATTGTATAATTTACTCAGTAATTTTTATTGGGTCTTTTCTATGTGCCAGACATTATTCTAAGTGCTGAATATAGTAGTGAATAAGACATTTAAGATTTCTGTTTTTATGATGCTAACTTTCTTGAGAAGAAGTAAAACAAATAACTAACCAAGATAATTATAAATAATAATATGTGTTTGAAGAAAGCAAAGATAGGTAAATATGGTAGTAGCTGAATGAGAGAGAGAAGTAATATTTAACTAGCATAGTCAAGAAAAGCTTTTCTAAGGAAATGGAATTTTATCAGGAACCTAACAGAAGAAACCAAGAAAAAAGAATTTCCTAAGACATTGCCCCAGCCCTGATTTGGGATGACCTTGAGTGTTTTAGAAACAGAAATATGGTCAATATGACTCCAGTATAGTGATCCGCAGAGAGAGACTGTTAGAAGAAACTAAGAATGGAGAAGAAGGCAGAGATTGATCACTTTGGGCCTTATGGGCTATGATAAGGAGTTAGATTTTATTGTAAGTAAAAGTTTTTGAAAGCTCTAAAGTGCTGTTTGAGAAATTTAAGTGGCAGAGTGCTGATTTTAGGTGAAAGAGCAAGAGAATCACTCATTTATTCAACCTATCTTTCATCAAATATTTACGGCCAATTGTTCTAAACTCTAGAATATAGGGGATGCCGTGGATTCAGTAATGACCAGAACAGAGGAAATCCCTTCCATTTTCAAGTTAACATTCTAGTTTTATATAATAGAATGTCAGCTAGAAATGTACATGAAAATTAAAGCAGAATAATGGTGTGTGTGTGTGTGTGTGTGTGTGTGTGTGGTAGGGTGGTCTGGAAGGTCCTTTAGAGCAGATAACACTTAACAAAAATCTGCAAGAAGTGAAAAGCAAGCTAAACCAAAAGTTGTGGGTTGAGTATTATGGGTAAAGGGAATGATAGGATTTATAAGCCCAATGGTCTTCTAATTGATAGGCCTAAACAATCCAGAACACCTGAGTGGTTGGTCTCAGAATACAGAGTGTGAGGAGAGTGCTAGATGAAGTCAGAGAGGTAGCCAGCAGCCTTGAAGGCCATGGTGAAGATTTTAGTTTTTTTCCTAAATAGAATGGGAAAAGATTGGAAGATTTTGAGCAGAAGAGTGACATGATCTCATGTTGTTTCCTTTTCTTTCTTTTTCTTTCTCTTTCTCTTTCTTTCTTTCTTTCTTTCTTTCTTTCTTTCTTTCTTTCTTTCTTTCTTTCTTTCTTTCTTTCTTTCTTTCTTTCTTTCTTTCCTTCCTTCCTTCCTTCCTTCCTTCCTTCCTTCCTTCCTTCCTTCCTTCCTTCCTTCCTTCCTTCCTTTCTCTCTCTCTCTCTCTCTCTCTCTCTCTCTCTCTCCCCCCCTCCCTCCCTCCCTCCCTCCCTCCCTCCCCCTCTCTTTCTTTCTTTTTTTCAAAGAAGATCAGCTTAACTGTTGTGTGAAGAAGGAAATGGTGGAAGTAGGGAGGAGATTAGGAGACTATTATAATGGTCCAGGCGAGGATGGTGGTAGATTGATGTAAATGATAGGGGCAGAGTGGTAAGACATTGTTATGTTCAGAATGTATTGGAAAGAAAGAGCCAATAGGATTTACTAAAGGTTCAGATATGGAGTCTCTGAGAAAGAAAAAAGTCAAGCAAGACTCCAGTAGTTTTGCCTTATATGGTGAATAATGAATGGTAAGGCCAGTTTTGGAGACCAAGGAAAGATAAGTTTTGAGGGGGAAAATAAGAGTTGTATTTTATGTATATTAAGCCATAGATGCCTATTAGACTTCTATGTAGAGATGTAGAGATGGCAATTGAATATACAAGCCTGGATTTAGGAGAAAGGCTAGGACTGGAGACATAAATTTGGAGATATTAACATTTGGACGATAATTAAAGTTGTAGGAATGGGTGAAACCAGACAGGGGGTGAGTAAGCAGAGAGAAAAGATATCTGTGAAAGGAGCCTGGGGAATTCCACCATTTAGAGATCACATAGACGATCTAGTGAAGGAATGGCCAGAGGTAGGAAGAAGATCAGGCAGCTGTGATATCATCTCAAACAAGAAATGAATAAAAATATTTGAGGAAAGAGGCATGTCAAAAGTAGCTGGAGAATCCAGCAGGAAGAGGACTGAGAATTGACTATTAGATTTAATAATGTAAAATTCATCACATCCATGCAAAAGAAGTTCTAAAATCAGGTGTGGATGAAAACCAGATGTAGGTCCTAGACAATTGATTTTTTTTTTCTATAAAAGGGAACAGGGTAAAAACTAGAACAGGATGAGGAGTGGAGGAGGGTTCACTGTTATTTGTTTGGTAGTCAGTTTTTAAAGATGGCAGAAATTACAGAACTTGGAGTGTTTACTTTAAAGCATATAACATTTTCACTTAAAGGCCTTAATTTTGGCTTTAATGTTGGGGTTGGATCATGAGAGTAGAAGCAAGATTAGTCAGGAAGCTATAGCAAGGATACAGGGAAAATGAGATTGTGGTTTGAATTGCATGTGAACAGTAGAGAGGAGAGAAGAGGATGAATTTGAGATAGATTATGGAGGTAGAGTTGGAAAGACTTGAGTTGCATATAGGATGTGAGAGAAAAGAGGAATCATAAATAACCAAGTTTATTTTTTTTAATTAAATTTTATTTTTTAAAATTTTATTTTATTATTAGTTTCAAGTATATAATACATTGGTTAGAACAATTCCCTTAATTGCTCTTTGCTCTGTCTTTCCACCTAGCCATTACATTAAACTAATAGAATTCCCAAGTTTTTTTTTTTTTAAAAATGAAAAAAGTTTAAATTACAGTTGATATTCAATCTTATATTAGTTTCAGGTGTACTGCACAGTGGTTAGACATTGACAAAGTGATCCCCTGATAAATCCAGTACCCACCTGGCACTATATATAGTTATTACAATATTATTGACAGTATTTCCAATGCTGTACTTTATATCCCCACAACTATTTTGTAACTGCTAATTTGCACTTCTTAATCCCTTCTTCACTTTTTTCACCCAGCCTCCCTCCTATCTGGCAACCATCAGTTTGTTCTCTGTATCTATAAGTTTGTTTCTCTTTTGTTTGTTTATTTTGTTTTTCAGATTCCACATATAAGTGAAATCATATGGTATTTGTCTTTGTCTGTCTGACTTATTTCACTTAGCATTATACCCTCTAAGTGTCTCCATGTTGTTTCAAATGGTAAAATTTCATTTTTTTTAATGGCGGAGTAATATTCCTTTGTATATATATATGTACCACTTCTTTAATCATTTATTAATGTGCACTCAGGTTGCTTTCATATCTTGGGTATTACAAATTATACTTCAGTGAACATAAAAATCCATATATCTTTTCAACTTATTGTTTTAGATTCCTAAAAAAATACTCAGAAGTTGACTTTCTGGGTCATATGGTGGTTCTATTTTTAATTTTTTGAGAAAACTTCATGTTGTTTTTCATAGCGGCTGCACAAATTGCAATCCCACCAACAGTGCATGAAGGTTCCCTTTTCTCTACAAGGATAACCAAGGATAACCAAGTTTCTCTACAAGGATAACCAAGTTTCTTTCTGGAGCAATTAAGTGTCAGGAGGTGCTAAGATGAGAAAAATTGGGAGATTAACAAGTTTTGTTGGTAGCATAAGAGTTTTCTTTTTGATGTGCTAAGATTGAAATTGTAATTGACATATCTTTTTAGGAGAAATGTTTTAAAGTGGAACTGCTAAATCAAAGGTTTATTTCTTTATATATATTTCTAAACTAAAGCCTCTAACAGAATTTGTCTATTTCTTACATTCCGGCCAACTCTGGATATTGTCAATCTTTTTAATCATTGCTAATCTAGTGGTTAAAAATATTTCAATGTATTTTTTGTCTTTGACTATAGTTAACACCAATTTATATTTTGGTTTTTCAGTTTAAAAATTTTTTTTTGTGGGCGAGTAGGATAATTTGTTGTGTGTGTGTTTGATTTTCTCTTTGTGTCTTTCAGTAATTTTTATTTTCTTGTTGATTTGTGAGAGTTATTTGTATGTTAGAAATAATAATAATTTACCAAATTATGTTGCAACTTTTCATTAGAGTTGACATTTATTAGTCTTATTTTTTGTGAGTACTGCTTTTGTAAAATGAGAGTTTTAAATTTGTATAGAGTCAAACTATTCATCTTTATTATTTTAAGTTCTTGCTTTAGTGTTATGTGTGTGTAACTCAGATGTCAGCTTTCCTTTTAGAATTAAATAAGATTTGTGCAAACTTCTATTTCATGTCCTTTGGGAAGCTTTTTCTAAAATATCTGCAAATTTCTTACAGTTTATATTTCATAGTATTTTCTGAATTCTTGCCACACTACACTTTTGACTTCATGCACTTCTGATTTTCTAAGTTTATTTTCTTCTTCTGTGTGTTCTATGTCAACTTTTTCATCATTCTTTGACTTCTTCAAAAGCCATTCATATGAGGGATTGTGCTTTATTTATTTTCAAATGACAAAGCTATGTATGCACCAGGTACTGAATACCTCTCTGCCATCTTAAGATACCATTTCAATGTATTGAGAACTCCTATATGTGATTTGGTCTAATTCTAGACTCTTTAGTTTATTTCATTTGATCTTACAGTCTAAAATATGGTTTTAATTATAGTAATTTTATAATTAATAATTTATATAACACATTTATTGACTACCTACTATATGCTATTCACAGTAGTAGATGTGAGGAACATAGTGGTGAACAAGACAAACACAATTTCTCTTCTTGTAAAGTTGAAATTCTATTGGAAAGTTACAGATAATCAACAACAGAATAGCATATTTTAAAAATTAAAAAATTCAACTATAATTGTGAAGAAACAAATAATTAGAGTGAAGTGATAGTAATTCAAAGGTCTGCTTAATAGAGGAAGGTCAGGAAAGGGTTCTGAGAATTTGACATTAAACCTGAAAAGAGAAAAATGAGCATGACCCAGCCCTTTGAACTGTTTCTTTGAGGCAGAGATGAGGCTAAAGCAGAGACACTGAGGCAAGACGTCAGTCATATGAGTGGAGGTGGCATCATTCTTCTGCTTAGAAGCTCTTTTTTTCTTTAAACTTTAACTTACATTTCAAGAGGGTATGCAATTATTTTTGGCCATTTTCAGAGTTTTTAAAATCAGACATCTAACTCCTGTATAATTTTTCAATTATTTTGTTGTTTTTTTTAGGCATGCTAATTAGCTAGGTATTGGATTTCTGTTGCTTTTACTTCAAGCCCATAATTTTCTCTTTAAAATTTTTTTTCTCATTGTCCCTTCTTTATTTCTATGTGGCCTTTTCAAGTCTGTCTTGTACATTATGAATTTTGTTTTTTCTACTTTTGTATTTCACTGCTTCAGATCCTATGTTAAATTCTCTAATGGTGTTTCTTTCCCTTATTTTTTGCACTTTCCTTTGCCATTTCTCTTTTCATCCTAGCATTATTTTTTGTCATATGATCTCATTTTTCATCTTTTGTTTTATAGAGTTTTTGATTTCTCTAATTTCCTTTAGATATCCAAGTAATTATTTTCTTAAATACTTCTTTTCTTACCTGAATCATCTCTTCTTAATTGTGTTCTTTTTCTATTTCTTTTATGCCAGGCTTTAGTCTTGTTTTCTTTTGGGGTGGGGGCAGAATTTTTGCACAGATGATATGTTTGCTTATTTTCCCTCTGTTTTTTATTTTTTAGTTCAATGTTTCTTGTATTTATGTGTTCATACTGTTGGCTAAAGCTTATTGGCAGCCCCCATTACCTCTCCCCACACCGGCTTCTCTGACTCCCATTTGAATACTTCTCCAAGGAATTAAGCTGGAAATCTAGATCAGTAGTGCCTCTCATATTGTGGTCTGCAAAACAGCAGCACCAGCATTATCTGGGAACTTACTAGATATTCTTGGACCTCTACCTCAGATCTCTCGAATCAGAATCTCAGGGGCCTGGCCCAGCAATCTGCATTTAAGAAGCCCTCAAGGTGTTTCTGTGGCAAAGTCTGAGAACCACTGGTTTACATTTGTTTTTTTTTTTCCCCCTCCCAGTAGTTCCCATCCTATTTATGCTCATGTCACATTTCTAAATACTAGAATTTGAAGGCAATATATTTTAAATGTATTACATGGTTCCCTTGGTAGTGTTTAGTGTTATGTTGCTGTTGAGTAAAACTGTTTACTGCCTGGCATTCTTTCCCATATACTTAATATCAAAAATATTTTTGGTTTGTTCTAGTAAATACAAAATCTTTCTTTTGTTCCTCCTATCTCTCGTTTATTGTACCTTTTATTTAGCATTGGTTGCAAATTGTCCCTGTGTTGTATGACTTGCTCATCTCAGTAACTGACAGACATAGTTATCAATACTATGTGTCTTCACTTGTAGGAAGTAAAATTTTTTACACTAATCCCAATTTGGAGAGATATTTGTGATAATAGCTATGCATCAGCATTTTGTTATATACATTAAGGCCAATAGTTTATATTATCTGTTCAGTTATGTTGATTTTTCTGATCAGTAAGGAGAGAATTAAGGCTATGTTCAAACATATTAAGCTTTTTTTTTCTGGATTATCTAAGAATAAATTAGAAGTTTTGTACTGAAAATTTAGCTTTTTGGATTTGAGAACATATCTTGCTCTGTTGGGAGGGAGATTTGATTTGTTCCTCTATTTAAGAATGAATTGGCTAATTTGTTTCAATGTCAAATTAAAAAGAACCTCCATAAAAGATGGATTATAAATGAATTTGGGAAAACTTTTGAGGCTGATGGATATGTTTATTATCTCAATGTGTCAATGTTTTCATGAATGTATATATACATCAAAACTTGTATTGTATACTATAACTATATAGTGTACTGCATGTCAATTATACTTCAGTAAAGTTGTTAAGAAAGCACCTTAGGTTTTTGTACACCTGTCAATATGGTTTGCCTTATAGTGTAGTTTGTGGATATAAATTGTTTGTTCTAACTATGGCTCTTTGTAAATTTTACATGTCATTTCACCATTCGCAGGGCAGATAAAAATTAAGCATGATGTGGTGTCATTTATAGGCCTAATATTGTGATTTTGAAGTGTTTCTGATAATCAGTATAAAGGGGAACTGCAAGTGATAATGGCTCACTCACTATCTACCCAAAGATTTTTCTGTTATGCTGAAACTACATTACTAGATCTCAGGAAATCAGAATTTCAGATATGATTTATTTTTGCATAAACCAGATGCTGTTGTATGAGACTCTCATTAAAAAATAAACATAGGCAAGAGAGATAGAGTGTGGGGGTGCCAGTTGTGAAAGAAGCAAAGTGGTTCTGGAGCCATAATGTGAAATTGTGACCCCCTAACATGTAGATGCTTTCCTCATCTGCTTCCTGTCATGATGTGGTGCCACTGTGTTCCCAGTGTGTCAGTGTGTTCTGTGGTGGCAGGGGTCCCAGTCATGACAGAGTTAATATGGGTTTGCAGTTAGCAAAAGTACAAATGAACTACTGATTTGTTACCTTCCTGCAGCGGTGATGGTCATTTTCTCAATCACAACATGGACATAATCACAACATGGTTCTAAGGGCTAGGAGTTGGTCTTGAGAGATTAACCTGGAGCCTGTTCTGCCAGCTCTTCCAAACTTGTGGAAGCAGATAATTCCTTATATAAAACATTTTCTGCTTAAACCAGTTAAAGTGAATTCTGTTGTGTGCATCTGAGATCTGAGTGATAATGTAATTAGTACCAAAAGTGGTTATGGGCAATAAAATATCAAAGAAGTTAGACTTGATTTTGTTTAAAGGCAACTACAGCACAGAGTGAGCAGTTACTTAAATGATCACCTCTGGTCATCCACTGTGGTAGACCATGATGGCATAATGAGGAAGAAAAAAACTTTGGAGCGGATTTTTTTTCTTAGTTGTGCTAGTGAGCTAAAGGAAAGAAAGAAAGAAAAATGTGCTCAATATTTTAAATTCTCAGCTCAAGGAGCCATCTGAGAATCAAGGAATTTTTATAAGCATACTTAAAGACTCTCTCATCTTTTGTAGCCTCAAGACTAATTTAGATGGAAATCAGATGGAAAGTCTGATGCTGCAGGTTGTTGAAATACAAGGTAGGTTGAATTTATAGTTTTTCCATTTATTTTTTACAAAATTGAAAACATTGCCTTAGAAAAAGTCAGACCCCTTCATTGAAATGATGTCATTTAGGAGGACTTAGATAAATCTCCATACTCTGTGCCCTGAACCATACCAAGTCCCCCTTGCCAGTGGAAACAGCTTCTCTGTTGCTGGATGATGGTGATCTTGACTTGCTTGAAGATCCTAGAATAGGCTTTTATAGAGCAGGTCTCTTGCAAAAGATTGACTGTTTTCCTTTTACAGCACCCTTACTATCCTTATTGCTTCCACACCTATAGCCAGATCAGATCTGCATGTCATAAGGAATAATTGTGAAAGCCAGCTTTAGAGAAAAAGTCATAAACAAAAGGAGTTAAATAATTTTGCAAATATATTTATAACAGCAAAAAACTGGAGATTATCTGTGAAATGAATTTTTAAGTTAATAGACTAATGCTTTGATGGGGTAACTTTATTGATATGGACACAATTACCAGTGATATGGGGCTCAGTGTATAATTTGAGCATCTGAGAGGTTTCTGTTTGGTCTGATGGCTGAATGAGTCCTACACTTAGTGGTGGCATAGGCTAAATGAAATTGAGATGCCAGGAATTCCTAGTACTATGAAAAAGTAGAAATTCAAGTCTTAGGAGTTTAAGAATGTTAGAATGGCTTTAACATGTGTGATCAACTCAACTACCCCTTAACAACATCTCTCAAGAGTACCCAGATCATTGATAAATACATAGATAGGAAACAGTCATGCCCATCTTCTATCTGTTGAAAGTGAAAACAGAACATGATTCCATTAGTCAGAATCCCAACTTTAGTGGGAATGATAGTATTTTATGTAGCAGAGGACAAGTGTGTCACCAACCATACCGGAACAGCTGGGCATAGTTATCTCAGTCGGCAAGAGTGAGATAACTCACTTAGTGACAGAATACTGATCTTTTGGCCCTGGGAATGAAATAAATGTACAGCTCTTTGAACACTTGAGGTCTAGGAACAGAGGCCTGACCTGAGACATCATGGTAATCATGGCCTCCTCACCAATTCCCAGACCTAAGTCAATACATAGGTACAGAGTCTCTTGTGAAAAAGAAAATCATTGTTTCTTCTCCCTGTGACTTCAGATTCCTCTTTTTTTATTACAACAAGGAATTTCTGGCATCTTTACTTTATTCATCTTGGGCCATCATTTAATCTAAATTTTGTCAACCAATGATCAGTATCCTTGAAGAAAGATTACCAGAACATCACAAATACATGCTGTATATCTTCCCATTGCTGATATTTTTGGTAGGTCCATATACATATACTGTGGTTATTTTTCCAAATGCTAGTTCTTATATATAGGTATATATCAGGATCTACACATGCCATGCTCTATGGCAAGTAACTATTCTTTTGAGAAACAGGTCTTGGTGTGCTATTAGACTAACAGAGACTGGATATACAACCAAACAGCATATACATATACACACACACATATTCACACACATATGTGTGTATGCACACACACACACACACACATACACACACACATATGTACACACTGAACTACTTCTCACAAACTGAGTGGTGGCTAATTTGCCAAGTCATAAATTAGGGCATGTTCAGCATCACTCTGTCACCATGTGGAATTATCATACATGGTATAAGACTTGTGCAAGTCCTCTGCTGCACTTCATTCTTCTCTCAACCTACACTTAGGACCTCATGGGAAGCTCCATATAATCTGAGAAAAAAAATTTCTCTGTTTTTAGATTATTCCTCATTATATGTGGCATGAGATGGAAGTGGACTGACTACCGAAGCATTAAAGCTTTGCTTGAGGGTATTACTGGAAGACCGTGGAAGAAGGAAATCCTCCCAGTGGGCTATCTTGTCTGGAATGAATGATAACTGAATGTATGTACACATTTTGATTCATGGGCAACAGCTAATGACTAATGGGTTGGGTAACATAAGTTTGGAGGATTTTCGACATGGAAGTTTGAGGAAGAGGTAGGATGGACCCAGAGGCTGAGTCATATGTTCTTTATGACTGCTCTCCAAAGGATTCTGCTTTGAAGATGAGGTTCTCAAAGTCAAGTGAACATAATGGTCACTCAGTAGATGAGAGAGAAAGTCTTTCTCAAGCCACTGCAGTGTTTGTTCACTGGGTTAATGAACAGCTCAACAACATGAATTTTTCTCCACCATAGTTGATATGGCTACATATCAACTAATTGTCCAAACTACCATAAACAAAATAATGTTCAGGTGACTTAGTGGTAGATAGATTATATCAAGCTCCTTCCATTATGGGGAGAGTAGTGATTTTTCTTACTGGAAAGGGGTTACTCAGGTGGATTTGGATTTTTCTTCTCTGCTTACTGTGTTTTTGCCAGCAAACATCTGAAGAGTTAGTAAATAGTTTATTCACAGTATTACACACAATACATTTTCTGATTAAAAAAAACAACTGATTTTATAGCAAAAAAATAAGGCGTCAGGTTCCTACTTATGAGATTCACTGGTACTATCCATCCAGAATCAGTTTCCCTTATAAAATGGTGAAATGGACCATTGAAGACTCACTAAAAAATACCACCTTGTGAGATTGGAATGCTGTCTAATGGATGTGGTATTTACTCTGAACTACTGACCAACATATTTCTTCCATAGCTGGAATAATAATGTCTAAAAACAAAGTGAAGGGTTTGGGAACGATATCTCTTACTACTATATCAATGTATTACAGATGACCTACTTTTAAAATGTTGCTTCTTGTTGCTGAAATTTTTGGCTTTGCTGGTTTAGAGCTCCTAGTATCTAAGAAAGAATAACTACCTCTAGGGGATACAACTGGTTATTTTAGGAAAAGGAGGCTAATTTTTTTTGGCTTATATGATTGATCCTCATTATCAAGGGGGAAATAGAGAGAGGAGTATGTCTGGAGCACTAGTAATCCTCTTTAATGTCTCAGATGGCTTCCTGTCTACAGCTGGAAATCTGCAGCAGACAGGCATGTTGTGGAGACCATTTGTTGTTTAGAAATACAAGTATAAAAAGTAGGTTGTATATGGATGCTAATTATATAGAAAGTAGCTTTATAAACAAATATTTCAATCTTCTAGAATCAATGGCTGAGAAATTGAAAAGAAAAAAAAAAACCAAACCCACATTTTCTGTGTTCCCTTGAAGCTGAGGTTCTGGACATGATTTAAATTACACCAATCAGAAGCATTTTAATGATACATTGATTAGTAATTGAGTCACACTGGTAGAGAGGCAGGATGCGGGGCACCCATTTTGCTTATGAAGATAGAGGGTGACAGACATTGCATGGTTCTGGGGTCATCTGCTAAAGCTTCCTAATTTAGAACGTGGAAGCATTCTAATTAAGTTCCTGCAGAAGCAGCTTTCCTGATCATAGTAGAGTCAGTGTGGCTTTGGGAGCTTTTTTGTCCTGCTCTTCCAACAATTTTGTAATCACTTAATTTCCTTTCTCAAATCTCGTTCCACTTCAGCTAACTAGAGTGGATTTTATTTTTTGCAACTAAACCTTTCCAATTTGGAGACATTATTGAGATTTTTTTTTCTGAAAAATTTTTATTTACTTCTAGCCAGCATGTGCACTACTCTCTTGAGAAAGTAAATTATGTATATCACTGGAAATTTCTTTTAATTTAGTTCAAATTTACACAATGTTTTTCAAATGTTGTGCTCCCAGCTTAAGACTCTGTTTTGTTTACAGAGTTATTGAGAGTTTAAAATTTTTTTATTGAATTTATTTTTTTCCTTAAAAAATACTTGCAACAGAAAATAAGAGATCTTTAATAAGTTGTTTTATTAAAAATCTTGGACTGATTCATTCTAAAGTTATTTTAATTTCAAGCTCAGTTTACATTCTGTTGCTCAAGCTGGCAAGCTATAAACATGTCTTCCTTATCTATTTGGGGATTCCTTGAAATAGGAGAACAAATATGTCTAAATCTAAAGATATCCTCTGCGTGATGTCAATGGGACAGACTTTTTAAAAAATAAGTCTAAGAGCTCAAAAAAAATGGGAATAGTCCCAATGTTTCCCAACCTTGACTGCACACAGAAAAATCTGGGAAGCTTCTAAGTAGTATTATGCAAGGACCACACCTCAGACAAATTGAATAATTTTTTTAGGGGGTATATGTTTTTAAAACCACCCCCAGATGATTGTATTAGTCTGCTCATGCTGCCATAACAAAATACCACGGACCAAGTGGCTTAAACAACAGAAATTTATTTTCTCACAGTTCTAGTGTCTAGAAGTCCAAGATCAAGGTGCCATCAGAGTTAGTTTCTGGTGAGAACTCCCCTTTCTAGCTTGTAGATGGCTGCCTTCTCTCTGTATCCTCCCTCAGCCACTCCTCTGTGTGCTTGTGGAGAGAGAGAGATCTCTGCTGTCTCTTCCACTTTTTTTTTTTTTAGGTGAGGCAACGCTTGGTGACCTCACAGCTTACAATCTCGTATTATTTTAATTTTTTACGCCTACAGCACCTGGTCTTCCTAGGTGGTCTCCCATCCAAGTACTAACCAGGCCCAACCCTGCTTAGCTTCCGAGATCAGATGGGATCGGGCTTGTTCAGGGTAGCATGGCCATAGATCCTTCCAATTTTTATAAGGATAATATGCTATCAGATGAGGGCTATATAACCTCACTTAACCTTAATTATCTCCTTAAAGGCTTGTCTCCAAATAGTGTCATATTGGGAATTGGGGCTTCAACATAAGAATTTTAGGGAGACACAATTTAGTTTACAACAATGATGACTGACAACCACTCATTTAGTGGTATCATTTGGTGTTTGGGGGCTGAATTTTAAGACACAGGAAAAAGCAGACAAGTCACAATGATGTACCGGGTTTAGAATATGTAGCAACTTGGCAACTTCTGCTGGATAGAAAAGAGAGAAATAACACTAAATAGAGAAAGACATGGGATGGGGCAGAAGCAAGCCAACCAGAATATTTAGTCTGAGTCGTATAGCTGGTTCAACTTCAGTTCACGTTAGCCTTGTCTCTCAGTGTGTTGAGACCTGTCAAGTGCTAAAGTTCTTAACGTTACGAATCCTGAAGTAAATAACGATGTAAGAATCAGTTTACTACTTCAGTGATGGGAGCAGCAGGAAAAGTGTGGCTCTAGAAACTGGCTTTCAGGAGAAAGTTCTTGACTTTTTCTGAAACTTGTAAAGTAAGTCTTGAGGCCTTAGGAGCCAACCAGGGCATGCATCAGGAGGCTAGAGAGAGCCTACAGAAGGCTACATCTATCCCCATGGTTAACTGTCATGAGAACAGCTGACTATTTTTAAAGTCACTTGTTGGTAGAGTGAGGAATTTTTTAAAATCTCTGATATGGCTCTCATTGGTCTGGTATCAAGAGCAGTCTTTTTCGAACTTTAGTGGGCACCAGAATTACCTGGAGTGCTTATTTGAACATAAATTGCTTGGCCTCACTCCCAACGTTTCTGATTCAGTAAGTCTAAGAACTTGTAACAAGTATTCAGGTTCTGCTGGTACTGCTAGTTTAGAGACTATTTTGAGAAACACTGATTCTATTTGCACATAGTAGATGTTTTATAGTGTGAACTTCTTTTATTGTCTCTGTAATACTCAGTTAAATAATTAAAAGATATCTTCAGGTATTAATAATTAGAAATAAATTTTTAGGGACCTCAATGCCATTTTTAATTATTATGTTGCCACAACTGGGCAGAATAAGGGGAGGTGGAAATGGTATGATGTCCTGGGCAGATAGACCTGAAACTGGAACAAAGCTAGGAGAAGCTGGTGCGACTGACAATGGGTGTAAAGGGTTTTCATTCAGGTGCTCACAGGCTATCTAACTAAAGATTATTAAAGAGAGATGGTACAACTTCCCCTGATATAGAATTCATATAAGGAATATATGAACCAAATAGGAAATTACTCCAAATCCAACATACAGGACACCCTTGCAGTAGTCTCCCTGGCACCCTCCTTTACGGGCCTACTTCTCATCCCACTCACATTGGTCCTCTATGTGTTCGTTTGCTACAGTGACCCTATAACTCTGTGGTCAAACTGAGATGATCTAATACTTCAGTGGGATTAAAAAACCCCTTTTAGTGTGAAATAATTGTAAATGTAGAATTGCAAGAATAGTTCAAAAAACTTCCGTATATCCTTTATACCCATCATGCAGATTCAGAGGTTGTTACCATTTTGCTACATTTGCTTTACTCTCTCTGTATACCACAGCACACGTATTATTTTTTACTCAATTTGTGAGCAAATGGCAGACATTATTCACCCTTATCTTTAATTAAATGTGTATTTTCTAAGAACAAGAATATTATAATTGTAGTATGATGGATTGCAAAATGGCCAGTTATTTCTCCTATACTTGTATGTATCTCTTTTTATAATGAGACTTTGATATTTCTCCCATCAAGAGAGGGAATCTATTTCTTCATTTCTTTAATCTGGGTTTACCCATGTGACTCACCTTGGACACAGGGTATTTAAACATTGATGCAAACAGAGGCTTGAAAAGTGAGGCTTGCCCTCTCTTGATGCTGGAAACCTTTCTGCTGCAGTGTGAACGAACTGGGCTAGGCTGCTGGGGATAAGAGACACCAAGCTGTCATCTTGGTTTACATCACACCAAGTGTCGTTAATGTGAGTGAGGCTATCTAGACTATATGGCTACAGCAGAACCAGCCTCAGACTACTAGAATTACCCAGCCAACCCATAGAACCATGAGAAGGAACAAGTATTTATTGCTTTAAGTCATTACATTTTAGGGTGGTTTGCTGCATAGCAACAGTGTAAAATGACCAAACATATGAAATTCAATAGTAATACAATGTTGTTATCCAATCTATATTCAAATTTTTCTAATTGTCCTAAAATTTTTTGATAGCAGTTTTTTTTCTCTCCAACTCATGTTCCAATCCAGGATCATGTACTATAATTAGCTGTAATGTCTCTCTTTCTTTTTTGTTTCATAATATTTTATTATTATTTTTTGACACACTAAAAGCTGTATATAATTAATGTCTACAACTTGATAAGTTTGGAGATAAGTATACACCTGTGAAACCATCACCAGAATCTATGCCATAAATCTGTCCATCGACTCCAAAGTTTCGTCCTGCCCTCCTATTCATTTTGATGATGATGATGATGATGATGATGATGATGACAAGAACACTTAACATAAGATCTGCCTTCTTAGAATGTTTTTAAGTATATAATACAGTATTGCTAACTATAGCCACTGTTCTGTGCAATAGATCTCTAGGACTCATTCATCTTGTATAACCAATCTTGTATTAGTCTTTGACTAATGCTTTTGTTCTCTCACCCCCAACCTCCACCTCACCCTCAGTTCCTGGCAACCAGCAGTCCATTCTCTTCTTCTATGAGTGTGACTATTTTAGATTCATCATGTAAGTGGTATCACACAGTATTTTTCCTTCTATGATTGGCTTATTTCACTTAGTGTAATGTCCTCCAGGTTCATCTATGTTTTTGGAAATGGCAAGTTTTTTTTCTTTTTAAAGGATGAATAGTAATCCATTGTAAATATATCTCCTATTTTTTCAATCCATTCATTAATTGATAGACATTTAGGTTGTTTCCATGTCTTGGCTATTGTAAATAAAACTGCAATTAACATGAAAATTCAGCTATTGTTCTGAGATGCCGATTTTTTAAAAGTTTATTGGGATAACATTGGTTAATATAATTATATAATTTTTGGGTGTATGATATAATTTGACATCTATATATTCTGTTGTGTGATTACCACCCAGAGTCCAGTTTCCTTCAGCTACCATATATTTGATCCCCTTTACCCCATCTACCTCTTTTCTCCTCCCCCATCCCTACCTTCTGGTAACAACTAGTCCATTGTCCATGTCCCTATGTCTCTGTTTTTTTCTGTTCATGCATTGCTTTTAGGTTTATATCCCACATGTAAGTGATATCATGTGATTTTCAACTTTTTCATTCTGGCTTATTTCTCTTAGCATGATTATCTCGAGGTCCATCCAGATTGTTGCAAATGGCAGTATTTCATTGAGATGCTGATTTTAATTCCTTTGGGTGAATACTCAGAAGTGGGATTGCTAGGTTGAATGGTAGTTCTATTTTTAGTTTTCTAAGGAACATCCATCCACACTGTCTTCCTTAGTGGCTGTACCAATTTACATTACCACCAACAGTGTGCAAGTTTTCTCTTTTCTTTATATCCTTGCAAACATTTGTTACCTTTATTCCCTTGATAATAGCTATCCTAACACATGTGTGGTGATATCTTGTGGTTTTGATTTACATTTCTCTAATGACTAGTGATATTGAGTACCTTTACAATACTTGTTAGCTATATGTATGATTTCTTTGGAGAGATGTTTATTCAGTTCCTTTGGCTATTTTAAGATTGTGTTAGCATACTTCCAGCTTACAAAATATATTACAAAGCAACAGTAATCAAAATAGTTTGGTACAGGTATAAAAACAGACATATAGACCTGTGGAATAGAATAACAGAACCCCAACATAAACCCACACATATAAGGTTAACTGATCTTTGACAAGGTTGCCAAAAATACATTATGAGGAAAGGTTAATTTCTTAAATAAATGGCATTGAGAAAACTGGATATCCACACTCAAAAAAATGAAATTGGACTATTATCTTACATCATCCTTCACAATCAAATCAAAGTGGATTAAAGACTTAAAATTAGACCTGAAACTGAAAAACTTCTACAAAAGCTCACAGACATTCATCTTGGTAATTATTTCTTGGATATGACACCAAAATCAAAGGCAATGAAAGCAAACATACACAACTGGGAATATGTCAAACTAAAAAGCTTCTGTACAATAAAGGAGAGAATAAAAAAAAATGATAAGGTAATCTTTGAAATGGGAGAAAATATTTGCAAGACATTTAAAGATAAAAAATTAATATCTAAAATATAGAAGAAATGCACACAACTCAATGCCATGTCTCTTTAATTTTCTTTAATTTGGAACTCTTCCTTAGCCAATTCCCCTCTACCCACCTTCCCTGCCCCTGCCATCAATAAACCTTTTTGGAGTACAGAGGAGTCATTTTGAAGAATGCCTTTCAATTTGAATTTATTTTCTTATTAGATTTAAGTAATACATTCTTTTTTTTTTTTTTAGCAAGAATGCTACATAAGAGATCCTGTGTCCTTCTTGGTGCTTCATATCAGAAGGCACAGAATGTGAGATTGTCTCATTATTGGTTAGGTTGACTTTGACATTTCATTAAGGTGGTGTCCACCAGTTTTCTCCCTGTAATGTTATCCTGTTCCCTTTACTAGATATCACCACACCAGGGAGGCGATTGAAAGGCTCTAAAACAGTACATTAAGAAAGAACAAGCCAGGCCTAGTACTCTTAATTCTTCTGATATTACCAATACTAATCCAGAAACCTGAGCTGTGACACATACTACCCATAACACTAGGCATGGGTATTCCTTATTCTGTCAGTTAAACTACATCCGGAAGAGTTCCAAACAGTCACACTACGCCTGGAAGAGTTCTAAACAGAATCCAACTACTGACTGGAAGAGTTCTAAATATACCACCATTTTTAGGACAATTGGTGGTTATGCTCAGATTTGGGGTGGGTTCATGTGGCTCACCCCAGGTTATGGACAGTTGAGCACCTGGGCATGCCTATGTTGGGAACAGAAAAATCACTCCAAACATAACCAATCCAGTCGTGCCAGGAATATGGGATGGATATCACTGAAACTGTGATATCCATGATTTGGCCATGACTGGTTGCCCTACTGGGTATTTATTGGATGCCCATGAATGGGACTCACTGGTTGTGTGCCACAAATACTTGGCCGTCATTTCTACCGGGGTGGCTGGGCTGCTGCACTGTGAGATTTCCCTGAGAACAGGAGGGAGTCTGCCTTGCAGTAACAAAGTTTGCCAACTTCTCTCTCCTCAAGGCCAGATGGGTGTGTTTTGTTTTCCACTGGTATGGTTATTTGGTCAGTCTTTGCTCTTTCCCAGTGCCTGGAGGATGTTATAGCACACACAGAAAGGCTTACTATGTGTGCTATAAGTGATAGCCAGCAAAGCCTGTCTTTACCAAACACTGAAATGTCTCTAATGAGAAAAGCTGTCTTCCAAACAGAATGGCCTTGGATGTTATTACTGTCTCCCAAGGAGGCACCTGTGCCGTTATTCAAACAGAATGTTATGTCTTTATACTTGATGTGTCGGCTAATGTATTGTCTTTATTAAATTACATGAAGGCACAAGTGAATGCCCTGAGTGATCTAACCCCCAGCCTAGGTGACTTAAGAAATCAGTAGTTCTGATCATGGGGATCTTGGTGGAAAGAATTGTTATTTATGTTGGGAATCATTATTTTAATCTGTTTTCGGTTGCACGTGCCTATATTGTTCCTGTGGTATGTGCCTCCAATGTGGCCGGGTAGCTGCACAAAATGAGTCACCTCCATGCTAGTAAAACCCCTTGTGACTTATTCAGGGCACATTGCAAAATATGGGGGCATATGAGATTGTACGAGGTGTGGAGCGTTGGAGGAGGTCATTGAGAAGATGTGACTGCTTGCTTGCTGGTTGACCCATAAGCTGGACCCGGGCAATTAGAGTCTTCTTCCCCCTTCTCTGTTCTTGGAATGTATGTTCTGCCCAGTGTTCTCACAGTGAGAACCATTTCAAGGACACAGCCTTGGAAAACACAAGATGTTGAGACCATCTAGATAGTATATGTGACTGAACCCAGTTAAGGTCCCTGTATAAACTGTTAACATTCTAGCAGGCATGTGCAGAGATCTACTCATCTGGTGACCACCCACAAGTCTGGCACCTAACTTCCCTTGTTCGGTAAAACTACCACCTACTGATCTGGAGTGGCCTGCCTCTTTCTTTGGTTTCCCTCTGTCCTCTGTGCATGGTGCCAGGTTCAGAATTCACTTGGGAAGCTACTGAAGTACAAAACATCAGAGTAGTGCCTATCTGGCAAAAACTGCTGGTCCTTTATACTCTCACCCTGCTTAGTCTAGATATGGCTGGCCTGAGAAGGGTCTGACCTCAGGCTGAGTGACTCTCTGCATTTGAGGCAGACCCTGAAAGAGCTGACAGTTTGAGGCCATCTGCCTCATACATGGGCAGCAAGTTCTTCTGGGAGTTTCAGCTCTGTGTCTACTACACCAAGATACTGAAAAAGTGAGTGACATGTATTTCTATGAGTTAACATATGCTACTCTCAGTTAGTTAAAACTAATTGTGTACATTAATGTGGTAGTGTGTTTTTTTCTAAAAAGCTGTTATTAAATTTATGATGCATACACAGCCCATGTCATCATAGAATGGGAAAAATACAGCAATTGAGATTGAGTCATTAAATGAAAAGTGGTCATTAACTTCTTTGAAAATTTCCTGTCCTATTCCATTTATTTCTTAGAATATAAAGGAACCTTGAAAACTTTACTTTCAAGAGAGTTACTTCTCATTCAAAGGAAATGATAGTAGAAAAACCAAAATAATCACTTTGATATTTTGATACCAAGGTTCCTATGGATTTATTTAAAAGAACAAGTTAAATAATACCTTACAGGGAGGCAGAGAATATGCAAGAAGAACAAGATAAATAATAGAAAATAAAAGTTTTTTCCTAGTGGTAAGAAAGCTGGGGCAGTCAATACATCATGGAGACAAGTGAGCGGTGATAACAATAAAAGATATTCTTGGAATGGATATCCTCACAATTCAAGTGACTGGCCTTAGTCCAGGTCTTTATTTCTAAGTCTTAAAAATGATATGTGTCTGAGCATCACCAAAGGTATTTTTTTTATTGGAAAATGCTATAACTAAGGACAGATATGATTGGAATTTGGAAGGCAGCATTTATCATTTCTAAATTGGATTGCTTATATTTATAGTTCTTTCAAAAGTACCAAACATGGAAAGTTTCCACTTGCAACAATTCTACAATATTGTATGTTAGTTCAAAAAATATGAGAATGAAGTACTGTTGAGACTTGATTTTATAAAAACAGTTTGGCAAATACACATTGGGCCTGGAACCTGATACCAAGAGATCTAATCCATTTAAGTCATTTAGTGGCATTTATTTGGAAATGTATACCAAACACAGGCATTTAGAAGATGAAATAAATAGCTACAATAAAAATGCTCCAAACCACAGTCTAGCAAAACTATGACCAATAAGAACAAAATTATGAGATGTCTATAAATATTATCCAAGGTAAATATACATTATAAATTCTACATATATGGAATAAAAAATAAATACAAAAATGTTTTCTACAAAACTGGGTTTATATAATGCCACAATTAGATGTGGGCTTGGACAATAATTTTTTTTATTTAAAAAAATGAATATTTTATATAGCATAGCTGCCTGAAACTTCAGATAGTTGTTGAATAGTGCCTAAAATATTTAAAATTATATATATATATATGTATATATATATATATATATTTGTATTAACCAATAATTATTACTTTTAGGCCTATGAAAGGAAAATAAACAAATACAAATAAATATTTAGAACTATGTTCTAACCTAACTTCATACTGTATTTTGTCAAAGTAAGATTCAAGACATATACATCAGCCATTGCAAGGGACAAAAGGCTCCAATGCCTTCTTTTGTGAAGAAAAAAACCTAGATGCTTTTGAGAAATAAGTCTGGGGCAATAATTGACAAAAATGTAAATGAAAAGTGTTAAATCATTTTCGAAGATAAGTTTTTACAAACATTTCAGAGAATGAGCAATTTTTACAATGTCAAGCACCATTAATTGAAATTGCCCTTGCTTTGACAAATTTGCTTCACTGACTTGATCCAGAAGCTTTGTTGATTAAATAGTCCATGCTACTAATTGAAAAATACATATAAAGAGTATTTATTTTGATTTAGTTTAGCTTGGTGCTGTAAGTAGAATACTATACTGTATATTAGAAAGTTTAAACTCAGATGCTGAATGATGGGATAATATACTGCTATCATAAATAATAATTAGAATAACAATAATAGCAACAACATTGATAATATCAAACCCAAAATTTAAAATGCCAACAAAAATGGCAATAAATACACTAGTTCAGAACATAAAACCTGATTTAAAAAAATCTTTCCCAATAGACCAGATATTTTGTTCCCTAAAACTAATAATATAAAGATGTCTATGTTTATAACTGTCCTAAATAGAAACATCTCAGTAATGGACGGGAACAAAATTAGCGTAGCCTGTGGGTTTGACACAAGATTTGTCTAGAGATGAAAATTGAGGAATATCAAAATAAAGGTAGTTATCTTGCCAAATGGAGTAGTTTCAGAAGGGCTAATGGGAAATCTTAACACACCTGGAGAATTTACCACATTTCATCATCAGTTAAAAAGTTACTACTTCCTGTTAAGTGTCATGTATCAGGAGATTTCTAAATTATAATGTATTTGGCCAGTACTGTTAAATTGACTTGAGAACAGATTTTTATGAACTGTAAAAACAAATATAAAACATAAACCTAGGGCAAGAAATACCAAAATATGTCTTTAAAATAAACAAAAAAAAATGTCTTGGAGACTATCATGAAAAATTGACTACAGAGGTAATTTCTATGAACTGAAGACATATAGAAGCCACATTTGGAAGGTTCCCAAATGTCACTAAAGCAATATAGCCTTGAGAATAGATAAATCAGACAGATGGAACCATGCAAATGTCACCTATTGGAAATCTGAACAGGAGGTGACTGATGTAATAAAAGCAGTTTGTAACCAGAAAGCTCAGGTCCTGACTTATTGCAGACTTCTGGTACAAGAAGTTCATAACAACATTTGGAGATGTTGCAGGCTGTATCATGAGTAAATCAACAGAATACGGAATTTAATAAGATTTGAAAACAAGTAACAATTGTAAATAACACTATTTCCAAGTCACTAAAGTTTAGAACAGTTACATTTTACATCAGTTTTGTTACAGATTTGTCTCGTTGAGAAGGAAATATGTCCACTGATGAGCTTTAAAAATGTTACTAATTAATGAATAAATACATAAAGTATTATAGACTTTATTTGTATTTAGGTACTTCATTTTCTGGCCAACCCAACTCCCTCCCTCACACCTTTGTTTTTCCCCATCCCATGTATTTGCTAATGCTCTCTGCTTTTTATGGAAACCCTACTGCCCCATTTCTACATATCCGATCTTAGCTTCACATGCCTCTTTTTCCATGAAGCCATTTCTGACCACCCCTAGCCAGGTATAATCTCTTCCTTATTTGAACTTTATAGTCACAATTTACTTATGGCTCTTTTGCTTTTGACCTCGTATGTATATAGCCCATTGTGTACTTAAAGTGTTTTCTTATTAAGACATAATTTACTCAAGAGAAGAGTTTAAATCATTTGTATTCTCTCTTTGGCAGTTAACAATATCTTGTACATATAGTAACCATTTGTTGAATGAATAAATAAATCATAGTGTAATTTCCAAAACAATTAATAAACTGAGAAATATGATTGAGTTTACTCATAATTATTCGAGGTATTTATAGGATTTATGAAGGTATAGGCAGTCTCTGCCATTTGTTGCTTTACATTGAGTTGTGCTACCTATGCAGCACATGGTAGTCCACTAATACTACTTAATACTCATGCTTCCATTCTGAAGTTTCTTTGTTCAATTATTAGCTTCAACCTATTCATTAGGGTACTAAGTTGTATCTTTTAACAAAAACAAATTTTGTTTTTAGAGCCTAGTTAAAATTTTAAGGCAGCTCACAATTTTTATATATATATATATTTGTGCCAAATAGGACATGTCAAACATTTGTGTGATCTATATATTATTTCTTAAAACATCAAATAGTGCCAATATTTTGATATTGGAAGAATTTACATTAACCCCTCTGCCCCCACTACATTTATGGCTTTTCCTGAAAATCATATCTGACAATACTCTGTCCCCATTTTTTCAGACAAAAATCTGCTAGATTCAAATAGGGGGTCATGGAATGCTTTCCAGTTTTAGATAGTGTCTGCAGGCCTCCATCACTCATTTAGATTCTTTATTGGCCATTTTAGGCCTCTGAGTTCATTATTTTTATATTACTGCTTCCTTTGAGAAGATATGGTATAGCAGAGACTTCAAACTTTCATTAAAATCATTGTTTTTGTCTTAGGTATGAAGCTAGACTATTTTTCTTAGCTAACCTTACAGTTAAGTGTGGTCATGAGACAGTTTAGCCAATGAATGGAGTAGAAGTAATATGTGCCACTTTCCAGCCTAATCCATGCAAACGTCCCACAAAGACCTCTCCATTGTCTTTTTCCTTCTGAGAGCTGGATGCAGATGAACATAAGACCCTATGTATTGGCAGAACTACAAAATAGAAGGAGCCAGATCCTTCAATAACTGTGTTTGTAGGAGAGTTGACCTACTGACTGCTTTAGCCCTGACTGTTAGGTGAGCAAAAAGTACACTTCTTAAAATTTCTAAACTTTAATTAAATCAGAAAGATTGGATACCTTTCTTAAAATTATACTACAACTTCTAGTCTTTTATCTTACAATTATTGGAGTCATACGTAGGTTTATGGTTTGAAGTAGAACAGATGAAGAAATATACTTCTATGGTAAAACTTTATTCATTGAGGTCTCTTTGTTATGGTGGTTAGCCTACTCTAAATAATCCAGCATGCTAGCGACCTAGTAATTGTTCATGGCAGCTGATCCTTGGTAACAAATGTTAAATAGGCAGAAAACAAGTGAAAATAAATAACACTGACACCATTGGTTCTGAGTACTTGGTATGCAGAGACTCGTAGATAAAATTTGGTGGTAGAAAAGGGTGAGGGAGAGAAATGTTGTGACATCCCTGACTTTTAGAATGCTTTGTACTCTCAGAAGCCCTATCATTAGTATCAACAACATATCTTTCCTGAGCACCTAGTTTAATGCTTTGAGTTAATCTCCCAGGTCAGAAGAATGATTCTGAATTCTCTGTGAGCTTTATTGAAATTTATAGAAAGAAAAGGAAAGACTCAGTTTCAACTCACATGTGCAGCTTCTTTGAGAGCCCTGGACTAGACAAACCATTTCACTTATGTCTTTCTGAATTACTAGGCTGCAAGCAAAAGTAATTCAAATTAAGTTTTTAATGTTTATTATAACTTGCATATTAGTTTTGGGTGAAATTTTGAGGCTGTAAAATTAATTATATAATATACGCATGTCTTAGAATGACATATTTATATGCTAGTAATGTATTGGTCCTAGCATAAGCATTGTGTAGAAAACATCATACCCATTTATAAGATTTGAAGTGTAATACTAATTGACCAGAGACTAGTATCTATAATCATTATCTTTGAAGTGTTCATCAGGGCAGGCCTCTGTGGGGAGTGGCCTGGAAATTTATTTATAGCTGCTCTGCTTGCTACTGTACAGATAACTTCAACTTCGGGTGGAAAGACAAGAAAATCAATCTACTTTGACCTTGGATACATTACACGTGACTGGAATGTACTTGATGGCACACAACCTCCACTTGTAATATTATTATAGTTCACTTAATGGTAGTCCATTTTATGACATAATTTTCAGTAATACATTGCAATAAAAGTGTGAAATTTTAACTGTGAAATTTGGATGGATAGATCTTATATCTGACAAATTGAGAATCATACTGACTTACTAAATTCATTATGTGGAATCCATTAAATAATAACAGCTTTAGATGTGAATGCTATTTTGAATCCTAGAATGTTATAACTCAAAATGACATTTGACTCTTGGTGGGTCTATTCAACTTACCACCCTTCTTTGGAGTTTCCCCAGGGTTTCTGCTGAAGAGGTAGACCTAGGCACGTTACTCTAACTCTTTGGCCATAAATGGACTAACTGTCCACAATAGAGATTGAAAGTTGATTTAAGCAGAACCAATAAATTATTGCACTGTCTTTCATTTGAACTAGAACTATATAGACTAAAGTAGATAATTGGAGGTTCCAGAGCTGTTTATATTTAAAGAATGAAGGGGTCAAGTAATTATGCTAAGAAAGAGACCCAGAGCTTAAATAGGAACCAACATATTAGCTTTGTCATTAGTAAATGCGGTTTGGAAAATATCATATGGACCCACAATCATAATAGGCTAGCTTCCTACTTCTTACTCCCTAGTTGAAGTATCCAGAAAGTGCAGCTAGAATTCTAAAACACCCCACCCCTGGGGCAAGGGATGACTAGATGAACATTCCATACAGACATCACATACCCCTGGAAGAGAGAGACCATCTAAAACTTATGGACAGACCAGGCCTCAAAAGAAAGATCTAGAATAATCTATATTCTATATACATAAGAGCCTCTTCTCAGTCTCACAATCAGATTACATCACTCCCAGGAAAAGAAGTGAGAGAAGGGGATAAAGTAAGGGTGTGCTTTCATCTCAAAACTCTCTAAACAAGAAAAATTTCAGTTTTATAGATCAAGGCAGGAATCTTATTTCTTCTATACAGGCTTGGAACCATGTTGTAAGCCAATATTATAGAGAAGTAGGAATTAAGACTGTGCAGAAAGAAAAAAATAAAGGCAGGAGAGGAAAGAGATCATACAGCTGACAGAAGAAGTAAAGAAAGTAGTTGCCTAATGTCTATGATTCCATGAGGCCAGCCCTTTCTTGCTATTATGGGTTCTATGAGAGCCCTCTCATTCCTTTCAACAAACCTCTATACTTAATTTAGCTTAAAATCTTTCTTCTCTTTTCAAATAAACCATCCCTAAGACCTAATTAACTTTTACTGGTTTTAGAAAGTGTATTATGTGCTAAGCACTGTGGTGTGTACCTGATAATCTTTAGTTAATTTGGTGAAAGGCTGATTTGTTCTAATGGTAATAAAGATTTAATAATTAAATATTTTATATTAAAAAGATTTAGCACTTTAATAGCCCAATTTTTTTAAAACATAGACTCTGCACTTCTCACCCCCCCCCAAAAATTAGTTCATGTGTGGAGGATTATTAAACACTTTCTTTAGAAAAGATATAACTCCACAGAATTGCTGTGAATACATTTGTAATAGTTCTAACATTTATTTGACATTATAAAATGGTCAAGTGCATACAAAAAGATCACAATATGATGTTGAACCATATGAAATTTTCATTTTTGGGGTAGGTCATAATGGCCGAATATAGGAAATTTCCTGTGAGTCAGCCTCATTATGCACCATAATAGTGTTAATGGTTTTGTGTATCTGAGAGATGAAGGATTTCTTCATGCAGAAAACTGTGTAGGCTGAGGTCTAGACTTTAGTCTAGGGAAGTGGTTCACAAACCCCAGTTCATGGCTAAGTTGAAACTTGTCGGTGCAAAATGAAAGAAATAATAAGTGTGAAGAATATTTTTTTCAAAAAAGTTAAATTTATTTTATCTTAAAATCCTTAGATTATAGGACTTTGGAGGGCTAAACTACCTTTTCTTTCATAAAATAATGTTTTAGTTGATGGTGTTTTTAAAATATACTTACTTGGAAAAAATAATGGCAAGTGCATATCAGCCTTCAAAATGGTTCTTGGTATTTTACTATTCTGTAAAGTCTAAATGTTTAAAACTGTCCAAGAGCACACAAAATAACCAGAAGCAGTGTGTGTGACACAAGAGAAGGCAAGTAGGAAAAATCAAAGGCTGTACAGGACATTCATTCATCATGGAGTCTTTACTCTTTCTTTTATTTATACAATAACTTGTTGAGCACCAAAAGGTATTTCTTGTTACCCTTAAGGGGAGAAGTTCTTCAGTGTCTGCGGTCCTTTCTGCTGCCGTCCCCTGTATCTCTCAGTTGCTTGATAAAGAAGCACAGCTCTACTTGCAATCCATTGTTAGGTAGCAATGTCCTTCCTGCTTTTCCTCCTCTGAAGCCGGCACAAAGTGATTACAGAAAAGTTACTCTTCTGTCCCTGGTACCTCCCACCTTCCTTTCATCCCCAGCACAAACACATTTCTGATTGTTGTGGAGATTTTTCAACTTCTCTAGTGAAGGGTCTTATACATCTCTGAATGTAAAGGAAGAACGGAGATGATTTTACCTTATTTCCTTTCCCTCTTATACTGTAGATAGGAAGAACCTTCCTTTACTTAAGACTTTAAAAGGCCTCCTTCTCTCTTGACTGACTTCTCTTTTCTTAATATTTTGCAGTCAACTTTTTAAAGTTCCCCATATTTTTTTCTCCATTCACTCCTTCATGGAATGGAGTTTCCATGCTTCCCCCACCTTCATTTTTTCTTGTGTCTTGAGGGCTTCAGCCTTGAGTGTATCCAATCTGAAGATGAAAGAATGGCCTTTTGCCCCATGTCTGGAAGAAAAGTAAGATCTTCCAGTTATGGTTTAGTCTGCCCTCCAGCAGGTGCTGTGGTTCATTTCCTCAGTAATTTTACCTAAGAAGCAAGGCAACAATGATTTTTTTTTCATAGAAAATACAGTATTATCTCGTGAGTAAAGTATATTTCTTCTGTTAGCATATTAGTATAATGTGACCTTGCCCATTGCAAAACAATGGATCTGGCATTAAAAAAATATATACAAAATTATTGCAGTTGTAAATGGTTCTCCTTTATTACTCTGTAGGGATGGCATCAGTTCTAACTAGATTCCATAGATTCTAAATCTTATGGCTGATAAAATAGGATAAAGAGCTTGTGTTATTATTTTAGCTTACCACTTATGTTATAGGAACTCTATTTGGCATTGGTGATACAGAGAAGAATAAGGTATAGGAGCAACTTTTCAAAAGCTCACAGTCTAAACAAACTCTGAGATTACAAATATTTATATAATCTTGTACGAAGTAGTATGCAAGCCAGGAAAAAGAATTTAGGTATTCAAGGCAAGACATTGTTGATACAGAGGTAACTTTAAGTCACATAGTTTATAAGAGTTTGCAAAGTGTTTTCACTTTTAATCATCTTATTTGACCCTTGTGATTATGTTGTGAGATAGATGTTGTTATTCCATTTTACAAGTAATTAGTGCTCAGAAAGCTGAAGTAATTTAGTTGATGTCACCCAGGTTCTGAGAGGCAGACTAGGATCCACATGGTAATTAAAAGATACATACTGCCTTTGACTGCTGTGGACTGTATTACCAGATTAAATGTGGCCAAGAATGTATATTAACAGTTTGTTCTCAAGTTTAAGCTAATAACTAATTTAAGTCTGCATTACACACATAAAACCATAGAAAATAATCAATACAAAAATAGGAGAATAGAAAACTCTGGCCAAAAGAACAGATGTTTTGATGTTTGATGAATGTAGTTCACAGCAATGGCTCCTGATATTACTCTTCCACAAAGCAAGGATATGCAGAATTTATTCAACAATGACGATTATTGTCAGAATTGCTAAAACAAATGTGGAGATGTAGTAAATTAATGCTATTATGATTTTGGGGTCAGAGTTTCAATGATCAATAGTTAAATGTCTTGAGCAAGATAGAATTCATTATAGTTCTAAGTAAATTCATTCAATTGCATTGACATTTAAAATCAAACTAGACTAGTTTCAGTTTGTTTAAATGGTTAAATCCATTGTGCAAATGGATCTCTAAAACAATGGGTATTAAGTCAGAAGATAGTATTTCTGTATCTCAGCTATTAGGATCTATCTTGGACCAAATTATTTAGCCCCACCCTTTCCCACTTCCCCAACTCTGCACCTAGTAGAGCTGGGTTAGTGATATCAAATTTCAGTGCCTACAAGAGCACTGTAGGCTACTTTAAATGAAGGAGATGAGCCAGTTGTAAACAGAGACTGGTTGAGCACTGCCTGTGCCCTTGGTATCCATGTCATCTATCTCCCCCAGACCTACAATTCTTTGACTGGACTACAAGTTGCACATTTCTTGCCCATCCAGATGCTCATCCCATAAAGGTCAGGAGAAAAGCCTTTGGAAGCAGACAGACCTGCCATTCAAGGAATTCACTTATATTCCTACTTATTTTTCTTGTACTTAAAATAGGAATTATAAAACGTATCTTCACTGTAGCTATCTTTATTATTAAGGGTTTTGATTATTTCACCACCTCAAAGGAAAACATGCTGACCTACTTCATTGATGATCTTGTGATGGCAGGGCTTGCTATACAGGCAAGTAGCAGGTACCTTAGATGTCCTGGTAGAAAATATGTGATTTGAGAGCAGAAGAAAAATCCAAAGAGAATTCAGGGCCAGTCACTTTGATGAAGTTCCTGGGAGACTAGCAATGTGGGGTGTGAAGGGATATCCCCTCCAAAGTACTTCTAAGAAAGAGGTACAGTGCGCATTGTGGGTCACTTTGAATTTTGGAATTTATTTACTGAGAAACTCCTAGAGTTACCAGGTATGAGTGAGGCCAAGAGTAAGAGAAGCCACTGCAGCTGGTCTAAGCCTCAGAGCAAAGCTCTGTCCTTTCACTCTTATGAGCCAGAAGGTATAATTGTGCTTGAAATGTCTGTGGCAGTTTGTGATGCCGTACGTAGCCTCTAGCAAACCCCTCTAGGAGCATCATGTACAAAGCAAGTTTGTAGTATTTGTAAATAAATAAATATTCTACTGTTAAGAAACTGCTGTTGGCTTGCTAATGTGTTCCACTAGACATTGAAAGTCTGACCATGTGATCTTAGCCTTTAATAATGACCTAGGTTTTTCTACGCCACCAGGCACTAATGTTAAGTGTGTCCAGCATTAGTACATCTTCAGGTGAAAGTGGAACAGATGAGATCAGGCCTCTTCATGTTCTGTAAGCACTAATAAGTTTTAATTAACACAATAATAGCTCCTGTTAAGAGCAAATGGCTCACGTTCCTAATATACTTATTCTTGGTGCAGTGTCACCTCTCTAATAACCCACTCATGGCCTCATTTAGAGTTTTCTATAACTAGCTAACTGATGAAGAACCAAGTTCAGTAAAGTTCAGTTCTGGTTTGCAAATGGCTCTGCCTCATAATATTGCATTGCACAAGTGACCTGCTGCAGCAGTATAACCCTTCAGTAGAATGGACCTGTAGGGTATAATGAGGAAGAAAAAATCCTTCTCCTGGGCAGACATTTGGGTCATATAACTGATTTTTGTTTATCTGAAAGGAGAGATAGTAAAAGTTATGGATCAATTCATGGATAGAGGCTAATGGTTTGGCTAAATATTCAGGGATTTGGACAGATATGATAGAAGGATCGGTATTAAGTAGCTTTTGGGAAGAGATATGTGGATGGACCTCTAAGAATGGGCTGAGAATGTAAGGTTATTTATATCTCATGTGAGTTTCCATCAAAGTACTCCCTCTTTAGAAAATATTTTAATAACCACGTGGACAAGATAATTTTTCCTGTTGATTTCATTGTCTCTGTCACTAGCTACCCTAGCCCTTGATCAATATGCTATTTGACAAGTGAACATGGTGGCAGGGATGACAGTAATGCATGGACTGCAAAACACAGAATTTCCTTTTCTGAGTCTGATCTGGCTTATGCCCTGGTTCAGGGTCCACTCTGCACCATACTTAATGGAAATGGAAGCCACTTAGGATCAGGTCAATTAGATCAGACCCCTTCTGTTATAAAAAGGACAGCAACTTTTCTCACTGGAATAGTTATCTATTCTGGATTTTATTTTGTCTTCTATGTGGCCATCTTTTTGTAGGTACTATAATCTATCAATTTACTGAATGTTTTAACGTCTGTTGTGGTATCTCACAGAACATTTAATTTGACTGAGCAATTTTACATAAGAAATAAGACAGTGAGTGGACTTTCATGGAATACACTGGTTTTTACATATGCTCTGTCACTCACAGATAAGTGGATCTTTTCAACTTTATTGAGGTAAAATTGACAAATAAAATTATAAGTTATTTAATGTACAATGTGATGATTTGATATACATATACATTGTAAAAGGAATCCTCCCATTGAGTTAATTAATTAAATCATTGATTCATCATTTTTTTGGTAAAAATATTTAAATTCTACTCTCTTAGCAAATTTTAATTATACAATACAGTGCTATTGATTACAGTCACCATGCTATACATTAAATCCTCAATGTTATTCATCTTATAACTGAAAGTTCATACTCTTTAACCAACCTCTCACTATTCCACACCCCTCAATCCAACCCGTGGCAACCACTTTTCTACTCTCTGTGTCTGTCTATAAGTTTGACTTTTTAATTTTGCTTTTTAGATTCCACGTATAAGTGATATCATGCAGTCTTTGCTTTTCTCTGACTTATTTCACTTAGTATTATGCCTCAAGTTCCATCCATGTTATAAATAACAAAATTTCCTTCTTTTTGAAGGCTGAATAACATTACATTGTATATGTACACACCATATTTCTCGATGTATTTAACAGTGGTTTTATAGAATGCTTACTGGGCTTCACTGAAGGCTGGGTAGTATAGATCATGGAAGATGTGGTGTGATTTGGGAGCTATTAGCTATTGGCTTCCTGACTTTATTCTACAGTTCCCTCATTTTGTCAGAAGCAGCAGCTCCCTTAGTGTCCAAGTTCTGCAATGTGACTTTGGGAGTCACTCTGTGAATCCTTGTCTACATTCAGTTTCTGCGGCATTCCTAGAGACTGAGTCATTTGATATCTTGTAATAATGTCCCTATTTCTTCAGTTAGCTAGAATGGGTTCTGTTTTCTGCAATTAAGCCATAACTAAAACAGGCAGAAAGTCTTTTTCCATTTCCATGGAGCCAGTGTACAACTGACTCCTTGCACAGGTAAGAGCAAATTTAACCTGTGCCTTTTAATATGTTGCATTTTGAGAAAGTTTCGATAGCAGTTGATTATAATGTACACCCCAAATATTTCACTGTTGTCTTATACTGAGCAAACTAGAGAAAGGGAAAAAAGAGTATTTGTGTGAATTCTTTGGGAATCTAAGTTGAAAAAAATGTAAAGTTAAACTAGCAATAATGATAATGTTTAACGAGTGTATAACTATATGGGCATGTCATTGACTATTTTGTAAGTTTAGAACAACAATTCGTTCTCTTAACCATGTCATAAAACTGTTGGAGATGTTAATGTGGTATTTTGTAATTTACAATTGTGCTACAGAATAGAAGTACAAGCAAGCCTTAATATAATGTGAAAATCATATCTACTCATTATTTTTTTAAATCAGTGACTGAAATACTTGCTAAAAACAGAATCCTCCCACTGAAATTGAGAAGTAGTAAAAGCTATCTGCCTAAAAGTCTTTAAATAGAAGCTTTTCTGGGTTAGCTTTATAGATCGAAAAATTTGGGGAAATTTCAAAACCTAATAAAAGCACTTCCCAAAACTCACCTGGTACATCTGCTGACCTCCTTTTCTCACCATTATCATCAAGTACTAGAAGTTTATAGTGTCTACTTGCAAATGACACTTTTAAAACTTCACTGTGCTTTTAAATAATTTTAGAGGAGATTAGTGCTGAGTCTGTGTGAACCTGGATGAGTTCTTATTGATAGCAGTGCTTCTTAAACTGGGGACCTATTTCTGCATTTCTAATGGGGTCCCAGGTGAATGTTGATGCTTCTTGTCTACAGTTAGGAGGTTTAATAAACTGAAATTTAACATCTCAATCAACTTGTTTCTTTTAAAGTTCGACAGCAAATAATTTGGTTGATTTCTTCTTCTAATTCAGACAGATTATTTGGATACTGCACTTAACTCAGTCCAAATGTCAATTTAGGATAAATATTAAAAAAAAAAGATAAAAAGCAAAAAGTTAAGATAATGATTTAAAATACTGGCAGATTTTCAGCTCTGGCCTTTTCAACTCTAAGCCTTTTCTTTCTACTCTGTTACAAAACAGTCTGCCCAACAGTGTGGACTCTGGAATTAAGTGAGAATTGGGTTAGGATCATGGATCTACCTTTAGTATTATATGAATTTGGGAAAGTTTTAAAAATCTCTAAACTTGGTTTCCCCATAACATCATGACATCATAGAGTTGCAATGAGATAAAAGGGACAATACTGGTAAAGTATTTAGTAGAATGTCCGCCCATAGAAGTACTTAAAAATTATCTGCTTTATTAATTCAATGAGCAAACAGTCTAGATTCAATTTGATTGTGACTCTTATTAGAGTAGGAATTCTTGGCAAAAAATCTATTGAATGTAATAGTTAATGAGGTTGCTTTGTGAAAACTAGTCCATCACTATTGTCATCAAATTATCATCTCATCTCAAATAAGACACTGATAATTGCATATAAAGTACTTCACCTGGAAGAAAAATTGTGACTATCAAAATTGGATAATTTCATTTTCAGATTACTTCTAATTGGGAGTTGTCTCATTTATAACTTTTGCCTAGACTTGTAAGTATCAGTGTTCTTATTTTTGTCAATGTTATGAATATATAAGGAAAATGGAATAAAGTATGTGCATGTTGTCTTTATGACTATTTAGCTGTGTAGTTGCCTTAAAGCCTTGTAATAAGTTCTATAAACATACAGATTAAAATTCAATACATCAAGTATTCCATTATTTATCCAGCATGTTAGACACTTTCATTTCAACCTCAGAAACTGCCCCTCCCCATCAAGGAGGCATTTGTGCAATTGTTCAGATCTGTAGAACTTCTAACACTGTATTTATGTAAAATTATACTTCAGTATAATTGCCTATGTAATTAACATTCAGGAAGAAATTATTTATTCAGGAGCACATTTCACAATTCAATTTCAGTCTGTGACAAAGAGGTTTTTAAATGTTAATCTTATGAAATAAAATGGAGCAAATAGTAAAGGCTGTGGATTAATACAAGAGGCAGTTACTTACAGAGTTTTAACATTTTCCTCGACTGGGAATTACCTATTTTCTACCAAAGAGTCTAGGCATGTTTCAAATCTCACTGGGAAGTGTGGGGTTGAATCTTATATTTTGTGTGTCTTAGATATTTTCACATCAGATGACTAAATAAAAAAAATGGTTACAAATATGTTTGTTGTTGGAGCTTTAAAAGAGACAGAGAGAATAAATGCACATTATGGTGAAGTTGAAAATGATCAAGAATCTGAAGAAAATAAAAATAAAAGGTATATTTTGGACTCAATTCTGCAGAAAATTTCTGCCCTGGATAATAACCCTTTCAAAGCTTATGAACAGGATCCACACCTCCCCTCCATCAGCTATCTTTAAATTTCAGTAACATATAGTAACATCTCTTGAAAGACACAGGAACAATTTCTGTCACATACCTATTATAGTGAGAATTGGTGAAAGTATAAAGGAGATGAGAATAATCAGAAATATTATCTTCTATTATTTGCATGTGTTTTTTTATTATAGAATATTGGGTTGAAATAAAATTAAAGAATATAATTAACATCTAACAGTACATTAAAACTTATAGGAAAGTTATTTTCTAGCCATAGTTATAATACAAACTTAAAATTTTCATTATATTTTAATTATTCTGAGTTATAATTTAGTGATTTAAATTTATTTACAAAATAAATATATAAATAAACATTTGTGTAGAAAGATTATTGATGATGATACACAGAAATGAGATAGCACATATGCTTGTTTAATCATAATATAATAATTCACTGTCATTGTCATTACCCTAATCCAAGCCACTAAAATCTTTTGTCTATACCCGCCTTTTTTCTAGGCTCCCTGCTTTCACACTTACATTATTGCCCACAGAGCACTCAGAATTAACTTTTTAATTAACTTTGATTATATCCACAGGCTCCTATGTCCACATCTATCCAGCTACCTGTTTCTGTGCCACTCTAATTTTTTTCTCCTATTATTTTGGGCCAACTCTTCATTCTCCTATCCAAAGCCAATCCTCTACCTGTAGATGAGATTCCATCTCCTTTTACTTACTGAAAAGAACATTTCGGATATTCTTCCTCGTCTCTCTAGCATCATACCTTTTCCCTCTTCACTGGATCATTTTTATGAACCTATCTACCCAAACTTTTTCTATTTGCTATATATTTTTTTTTACAGAAACATTCCTCTAAATAGTGATTTATACTCATTTCCTCCAATTCCCCCATTATCTCTGAATGCACTCCAATCAGGCCAATATTCACCATCACTTCACTGAAACTATTTTATGAAAGTTTACCAGTTATCTCCACATTGCAAAATTGAATCTTAACCTTCATCTTAAGTGAGCTATAGCTAGCATTTGGCACAACAAATCATTTCTCCTGGAAACACTCTCTTTAGTAGGCTTTTGGGCTATCCCAATTTTCAGTTTTCCTCCTACCTCATTGGCTGATCCTTCTTAGATCTCGCCCCACAGTAAACTCTCATGTCTCACATTCTCATTTCTTTTAGGTTTTTGTTCAAATATCACATCACATGTCTTTCTATTCCACCTGTGTTAGTCAGGAGTCTCCAGAGAAACAGAACCAATAGGATATAGATATCCACAAGAGACATAAGAAGAGAGATATTTATTATTGAAAATGGAGGCTGAGAAGTCTTCAGATCTGTAGTTGGCAAGCTGGAGACCCAGGAGAATTGGTTGTATAGTTCCAGTCTGACTCAAAAGAGCTAAGAATTAGGAGATAATATATATTCCAATCCAAGGGCAGGAGCCCAAGCAAAGCTGGACTTCAGGTTGGTGAATTTTCCTCTTCCTCAGCCTTTTCCCCATTCCTATAAAGGTCTTCAGCTGATTGAATGAGGCCACGCACATAAGAGAGGACAATCTGCTTTACTCAGTCTACAGATCCAAATGTTAATCTCATCCAGAAACAGATACACGCAGAATAGTGTTTGATCAAATGTCTGGGCTTTCTGTGTTCCAGTCAAGTTGACACATAAAATTAACCATCCTACCACCCTATTTAAAATGGCACACTCTATCTCCGTCCCTGACTTTCTTATCTCCATACCATCCATTACCACCTACACATGCTATGCCTCACTTATTTACTGTTTTCTCCATTGGAATGATAGTTCCATGAGTGCAAAGGATTGCATGGCTGTTTATGGCTGTACCTCCTACTTCACAGCAGTGTTTGGCACAGAGTAGATAATAACTCAATTTATCATATGAGTGAACAGGTGTCACTCCCTTGCTTAAAACTTTTAATGGATTATTATTTCATGTAAGATAAAATCTAAAATATTTACCCTGGTTTACAAACTCTGTGTCATCTGTCCATTTCTTCCTCTCTAATTTCTTGGGTCCTTTTCCTTCGATCCTTCTTTGAGTTCCTAGAACACACCAAACTCTTTTCTGCCTTAAGGTTTTGATACTGTTCCTTCTTCCAAAAACACTGTTTTCTCTTTCTTTGTGTATCTGGATCTGCTTATACTTTAGGTGTGAAATTAGCTACTACCTCCTCAGAAAGGCCGTGATCATCTAGGTTTTTCTCTTTATTACTTTCTATTACTGTACCTCCCTTTAAAAAAAATTTGTATCTATGATTTGTGATTATATTTATTTTATAATTGAATATAATTCACATACAATAAATTGGACCTTTATTGGGTTTTAGTATAGTCACAAAGATGTGCAACAATTACCACTATCTAATTCAAGAACACTTTCATCAACCTAAAAAGAAATTGTATATCCATTAGCAGTACTTCCTCCTTTTCTTTCCCCTCAGTTCCTGACAAACTCTAATCTACTTTCTGTCTTTATGAATTTGCCTATTCTGGTTGTAATATATAAATGGAATTATACAATATGTAATCTTTTTTTGTGACTGGCTTTTTTATTTGGCATAATGTTTTCAAGTTTCATTCATGTTACAGTATGTGTTAGTACTTTATTCCTTTTTAGGCCTAGATAACATCCTAAATAATATCCCATTGTATGAATATACCACATTTCATTTCTCCATCCATTAGTTGGTGGACATTTGGATTGTTTCTTCATTTTGACTATTATGAATAGTGTTATAAATATTTATATATCAGTTTTGGTTGAACATATCTTTCCAGTTCTCATATTTAAATTACATATTTATCCACTTATTTTTTTTATTTGTCAGTATTGGGCAGAAGATATGTTCTAAGAGGCCATATTGTATTGTACACTAAATTTCTAACACCTAGTTTATTTGTTGGATAATAAATGCTTGCAGGTAAGGGGTTGCATAACCACAGGTAGCCTGCCTTTTCAAGTCACAATTCAGCATGTGGAAATCACCCCATTCATAAGTGGATAACAATGTTAGCATCTGATACTGAATTTTAGTATTGTAGGAGTACTGGAATCTGAGCTGGAACACACAGGACACCTGGCTAGAAAGCCCTATCTCTTTGCTTGAATTAGATAGGCAGCTCTGGGCAAGCTCTTAAGATCTGTGATCCTTGCTTCTTTCTTCACTTATAAAATGAAGCAATTGTACTAGGTAAGGTGTTTTCCAAATATACTCTGTAGAGATGAGGGTGTGGGTTTCTTCAGGCCCCGTTCCCATCCTTTGACCAGAGTGACTCCCGTCCCATGTGCCTGTCCCATGTGCCTGTCAGAGGAATAGGTTCTGACATATAATTTTATTTAAAAATGGTCATGGGAGGTATGCTGATGCTTAAAAATGTAGTTGAAAAAGTCACTGGACACGCCAGAGGAAGGTCAAGCTGCTTTCAGCTCTTTCTTTTTCAGTGCATCTGGAAATCAAACAAGAGCAGCTAGGAGGGGAGTTCTCAGATAGAAGATACTTGCACGGGGGTTGTTGGGCTGGCAAAACTGTGTGGAAACCACATGTGCCAAGTTGTCATGACATGTTAGAGAGACAAAAGGCAATATAATATGATAAAAATTTGGGCTACACTATAGATGGCTTTGGATGCTAAGTAATGTTTGTGCCCACAAACTCCTGCGAATCTGAAGATATTAATATTTACTATAAATATCAAACAGGTGACATGATAAAAATGGCCTTTATGAGGTAAAGAGATAGCACACTAGCAGGCCACTCTAGGAACTGACGAAGCCTTTAAGAGGGAGGTAATTTGACCAAATTGCTTTGCTCATTATTCATTCAGTGAATTGGGGGCTTGCCATTTAATTCTTGGATTATGTGAAGATTCCTCTGTTCTCTGTATATGAGTGCCTTCTGATTAGGGAGCTCACACAATTTTGGTGTTCAGATCCTAGTGTGAATTTGAATTCTAAAGGGCTAGTCTGTTTGAGATTTCTTCTCTGTTGTGTTAAATGTGGTCAATTGCGATGAAATTAAAGCTTGAACTCTTATAGTCCCTTCAGTGGTTTTCTGCATATGGCTAGGCTGTGTGTGTGTGTGTGTGTGTGTGTGTGTGTGTGTGTGTGTGTAGGGCTAGATGTCTCTCAGCTGAAAATAAGGAAACACTGAGTAGTTTTACTAAGTTCTGAGGTATTCCTACATGATAACAGAGTGACCTGAGAAGCTCTCTAATTTCTAGCATATTGATGGATGGAGATTTATTTCCTCTTGTCTGTGTCCTTGAATGGAATAGGAACAATGTCACCCACAATCCATTAGGCTGACATATTTTGTAATTGAAAACCAAACAGATTTGTGTATTACAGATTTGTTGTGGATTTGTGTATTTGTCAAGGAGATGGAAAGTGGGGTAGAAGAGAGAGTAGGGAGGGAAGATTGTGAAAGCCCAGTGTGTTTAAGGAGCTTTAACTCTGTAATAGGAGGACTCCATTTAATGAGTTGTTGGAGGGATGTGTGTTAGAACAAACACCTGCTGCCTAAGAAAACTGGCATTGTCTCATTTTGAGTTACATTGCCTTTGGAAGTGTCATTTGCGATAATGGCTGGTATCATTTATTATGAAATCAGAGAATGCATTCTCTGAGCCTAAGTGGAGGGTATCGCCCAGTGGGGAAAAAATTAAAAATGGTAATTAGAAAGTTTGCTTTGGGGATAGGATCCAAAGTGCAGAGATTGGAAAGGAAATAAAATAAAGAAATCACTTTTTAGGGGCCTGGTTGTGTTGTTAATAACAAATAAGACAGTGAAGATGGAGCTGTTCAAATTGGCAGCCTAGGTTACCTTTAGGTATTGATTAATTCAACACCTGTGTGGCTTGTACTGCTTGCAAGGATCTGGTTGTCAAGTGGAGAAGACAGAAAAATAAACAAGTACTTTTAATATTGGGGTTATTTATATAGGTTATTTATGAGCTCACCTAGGCAGAGCACCTAACCCATCTTTGGAGTCATGGGGATCAGGAGAGTATCTGGGAGTGGATGTAAGCTAAACTGAGCATTGGCAGGGAATCTAGAGTAGGAGAGAGGTAAAGGAAGACATCCTAGCTGAGATAGTAGCATGTCTTCACTTCTAGGGCTGTATTAGTTTAGTTCTGGAGATATTCTTTCCCTGTCTCTGTCCCTGGTGTATCATGGAGGAGGTCAGTGTGGGAGTGGAACCACAGGAGAATGAAAAGTGATGTCACTGGAGCAGCAAGCAGGGTTAAGGGAACTTAGCGAAATGGAAATAATTAAAGGAGGAAAAGAAAATACTTCAGCTATAAACAAAAACAAAAAGAATTGTAAAATCCGAATCTAGTAGCTTACAATAGACATATTTAGAAAATGATTTTAGGAGAGTAGAGGAAGAGCAAAAGAATAAAGGAAAAAGATGGAATAAGGAGAGATTAATATTTTTGGCTGTTTTTGAAGTTAGAGTCTCCTCCTCTTTAGTCTAACTAACTCTGTTAAGCTTCTAGTTAATTCTGTGTACTAGTTCTAGTAATAGAGGTTTGGAAACACAAAGGATGGCTCTGGGACTATTCCAGTCTCCAGGTCTTCTGAGATGATTTTCAGATGGATTATAAGAGGAAGTACTTCGATACTTATAGGAGTGAGATAGTCTTATGGAATGAAGTGTGCTTGGATGGGAGCAAATTGGGATCAGCATGTACCATTAAATGGAAAAGCTCTGCTCAGCTTCAGCTGATTGTTGGCATGCAGCAATCTTGCCTTGGTGTTACCATAGCTTCCAGTTTTTAAAATATTGACAGCTAATTTAAATTCCCTCTGGTCTTCGCCTTTGTTTTAAATCACAGCTACCTCCCATCATTTGTGTTGTTAGAATCATAAAACTGTGCAAGCTACTATGAATCTTCACTAAGAGATTACCAACAGTTCATAAAATGTCTATTTTTAATAACTCTGGAATATTCTTATTAATTTTGAGTGAGAATATAAAATACTCACTGGAGCAAATATTTGCCTCTTTCTGCAAGCAACCTAAATGAGAAGCCAATTCATCATGATGGTTTGCTTGGTGAGATGGCCGAAATCAGATCTAGATTTAATTTGCCTTTATCTCCAAGGTAGGCCTAGGCCTTGAATGTGCCCAGGTTCTTCTTGTTCCTTTGCTGTTAATACTCTTTTTTTTTCTCTCAGTGTGATACCTTGTCCTCTGGTTGACTCTTGGTTCTGGCCAATAGAGAGACTTGACAGGAATGCTGAGGGAAGAAGGAGAGAGGGGTTATGGTATTTATTTCCTCCATTTCCTTAGGGAATATCCGTATCATAGAGTTGTTGAGAAGTTTAAATAATGTAAACTTGGTATAGTCCCTGGCACAAGTAAGTGATCAACAAAACTTCTTTTAATTTTTTGTTATAAGAATAATTAGTATAGTTTAAGAAGTCAAGTATTTTCCTGTCTCTCCAATGGGAAGTGAATTTTCTTAAGGCAATCTGCTTTCACCAATTCTTTTTTTGAATTTAGGTACTCTATCCTTCCAATCTTCCTTTCAGTCTAAGGAGAGATTAGTTTTAATTTTAGTGCTTCTAGTTCCAGATTTCTGTACTATCCATTGTGGTTCCCTATCCCCACTTAGATCATGAAAATAAATTTATTTTAAAATAAACTCTCATAGAGTTATCTTAATGTGAGTGTGCCATCCACTTCCTGTTGGAACCCTGACTATTTGATATTTGAAGCCATTATCTCTTGCTTGGACAATAGCCTGTTTTCAGTCCTGTCTCAAGAGAACCAACAATATGCAGCATACAATTTCCCTTCTAAATATCCCTCACAATCTACTGCCTTCAATTTAGCTTTAATTTAGATCTTTTATTTAACTTTTTTCAGTGGCAACTTTACCTATATCTTTACCTGTCCTTGTCTTGCTCTAGTCACAGGTGGAGCTAGAGCCATACTCTTAAGCAAAGCTAACTTTCTTACCCAAGTGGTTGATTTAGACTCCTCCTCCCCTCAATCCTTTGAAACAATGACCTTTGTCTTATGAAATGCGATGGTTAATTCTCTCCATCCATCTCACTTTACTTCTTAGGAGCATATTAGTCAGTTGATTAATTTCTCCTCTTAAAACACTTTTTCCTTGCCTTCCCTTTCAGTATACTCTCCTGATTTTCTTACTCCTTCATTACCTGCTTTTTCTTCAGTCTCCTTTTATGACTTCTTATCTTTTCTTCTAAATATTGGAGTATTCCAAGTTTCTGACCTTGCTTATTTTTTCTTTTCTTTCTCTCTTTCTTTCCTTTTTTTTAAAAAATAGCGACTCTTCCTCTGGGTAATTCCTCCCATTGCCTTGACTTTAAATAATCTCTAGATGGAGAAGATTGCCATGTTTATTTTCTGAGACTTGAGCCCTTTCTTGAACTCTTGACTCCTATACTGAAAGTGCTTAATTCATAGTAGGTGCCTACTAATTTAATTCCTGTTAACAGATAAATGATAGGCTGCATCTTATTCACTATATCTCTACCAGCATATATAGAAAAAGCGGATCTTTCTAACACTAACCATATCCTCTATTTTTAAAAATAGAGAACATGTACTATGTTTTAATATTATGTATTTCCCATGGAATTCAACTGACTTGTTACTGTAGTTTTTGTATTACTGTTCCAAAATTACAATTTTTAAAAAAGAAATAAACATTATTTTGTAAGTAGTAACTTCATTTTAAAATAAAGTATTATATACTATATATTAATACCTAATTGCTTACTTTATGTAATATGTTTATCTACACGTAACAATAACATGTAAGAGAAAATATTTTGCTTATGATGAATTAAACTTGACAACCAATGACAACTCATAATAAGTGAATGAACTTGAAAGCAACTGGAAATATATGATTTGTAGAACATAATGAGATGAAAATATGCCTTTTACCTTTTCTTATTTAGTGTTGTACTCTAAGGTCTTCAACATTTTCTATTGCAACTTGCTGAAGTGTGTCAGTAAATGTCTACATTTTACTAACAATGTTATTTTATCTTTTTCTTGGACATGTGCTCATACTTCATCCAGCATTTTTAAAATGCTCTTTACCACTTACAATTGTCTGCTATAGCCAATGACTGAAAAAAAATATACAAATTAGAAAATAGAAGGACCACAAGGCTATTACATATGGTCAGTCACATTAGCTTAGAACAAAAGAGCTTATTCTGTTTTTTCTTCTTCTTTTTTTTTTAATCCCTTATGTTATCTGGACCTTAGAATTTGACTTTAGGCAAACTGAGAAAGCACAAGCTCAGTAGGATAGTTAAAAGGTCACAGTTAAATTTTTAGGACTTGCACTGAAAAATATCTAGAGAGACATGTTTGAGTACAAAATATCAGTACTAGCGGGAGAAATGCCCAAAAATTTGCACATAGTGATACAGAATTTCCTAACAAAAGGGACAAACACTTTAACATATGGTTAAAATTTAATTTTATAAAAATGATAACAAAAATAAAATAAGAGGCCTTATAGACTATAAACTATTCTCGCAGAAAGTTGTGTTGCCCTTTATTAAGTAGCATATGTCGGCAACTGTGCCCTACTTGATTGAAGAGCTGTTTATATTGCATTTCTCTTGCTCTTCCCTATTCCTGTGTATCCAGCAAGCTAGGATGTACCCAGGCCTTGCCAGCCTATGCAAACAATGAGGTCATATTATTTTGCTGCTTGGTGATGCTCACCTGCACATCTGTAGGTCTTCAATTTTTCCCCGCTTCCATTCAAAATTTCCCCTGTTCATTTCTAGGCATCTCTGGGAGGGTTCTCATGAGATCTCAAGAACAAGGTTATTAATCTGCTTTTATTCCTTTGATGTCTGCTCCCTATGAGTCACAGAAGGAAGCATCTCACCACTGTCACTTGCTGGTACTGTGCTGAATGTCTCAGTCCCTTCTGTTGCCCTTTCCCCAACTGTTCCACATTTTATCACGTGGGGTCCACTCAGCCTATGTAAATCACAGGTCTCAGGCAGTTCCCTCTAAATATAACCCCATCAGCTTCCACAGTCAACCTTCAGCTGTTTTCCAATCTCTACCTTCTATATACTATCCCCTGCACTTTACAAATACACACACACACACACACATGCACACACACATGCACACACACACACATACCTCACATCTTCATACAGTTCAGGCCTTCAAAAAAAAAAAAGAGCCCTTTCTCAATTCAAATCAAGTGAATGGCTTTGAAGGAGGAGAAACGGGGCATTTTCTATTATTTACAGTCATTTGCTCAGATTCCAGCATGAATGTCTGCCCTGATATTTATGATATAATGGAGAGATAAAATCAGAGTGAAGGGGTTGAATTAAGAAAAAGGTATATAAAATAAGAAAATAAGAAGAGAAGAGCTCAGCCATTGCATCTTTTGGGAAGATGAAAGGGAATGAAAATGGCACACAGTAGTGTGAAGAGTACAGACAGCTGGGTTTCAAATCCATCCCTACCACTTATGTGACTAAATAACTTGGGGGCAATTTGCTAAAATCCTTTGCCCCTAATTTTTCTCATCTCCATTGGGAATAATAATAGTATCTACTTCACCGAGTCATGATAAAGTTTGAATTAGTTAATATATGCCAATCACTTAAGTGCTATTGTTAATTATTATATTTGCCATTAAGCCTATAAATGTATTCTAGATTCTATACCTTTACTTTAATCAGGAATTGAATTAATCTACACATGTCTGTCTGTTTTGGAGCCATGATCAATGTCTCTGGATCCAGAGACTCTTGTGTTCAGCAGGCCATTAAAACAACCCAGTCTGGCTGGGATCTGAGTCCTCAACAGAGCTCACCAATGCTGCTCTCAGGACTTCTCTGAGCTCCTGGACTTTAGATAATTCCTGCCTTTCTGCTTCTCCAATCTGGCTTCTTCTGCCTCCCTTGCCCTTTCCAAATCAGCCTCTTTGTTTATCTCTAATCTTGAGTAACTTGTAGATGTCTTCTGTTTAGCTGGACTTGTAGTTTTGGCCTCTCTGAGTCTGTCCTCTCCTGTTGTCAGTTGTACCCTGCCATTGCAGAATTCAATATTCAAAGACTATAAACAGATGAATTGTGATGAATACAATATATTGTGCCCTTGCTCATCTTGGTAACAGGTGGCTGCTCAGCCAGCTGGGGTCTTTTTGAGGACACTCTCAGGCTTCTCTCCGACCATATGCACTTGAGTCCAGATGGTGACATGTTTCCCCAGAGCCCTGGATCAACTTAATGGTAGATGACATGGCAATGCTGATTTTGCCTAGGGTCTAATACAAGCATAGAGTTCTTTTAAATTTTACTTTCTAATGCAGGAATAAGAAACAAACCTTTTGTGAAAGTCATGTTCACAATGTGGTTTCAAATTCTTTCACAGGAATTCTAAATTTACGTGATTAAATTAGCATTCATAAATGCCAAAGTAAGAAAGATTTAAAAAAATTTCTTTTACTATTAGAAAAGAATAAAGATGACTTTTGATAATCTAATGTATTAGGTTATTTACTTAGTCTATCTGATTTCTTTTGCTATGTTAAAAGAGCAGCAAAGATGTTTATTATGTTAAGATGTACTGGGTACAGATTCACCTTGGTAAGAGATGGAGGCAAGTTGCTGTCACATAAGGTTAAGGCTACTTCATGCTATATCCTGGAACTAATCTACTTTCAAACTAATAGCTTATAAGAATAGTACATATTTGCTTAAAGTTATCTCTGCTTACATAGTGTTTTCTGATGCATTTATGCAAGTGTTGATTAAATCCTTCATGTTGCTTGAATGTTCATGATCACTGAATTGTTGAATAAGAAAATCAAAGAAAAATATTCTAAGACCAAGGCTTAGACATTTTTGAGGTTTGAAAAGAATGAAAATAATACTTAAGACTGGTTGAAAATTTTATAAATAACTTCAAATATAGCTTATGAACTTTTTAAAGTTAATTAAAAAATCTTAACTGTTAAAATTTTTAATCTTAATATTTAAGCATAAACTTTGGAATATCTAGAACCACAAAGATTCTATATCCTAGAAGACAAATTAAAAACATATTTTTTTAATAGAGTAGCATACCTATTTTATGGACATTTGTACCATTAGTCTATAACATTAAAAGCTTCAGAAACATTCTTTGTAGCAACATGGCTCCTATTGAAACATGACAGAATTCTGATGGTGGTCTCTGTTGTTTCCTTGTCCATCATTAGTGTTCAATATGCCTGCTATTTTCTATTTCTAAACCTGGAGATTAAGTTTAGTAAAGAGGAAAAAAAAGTTAGGAAAGGAAGGAAAACCAATAAAGGACAGAAAAATCAGGACAGCAACAATAATATTGTCCAAATAATCTTTAATATTTGTGTTAAAGAATTGTATTTTTTTAGAAGGTAAAATCATGATTTTCATACCAGTATAAAATGAACATGTGTCAATAATTTTATTTAACTCATTAATTAATGAGGGAAAATTTAACTCACAGAGATTTACGCTCTACTGGATAAAATCTGTTTGTATTCGTATAAAGAGGAATCATTCACATAAATATGGACAAGAAACTTTGTTACTATCAGTTTTCTATGTAGGCTAATTAAAGACAACAAAAGGTAAAGATAACCCTAATGATCTTTTCCCTTTCCTTCCCTTCTCTTTATCCCTTCCCTTCCTTTCTCTTCCCTTCCCTTCCCTTCTCCTTTTTTCTTTCATTTTCTATTCTTTTATTTTTTTCTCTTCCTCCTCCTCCCTCCTCCTCCTCCTCCTCCTCTTCTTCTTCTTCTTCTTCTTCTTCTTCTTCTTCTTCTTCTTCTTCTTCTTCTTCTTCTTCTTCTTCTTCTTTTCTTCTTCTCCTTACCATTCTGAAGTCATTCACAATTTTTCCTGACATTTGTGCATTAATAACTATTAAGAGCTAGATTATGCACCCAAATTCATATGTGGAATCCCTAACTCCCAATGTAACTACATTTTGAGATAAGGCTTTTAAAAAAGTAATTAAGGTTAAATAATCCTGATCCACCAAGACTAGATAGATCCACTATTACAAGAAGAGTAAAAGACACCAGGCTTCTTGGTCACAGAAGAAAGGCCATGTAAAGACAAAATGTTAGAAGCGGCCATCTGCAAGCTAATGAAAGAGGGCTCAGGACAAACTAAATTTGCTAATACCTTTATCTTGGACTTCTAGCTTCTAGAACTGTTGTTTAACTCACCCAGTCTATTGTATTTTGTTGTGGCAGCCCTAGAAAACTAATTCAATACCTAAATCCTACCATAACTTAAGTAGGGCTAAAAATTCCAAAGAGAGTATTGCTTTATTCTAAAATCAATGACATTACTGAAATTCTGCAGCAAGCTGACAGGTAATTAGAACCCTCCCTATTCATTGGTACCACCTTCCTACCAGTTCCCACATGACATTTATCCCCTTCCTCTTAAAAGGAACTATAATGTCAGATAAATGCTATGGAAACAGGAACCCTCCCTTCTCCATGTTACTTACAGAGACAGTTTTGCTTGCCAGCCCAGCACCTTCCTTTCTTGCTCTCCTTCATGTCCCCCGCCTCACCTCTCAACTCCTCTTCTCTCTAAAATCTTATTCTTTCTCTAGGCAGAGGATCAGAACCAAGGTCTATGGGTTGTGTCACAATACTGAGTGGTCTTGGATTTTATTTTAGTTTGGTTTCTATATTTAAAAAAAGGAAATCTTTTTGGCTGCTAGTCACTACCCAATGAACTTAAACTTCAGAAACAGATCTGAGAGCAACCCTACTCCTGGTCAACTTCCAATTATAATTGTCCTGAAAATATTACCAGCACAATCTGAAACTTGCTGTTATTCTTAGAGACTTCAATTCTCTTTTGGTACCTGCCTGAAGGCATCACCATCTTTAGGCTTTTGCCTCTAGGCTCCTTTTTTTCTTTATAACTCCTTTTTTATAAAACAAGAATTTTGAAATCTTCTAAGAAGATATTTCTGAGCCCATAATGTTTTTGTCCTGAAAGTTTCCACTGATAGCAATTTCAGTAACAAAAAAATCATCATACTGGGGTTGGCAGAGTCAGATCAGTGGAACCTACACAGCAATATAACTAGTGAAAATTATTTTAAAAACCCAATAATTTAAAGTCTCTGGAAATTGTTTTTGAGGGAATATAGCAAAAGGAGAAGCATACAGTCAAGAAAGTCTACTAAATCTTGATAAGAACAACTAGAATTTGTGGTATTTCAGCCACAATATATTCCATTAAAAGAAAAAAATTACCTACAAAATTATGTGCATTATGTGATCACATTAAAAATTAAATGAAACACACACAGAGACTAGGTTTGGAAGCACATAAACCAAAATGCTAAAAGTAGTCATTTTGAAATAAATAGAATTGTAGGCATTTTTTGTTTTGTTTTGTTTTCTTTTATATATATTTTAATTTTTCTCTATAAACATGTATTGACAAAACAATGAAGTTAGACCCCTGCCTAATGAAGTTAGACACCATAAACAAAAATTAACTTAAAATGAATCATGGAACTAAATGTAAGAGCTAAAAATAACTAGCTTTTAGAAGTCTTAGCAATGATTTTTATAGGCTTGGGTTAGGCAAAGCCTTTTCTTGTATAATATCAAAGGCAAAAGCAAGAAAAGAAAAAAATAGATAAATTGAATTTTATCAAAATTAAAATATTGTGATATAAATGGTAACAGTAAGGAAGTAAAAAGACAAACTACACAATGAAAGAAAATAGTAGCAAACTATATATTTGATAAGGGACCTATAACTCAAATATATAAAGATTTCTTACAACTCAGTAATAAAACAATAAATAAACCCATTAATTAATGAGTAAAGGTTAGATATTTCTCCCAGGAAGCTACGCAAATAGTCAATAAGCACATGAAATATATTCAATTTCTTAGTTATTAGGGAAATGCAAATCAAAACCAGAATGTTATACCACTTCATGTACACTAAGGTAGTTATAATAAAAAAGACAGACAATAACAAGTGTTGGCAAAAATGTGGAGAAAGTGATATTCTTAAGCATTGCTGGTAAATGTAAAATGACATAGCTGTTTTGAAAAACAGTTTAGCAGTCCCTCAAAATGTTAAACATAGATTTATAGAATCTAGGAGTTATACTCCTAGGTATATGTCTATGAGAAATTAAACACATATTCACACAAAAACTTGTACATGAATGTTCATAGAAGCATTATTCATAGCCCAAATTTGTAAACAACCCAAATGTCTATTACCTGATGAATGGATAAATAAAATGTAGTATATCTGTACAATAGGAGGTTATTTGTCCATAAAAAGAAATCTACTACTGGTCCATGCTACAATATAGATAAACCTTGTAAAAACTATTTTAAGTGAAAGAAACCAGCCACTAAAGAGATTACATGTAATTTGATTACATTTATATGGAATTTCCAGAAAAAGCAAAGCTACAGACAGCAAGAAAATTTTTTGGTTGCCTAGAGATGAGAATAGGAGTTGGGGACATTGAGGGTGACTATTAATGGTAGACAAGGACATTCTAAAATTAAATTGTGGTGATTGTTGTACAGACCTATGAATATATGAAAAACATTGAATTGTATACTTGAAATGGGTGAATTACATGGTATATGAATTATATTTCAGTAAAGCTGTTAAAGGGAATGTAGTATCTTTAGGGTACATTGCAGTTAGCAAAGACACTTTCCTAGACATTTCTCTTAAATATCACAATAAGCTTTGCTGCTGTTTCCTAATAATTTCCTAATTATTGTTAATGAGTTTTTGAAGAGAGGAAACTCAGGTTCAAAGAGAGACAGTGACACCCCAAAGCCATGTTAACAAAGCTAGGACATTGATACTAGATCTTCTGAATCTAAATCTCCTTGTCTTTCCTCTTGCTGCTGGTTATATCATACTTGCGACTATCAAATTACAACATGTTCCTTGTACTTACCTGAATGATGCACCTAGATGGGCACCCAATTTTGGAAAGTCTAAAACAGAATTGTTTGACATTATTTGCATGCAACACCACAAAATTGAATTTTTAAATCTCTGTGAACCAGCTAAAAGGATTACATGTGAGTTGCATAAAACAATTAATTTTATCATGATATGACCCACATTACATGGGCCACCTAAAGTAGGAGCTGGGGAGAAAAAAACTTTACATAACTAATAACTCTTCATATCTCATTTACTTCTATATGCACATTTACTATGCTAAAATTCCAAAATCCAAGATAAATTGAAAAGTGAATGAAAACCATAACAGCTCTCTTAATCCTTGTCTACTCATGTATAACCAGACATTTATATTTTTAGATATAAATGTCTAAACCTTTGTACATTTCACTCAATGCAGATCAAGAATAAATAAACAGCTTTGATAATTTTAATATAGGTTGTGGAAAAGTGCCTGAGGAACGGTAAAGGGTAAATACACTTAATAATCTGACTAATATTCTTTTGGAAAGGGACGAAGCTCTCCTGATATCCACTGCAGCTCTTTTTACAGAGCACTGTATTTTGAATACTGAAACACAACACTTATTCAGATGTAAAATAAAACCATTAGTTCTCTATGACCCTATTCCAGGATAATTTGACTAGAAATTAATAACTGTCAACGGGAGATGTTTTGCTGGCACTAAGGCAAAATGATGTGCGATTCCTCCTTCAGGTTACTCACATGGCACACCACATCTCCAGCCAGAAGATTAAGTTACTGGCTGGAGTGGGGGAAAAAGATCTTAATCTGCAAAACAATTATTGCTTTTTCTGAGGTCATGAATTTGATTTTCTGGATGTTTTAGATGTTTTAAAGTGCTGCCTCACTCAATTGCTGAGAAACAAGCAAAGCTAATGATAAGGTTTTAGCGACTTTGTAATAAAGTGTTTAGTGTTTTATATTTGAACTGTTTTTTTTTTGATAATATATTTTAAACAAAATCATTCTCTGCAATATAAAACAATAAAAACAAACTAACAAATCAAGGATACAATGTTTACTTAATGTTGAATGCACTGACATTTTCTTGAAGAAAAAATAAAAATTTTAAGACTTTAAATTATGATTGAAATCATATCTAACCATACTTTTTCTCCTCTCATGTAATTTCTCTACGTTCTATCACTGGCCTCCCAAAAAACTCATTTTTTTTTCTTCACACATATTCTGTGACACTGCTACTCACCGGGGTAATAGTCCAGAATCTCTGCAAGTTTGTAGATATCATTAGAGAGGAAGAGTTATGTCTGTACTTTTTAATCCCACCAAACTCTCATTTGTTGAATGCTATTTTTGTTAGGTGGTTCCTGTATATGACCTCACTTATCTCCCAACACTTGGAAGTGTTTTTCTTTTTTAAAAAATTTATATGAGAAGCAGGAAGCTCTTAGAGATCTGAGAAATGCCAAAGGTCGCAGAGCTAGTAATGCGAGGCACAATAGTTGAAATCAGCCCAGGTTCCTAAATTTACTGTATACTGTTCTGCTGCCCTAGTCAGCAACTGTATGCCTGTCTTCAACTGCCCTTTCTAAATTATCATGACAATAGTATAGTCTGAGGTCCCAGAGCTAGATTCTCAGATTCTAAGAAAATATACATGAATTTGGGCTCATGAAGCAGCTTGTTTTATATATTCAGCAAGAGTTTAAGAAGACAAGTGGAAAGTGTGCTTGTAGCCAACAGTGTCCTGGAATTCATTTGGATGGCAGCAGTGACACCTGAAATCCTTGGGGGCCTCAGAAATGCTTGAAGGAAGACAATCTGGAGGCTAAGCAGCTACTTTGGAGTGTGGAAGGGGGTTGTGATTATGTGCTTATATTTCACTTCTGCATCTACCACTCTTATTGCACTTTATCCAGAAGGAAAAATTTGGATGGGCTATAGATTAAAGTAGAAAAAAGTTTGGGCATGGAAGCAAGACATATCTGGGTTTGGATCTCACCTTTTCTGTTATTACCAAGTGAAATTAGGTAAGTTAATTAATATGAGTCTCTTTCCTCATTTGTAAAGTGTGTATAGCAAAACATCTCTTTGAATTGTCATGGAGATTAAATTAGGCTATATAAAAGACTACATAGTAGGTGCTCAACAAATATTAATAGGCTTTCTACTCTCCAGAAATCTGTTGAACAGGAACAGCCAAGTAAAAACTGCTTGGGTTGATTCTGCGAGACTTCTAGCTGGCAGCCTGGGACTTACATGTAGCTACTAAGGCATGCCAGCTCTGTAAAGTTTTATAATTTACCAAGCATTTTCAACCTCAACCCTTTATTTTATTTGACTCTTATAAAATCCTAGTGGTAGGAGCATGGCTGGCACTTTATATGTTCACTCTTTAAACTCCATTTAATACAGATGAGAGGCCTGATGCTCAGAGAGGTCACATAACAGTTAAAGCTTTAGTAGTGCTAGGTAGAGAAGCCAAGATAAAAGCTAGGTATTCCATATTCCTTAGGGGTCTCTCCTGAGAGGTGGGGACATGTCATGCTGCAAAATTCATGGTATTCAGATCAACTTGAACTTGCAGTTTCTACTTCTTTCATTCCCCTGTGACCAATGTATCTTAAATGGAAAAGCATGCTTTGTAATAGACAATGCAGAATACATTCTAGTGATATTTTTATAAGCTTGACAATTTATGCTGATTGATTTGTTGTGTTACCAAAACAAATATCATTTCTATATTTTCAATTACAATTTGCATTTTCTCTGAGTTTTATAGCAGTCTAGTCATCTAATGAATTAAATTTGCATTTATTTCACTTCAGAGAGGTGAGAGAAGTTCCTATTATAAATAATTTAACTGAAAGAATTTATATAAATTGAATTCTTGGCATTTCGTTTTAATGGTATTGGCAAAGGAAAGTAAACAGCCACCTAACTTGATCTTTTTTTTTTAAAATTTTATCATTGAAGAGAAAAGATTTTAAGATAATGTCAATTTTTAAGTGAGATTATATTAAGGCAATGGTCAGATGAGCAATTATAGTTTTCTAATTTCATTATATGTATCACGAATGATTTTTTTTGGAATGTCTGTTAGTGTGCATTGTTACCTTAAGAAAAAAAAGTCGAGAGTAACATTTACTGATAAGAAACATTTAAAAATAGTGCTCAAATGAAGGTTTAGGGAAGTTAGTTATATATACCATATTTCTACTATTTCCCATTCAGGAAATCAGCCTGGTAATGAACTTCGATTGTTCTATTCAATTTCAGATAGTAGCCATAATGAATCAAATTACTCTATAACCTCATTAATACTAAATAGCTCTCTTTCTAGCCTTTGGTTTTCTAAATAACTATCCATTCACATCTTGTTTAAGGACTTTTTCCAGTGCCTATAGTAATTAATGAATGGTAGCACTCCTTAACAGCTTCTTAAAAAGCCAAAGATTATTTACTGTATTTGGAAACATCCGATGGATGTCTGATAAGACATGAGAGTTTTCTGCATCTGTCAATCTCTTATTTGGTCATCAGTGTATAGCATGTCAGATAGATGGTCTCTGTAGGAGGAAGTAAGCCTTGCTAATCTCTGTAAAAGCCAGAAATCACTGCTCCATCATTCCAATTTAATGGCTGATTTTTATGTTCAAAGAACAGTGCATATACATTTAAAGTAGCAAGATCTCTGCAGATTCAACAGAATGCTAAGTGAAACAGAGATGCTTTCGTTGCATAATATAATGAATCAGAAACATGAGAAACATAAAAATTTTAAAAACATAAGCTTAAATGTCAGATTGCAGAACAACAACTCAACTTTTTTACTATGTTTGATAGGAAAATGTTAGAACAAAATATTGAACTTATATTATAGAAACCTAGAGTGAGGTATACTCATTACTTATTTGTTTCTGCGTATTATTAAAATAAACTTTAAAATCAATTCTAAATTTTAATTACCTTTGTCCACAACAAAGAATGTATATATTATTATGAGCCATGATGTAGCTCAGTTCACAATTTAGCGATGGTAAAAAGCATAGCCTATCTGTATCAGTATCCCTGAATTTTCCTTTAATTCATATCAGTAAGAAAATGATATTACATATTTGTTCAAATAAAGATATCATTGTGAGCTATAGGCAATATAGGTACAGGAAAAAATGTGAAGTTATGTTCCACATGATCATGATTTTATGTCAATGAAATTTAAAAGCAGATAATGGAAAATTTTATCATTGTGATTTCTGGATCAGGTATAAATTTGGTCAAACAAGTTCGATTAAAATGCAGCTTTTATGACTATATATAATTATCATCTCTCAATTATAAGACATACAAAATTGGAAGCGCTATCACTTTGGTATTGTTCTAGCATAAAATATCAAATACAATGGCTTTTCTTAGACTATAGATTTCACTATTTTCTTATATTTTCATAATGCCATTTCTGTCAATCTTCAACATGAGAAACTCTCAGTATTAGTTTCCCAGGATGCCCATAACAAGTTACCAGTAACTGGATGGTTCAAGATAACAGATTTATTATCTCATAGTTCTAGAAACCAGAAGTCTGAAATAAAGGTATGGGTAAGGTTTGTTCCTTATGTATTTTCTAAAGGAGAATCCATTCCATACCTCTCTCCTAGCTTCTGGTGGCTGCTGACAATCCCTGATTTACCGCTACATAACCCAATCTCTGGCTCTGCCTTCACCTGACCTTCTCACCAGTGTCTTTGTGTCTCAAATATCCCTCTGCCCTTTTCTTATATGGATTTTTATTATTAGATTAAGGGTATAGGATGACCTATCTCATCTTGAGATCCTTAATATAATTCATATCTGCAAAGTCCTTTTTTTCAAATAAGTTAATAGTCACAGGTACTGGGGGCTAAGACTTGGACATATCTATTTGAAAGTCATTAGTAAGTTCACTACGCTCCCTAATGCCCTAGTTTCATGAATTGCTTCAAGTTTAACCTCAGTTTCACCAAATAGCAGAGAAATAAGAAGTTAATGACAATGAAGCAAATTATTCATAAAGTCAAATGAATTAAATATAGAAAGTAGTTCTTGGTTCTAAGATTACTCCTTCCTAGTTTATTCTTATTAAAACGTGATGGTTAATAATAGATAGCAGTGATTTTTAAATCTTATTTTTTTTCCCTTGGCACATTTTGGTAGACTATACTAATGTAATAAAGCTCCTAAATGGATTTCTCTATTAGGATTCATATTTATCAGTGACCAAAATTCCAACCATGTCTGAGAATATCAGTGTAGGAAGCTCTGGACTCATTCATCTGACATATATTTTATGAGTGCTAATTTTATGTTTATTTCTAGAAATGACATTAAATGCCCTTTTTCTCATGAAGCTCACATCCTAATAACCTACATTTTAAAAATGTTAACCACCAAGAGGTAAAAATCTTCCCCATCATCTACATGAGAGTCATTTTCATGGAAGGATCTCAGCTGGCTCAGGCTGTCCACTTTGAATTGATTACTGTGACTGTGAGTGAGGTACTATGATTGGTTCATCTTGGGTAACATGCCTTATACTGAGGTCCTGTGATTGGCTTATTATTAGCAGGAGGGAAGATAAACCATAAATACAAACAAAAGATACTAGTGATCCTCTGTTATTGGGATGCTGAGTATTGCTAGATGGCACCACAAAACTGCATTGGTTTGTGCACTACAAATTCATCATCAGTTAGTCTTAGATCTTCACTCATAATCCATGGTCCCTTTGTCTATCCTGTTACTGACTTTGTGCACTCATTCACTGGGGATCGGCTGAGATGCTGTGCTTGATGTTGGGGTTATAAAGATAAATAGCACACAGGCCCTTCCTACAAATTACTTGTGAGTTAAAGTGATTTTAAACATTGAATTAAAATACAATATGATAAATATCCTTGTGAGGGAAAAGTGCTATTTGTAGATGAAGAAATAACTAACCTGGCACAGGTTAAGATTTACAAAGGAAAAAAATATGATGTGGGCCTTTCAGGCATAGATAATAAATGGGATATAAAAAAGTAAGGGTGTTTGAAAGAGAACCACATGTTTGCAGATCAGTTTAGGGTGGTTAGAGAAAGGATGTGTTGGGGAGAGTGCAAAATGAGGCTCAACGCTACAGAGTGGAAACCTTATATAACTAGGATTGCATCTTTTAGCAAGTCTCTTAAATGTCTCTGCAGCCACCAGAATCTCCCCTTTTTAATCTTGAAAGTTGTTGTCAAATTATACTTCTTAAAGTTTGCTTTGGGCATTTCATCTTCCCACTAACAAACTGACATAGACATCTATGACTAAAATGTATAGTCTAAGCTTGCAGCTGTGTTTTAGAATAAAGATGAGTGAAGCACTTGAGATAGTGCCAGGCACATGATAAGTGGCCATTTCATGCTAATTATCCTTGTTGTTGTTGTTAGCCTGGCATTCCTACATTCTCTAGAGTGAATATTTTCTATCATAACTTTCTCCTCTGTCCAAACTGGGCTACCCTCCACTCCTCAAATATGACTTGTTTCTTTCCATCTTTGTTAACCTTCTGTATTAATTTCAGAGGTTAGAATCTTACCCATACTTCAAAATCCCATTCAAAGGTCACTTCCATTTCTCTTAGTCAAAAATTATTTCTCTTTTTTTCTCATAACATTTTGCTTGAACTTCTTTGATGACATTTAACATGAAGTATATAGATATTTACGCACATAACTTTCTATCTAATTTTCTATATGAAGTTGACTTTAACTCGTACGTTTTTTTGATCTGATTTCTCTTGCAACAAAGAGTGTTACTGGATATTTTTGATATGGATCTTCTCGTTAACTTTCTTTATTGTGAAAGCTGGCTATGGGTAGGATTGTTTCTAAGAGTCACAAAAAATATAACAATTTCTGGTTTTTAAATATAAAAATATATAGTTATTGATGTTTTTTTTTTTCTTGAAATATTTAACCAATGCAACACTCTGGAAAATGTAACATGAAGCAAGGAGCATGTGAAAGGAGACAGCTAAATTATAATTATTTGCAGAAGATATGATTATCTACTTGGAAACAAAGTCAACCTAGTTTATTTGTGAGAATAAGCTGAAAAGTTGTTATGATTATTTAGAGAGTTAGAAAGATAGTCATGAACAGACAATACACTTACAATATGCCTGTTTGACAATACGTATGTGTGTATGTTTGGGGAGAGGACAATGAACTCTAATAGCACTGGCAATACAAATAGAAAATGCTTGAGAATAACTTTACCAAGAAATCTTCAGGACTATGTGAAGAAATAAAGCCAAGATTTATTGAGTAATGTGGAAGAAAACTTAAATAAGTGGAAAGTGTATCAAGTTCATTGGGATCTCTTAATATTGTAGAATAAACCGATTTATCAAATTAAGACAAAATTAAATACGATTTCAGTGGTCTTTGTTATTTATTTATAATCAGACCTTGAAAATGATTCTAAAATTCAGTCAGTAGACCAGAGACTTTTGAAAAAGGCAGTTCAGGTTGGTTGTAATTCTACTCACTACTAAAATGTATTACAAAGCTATATTTAAAATAATATAGAAAAGATGCAGAAATAGGGACACAGATCAATAGTTTAGAGGAAAAAGTCCAGAAATAGACCCAAGAATATAAAAGCATTTAATCTACTAACTGTGGCTTTTACTGTGAACAGAAAAAAGAGGATTATTTTATAAATGACATTTAGATGATTAGCTAACTTTGGAAAAAATGAGGTTAGATCACCAGAACACCATATGGTCAGCCACTTCTAATTATTAGTGGCTTAAAACAACAACAGCTATCTTATTATCTCTCACAGTTTATGTGGGTCAGGAATTTGGGAGGGACCCAGATGACTGAGTCTGGCTCAGGTTCTCTCATGCAGTTGGAGTCATATAGTGGTGGTTGGAGCTGGAACAGCAGGTTGTCAGAGCACCTGGGCTCTGGCTAAGCATCTCCAATCTCAGGACCTCTCTGTATAAATTATTTTCATGAACTCATTTGAACATCCTCACAGCTTGAAAGCCTCAGGGACTAATATTGCTTACATTTTTTTTTGCCTAAGGAATTATTTATTGACATAAAATTTTGTACATCAGCATATTATAAGGGCTTTTTCACATCGTGAAGCTAAACTGACATTTCAAGTGAATATAGAATTTTATATTGCTGTAGTAACAGATGATATAGATTTTTGCATGTTCTGTGGAGCATTCTTTAATCTTAAAGGTCTATATATAATGCTCACCCCTGTCCATCACTGTATAAACCATGCTGATATATGTCAGTGATTAGAGGAGACTTCTTTTTCATGTCTCTGATTTATTAATAATTGATTACATTAGATTTCTTAAAAAATATTTAAGATTGTACTTTAGGTTAAAAAGATGAACGTGAATGTTTTCTTGAATACAAAAGTTATAGCTTATTAGTCGAAAATCAAAATATTTTCCAAGTAATTATTTTAGAAGAAATAAACTTTTAACTGTGAAATAAAGAAAAAATGTTTAGAAGGCTCTAGGTGTGAAGGCATTTCTATTTTCAGTTTCCCAGAGCTGTAAAAGTTTCAAGACTGTGTCCAGACTGCTAACATGATGTCTGATATCTTCAAGAGCAAGTATTCCAGCAAGCAAGACAGAAATTAAATTGCCTTTTGTGACCAAGTTGTGGAAGTCACGTGGTATCACTTCTGCCACATTTTATTGGTTAACACTGAAAGACAAGCCTGTCTAGATTCAAGGACAGGGGACATAGACCTACTTTCCTGATGGAAAGATTATCAATGTCATTGTAACCATGTGGAATGGGAGATATTTTTTCAGTTATCTTTGGAAAATAGTCTGCCATACTATTTTACTTGCTGCTGGTTGGAACCTCATGGAATAATCTGAAGAAGTCTCCCAGTCTCTCTACTCTGAAAACCATCATCATAGCCATAATTTTCAAGTTTTAGTATGTGTTAAAATCATCTGGAGGGCTTTGTAAAAAACACATTTTTGTACCCACATCAGAGTTTCTGATTCGTTACATTTGTGGGTAGCAGGTGATAGTTTGAATTTTTTATAAATTCCAGGGTGATGCTGATGTCACTGGTCTTAAGATCACATTTTGAAGACCATAGTTGTAGATAATGATATTTGTTCTTTGCTTACTATGATCTTTCGGTAGCTACCATAGGCCATGTAGAAAGCAATTCTTTTCCATGTATTGAATCACTTTTCAGAGTTCCCATTTGCATCCATGATTGGCCTATGGAAATTAGAGGGTTGACAAAAATGGGAAGGATTTTTAGGCTTTGTGAACTTCAGTGGGCTAGCCTGGATCCCTTCACTTAGAGTGTCAAGGATACTTGAATTTTTGGTGGGAAGGAACACCACAGAAGATAATTTTTTTTTTTGACCACTTGAAAAATTCTGCCTAGGTGCTAATGGCGAAGCTTTTTTCATCTTCTCTCAAAGTGCACCTGATAATAAAAGACAGGTCCTTTTCATATAGTGATGGGCAGCTCACTTCTCAGGGCCCTGTATGACAAAGGTTTCTATAATGCCAAAAGCTTCTCATCAAATAAGTGTAGAGATCTGAAAAGCAAATTAGAAGAGGCAATCTATTATCTCATCAAATCAAAATATTCTTTATAATCTCCTTTCATGGCTTAAAAATTTTAAGTATAATTAATCCATGTAGAATCCAAGTGGGGAAGTGAAACCCAAGTTTAGTTGTAAAATCAAGACATGAGGCCAGATTGTACAATATAATCTCCTAAATTTGGTGATGATATCATGGAGACTCAGCATCCAGAGGACATCTGGAGGTTTGTTTTTTTCTGGTTTTGCAATACAAGGTTAACAACTCTAAATTCTGTAGAAAGCTGGGTACTCTGGCTGGCAAAGCTTATTCACAGTTGACTTAAATGCTCAAACCAAATAAAGCTGGCAGAGAGGAGCATCTTTTTTCATTACTGTTCAAGGACAACTTTGAATATTGGGCTCTGATCCTTGTCCATATTAATCTAGAGTTATAGTCCTGTCTAGTTGAACTAAATAAAAAGTTATTCAGCTTTTTAAAAAAGATAAATGATTTCAACCTCAAATTATAGACTTATTAGTTCAATAGAAATTTATCCGTCTATCTATATCTATCAATCATCTGTCATCTACCTATCATCTATCTGTCTATCATCTATCTATCTATCATCATCATCATCATCATCATCATCATCATCTATCTATCATTTATTTTCTTTCTTTTTTTTAAAATCAGTCTACTCAGTAATATGAACTTAGTGGAATATAGATCTAAAATCTTATTTTTTCTCTAATAATTAACTTCAAAGATGTTCAGTGAAATAGCCTTTTTTTTAATCCTTACTATAATTGGACAGATCCCATTATATAGTCCCTCCAGGTATACCAAGTTAAGTCTAAGAGTTTTATCTCATATCCAGATCTTTTAACTTGCTCTTGACCAGGAAGTGAGCCTTGCTAGGAAAGAGCGAAGAAGCTATCTTTTGCTGTCTCCTCTTTTTTGGGTTACTATGTACCTTTTGGGGTGTTAAGTTCTGGCAAGAAGGATGGAGGAAGGGAAAATTAAATAGCACTACTGAATAGCACTGCTGTGGTCCTCCCTTTACAGTTGATGGTTTCTGTGTAACAAGCACCCAGAGCTTGGCGTCCCTGTAGGATGCATATGTTTATTTTTCAGGGGTCCCATGGGAGAGTCTGCATTCACTGCATCATTCCTGATATGGGAGATAGGCTCCTGCAACACCCCTTCTAAGTTCTATCATCCTTGAACCCCAGTGATACACCCTAGAGCCTCCTACTGCTGTGGCTCTTTTATCTATTAGATAGCCTCTTTAGTTATCTTCTGTCCATCCTTGGCAAATCCTCGCCACTTTATTTATTATTACTTTTTAAAAGTTTATTGGGGTAATATTGGTTAATAAATTATATAATTTTCGGGTGTACATTATATTCTATTGTGTGATTACCACCCAGAGTCCAGTTTCCTTCAACTACTATGTATTTGATCTCCTTTATCCACTTCACCCTCCCCCTACTCCCCATATTTGACCCCCTTTACTCTGTCTAATTCTTCCCTCCTCCCCCACCCACAACTTTCTGGTAACCACTAGTCCATTGTCCATGACCATGAGTCTCTGTTTTTCCTGTTCATTTATTGCTTTTAGGTTTATATCCCACATATAAGTGATATCATGTGATTTTCAACTTCTTGTGTCTGGCTTATTTTGTTTAGCATGATTATCTCAAGGTCTATCTATGTTGTTGCAAATGGCAGTATTTCATTTCTTCTTATTGCTGAATAATATTCCATTGTATATATGTACCACAGCTTTAGCCAATCATCTATTGTAGGACACTTCAGTTGCTTCCATGTCCTGGCCACTGTGAATAGTACTGCTATGAACATGGAGTGCAAATATCTTTTTGGATATGGGTTTTCAAGTCTTTGGAGTAAATACTCAGTAGAGGGATTGCTGGATCATATGATAGATCAATTCTTAGCTTTTTGAGGAATGTCCATACTGTTTTCCATAGTGGCTGTACAAATTTGCAGTCCCACCAGCAGTGTGTGAGGGTTCTTTTTTCTCCGCATCCTCTCCAACATTTGTTATGACTTGTCCTATTGATTATAGTTTTCTAACAGGTGTGAGATGAGATCTCATTGTGGTTTTGATTTACATTTCCTTAATAACTAGTGACATTGAGCATCTTTTCATATATTTGTTGACCATTTGTATGTCCTCTAGGGAAAAGTGTCTCTTCAGGTCCTCTGCCCATTTTTTCATTGGATCGTCTGCTTTTTGTTGTTATTGAATTGTATGAGTTCTTTATATATTTTGGATATTAGGCCCTTATTGAAGGTGTTGCTTGCAAATATATTATCCTATTTGGATGGGTGTCTCTTTACCTTGCTAATGATTTTTTGCTGAGCAGAAGCTTTTTAGTTTGATGTAGTCTTATTCATTTATTTTTACTTTTACTTCCCTTGCCTTTCAGGTCATATTCATAGAATCCTCTTTAAGTCCTTGAGTTTAGTTCCTATGTTTTCTTCTATGCATTTTATTGTTTCAGGTCTTATATTAGGATCCTTAATCCATTTTGAGTTAATTTTGGTGTGTGGTGATAGACAACAGTCTAATTTCATTCTTTTGCAGGTGGCTTTCCAGTTTTTCCAATGCCATTTATTAAAAAGGTTTTCCTTTCTCCACTGTATGTTTTTGAAATTTTTGTCAAAAATTATTTGCCCATATAAATATTGGTTTACTTCTGAACTCTTGATTCTGTTCCACTGGTTTGTGTGTCTGTTTTGCTGCAATTACATGCCATTATGATTACTGTCACTTTGTAGTTTAATTTGAAGTCTGGCACAGTGATGTCTCCAGCCTTGTTTTTTTTTTTTTTTTCCTCAGTATGACTTTGGCAATTTGAGGTCTTTTGTGCTTCCATACAAATATGATGATTTTTTGTTCTATTTCTTTAAAAAATGCCAATGGGATTTTGATGGGGATTGCATTAAATTTGTATAATGCTTTGAATATGGAATATGAATATGGAATATCTTTTTATTTCTTTGTATCTTATTCAATTTCTTTTCAGAGGGTCTTGTAGTTTTCATTATATAGATCCTTCACATATTTTGTTAAATTTATTCCTAGGTATTTCATTCTTTTTGTTGAAATTGCAAAAGGAATTATTTTTTCCACTTCTTTTTCTGACACTTCATTATTAGAGTATAGGAACATTATGGATTCTTAAACATTGATTCTATATCCAGAAACTTTACTGTGTTTGCTTATTATTTCTAGTAGTGTTCTTATGGAGTCTTTAGTGTTTTCTATATAGAGAATCATGTCAGCCACAAATAATAACAGTTTGGCTTCTTTTGTTTCTATTTGGATGCCTTTTATATCTTTCTCTTTCCTGATTGCACAATCCTTGCCACTTTAAATAGGGGTACAGGCTAGCTTGTTGACATCTCTTCTACATTTTGCTATATTTTGCTATGATTCCTTCTCTCTTATTTACTAGGTATAGAATACAGATCAACCCATGTGCTACATTAGCGGATATCCAATCAAGAAGTGAGATGCTGATCTAATTTTCATTCAATAACTTCCGATTCCTGTGATAGAGGTGGCCTTCACTTCTATCATGTACAAAGCTGCCTTTTGATAACTAATACTTTTTATTTTCTCCTTTTTTATTATAAATTGAAATTCAGAGATAATAAAATATCATAAAAATGTTGTAATTTAAAAAATACCATTTAAAAAGAACAATATAATGATCTAACTATAAAATAAAGGAAAATAATGTAATTTATAATAAAATTATATGAACTACATATTAATATGTAAATGTTAAGGCATGACAGTACTAGAAAACATAATGAAGTAGTCAGGTGCTTATGGTTACTTCTGATGAGTACTTAGATTTAAGATAAAAAAAAGCCAGAAGCCATTCTCTATATAGAAAAGAAAATTAAAGGGCGGAGGAGTGGTTGGACCCTAATTAAAACTAGTGGAATGATAAGTAATAACAACCTGCCACATGTAAATGATAAGAAAAAAAGGAAAGAACCTTAATCAAGGTAGTGATAATGTCATGGCAAATTACAAACTGTCAAATGGAAAAAGAGAAAAATTAGCAAATGAGCTATTCTTATTTATAAATGTAACATAAAAATAATTTATATCTTATGACATAGTTTGAGTCGGTGATAAAATAATACAAAAAATGTAGTTCCCATCTTGAAATGCCTCCACTTGTCCGAGCATGTGTTTAGTAGTTGAATGTCTGGCAAGACATGCTAAAAGTGTGGAGGTGGGAAACAAATCTTCATTGGGTGGGACGCTCCTATGCAGTGTGGATGTCTGGTACCCTTAGCTCCTAACCATTAAATGCTTGAAGTGCCTCACAAATATGATAAGGACAATAAAAAATTTCCAGAATGCTCCCTAGGGAATGGTTCTCTCCTTGTGTGGAACATGTCTTAAAATCTTTGTTGTTGTTGTTGTTGTTTTAGGTGAGGTAACCCTTGGTTGATCTCACAGATTGCAAGGATCTTGTCAGCTGAAGATCCCTTATTTTTTATTTTTTTTTTAAAACCTTTTTTACGCCTACAGCACCTGGTCTTTTTAGATAGCCTTCCATCCAAGTACTAACCAGACCTGACTCTGCTTAGCTTCCGATATCAGACAGGATTGGGCTTGTTCAGGGTAGCATGGCTAGAGAGTGTTGTTGTTTTCAATTAAGCCAGACCATCTTACTGGTGCATCCTACTAAGAATTGTTTTTGTTTAAATAAGCTTTAGTATGACCCGGCCACTGGTCTACCCTGAAACTCAAACAGTATTATCTACAAATGTGATAGTGAAGATGCTGTTCACATCACACAGTGTCTTCTGCGCAGACCATGTTTATTTCTGACTTGATACTGGGATACTTCAGCTTCTCCTGAGTACTACTTTGAGTCATGTATCCAATTGCATTTCCTTTTTTGTGTTGGGTGAAGCTTAGAGTCAAATTCCAGCAAGTTGATGGGATGGCATAAAATGTCTTGTATGTAGTACATTCATTTTTTATTTTTTATCTTATTTTCTACTCTTTTCCCTCTTTTACTTTTATCACTTCTGTGTTGAGAAGCTAGAGTTGGTGTATTGAATTTAGAATATACAGATTATGATCTGCTCAGTGAGGAGGCACAACCTCCCCTTATGGATAGTAGGCAGCTTCCTCAACATCAAGCTTTCACTTTAGGGGAGCAAAATCCATAGAGCTCTTTGACTGAAGGCTCAGTTCAGTGCACCCACACAAAGGAAGTAGAATCACAAGGTACTATTTCTTACAGATTCCAGAAGTAAAGGCATGCCATTGAGCCAGAGGAAGGGCAGTCTTCTATCCCAAATCACCAGGGAATAAGAAATAGAGAGCAGTGACTCATAGGCACAGACAACAGTTTGGTGCATTGCTGGAGGGAAAGGGAGAAGGGGGGAAGTAGATAAAGTTAAAGGGGGTCAAATATATGATTATGGAAAGCAATTTAACTTTGAGTGGTGAACACTCAATTCACTATACATATTACGTATTATTGAATTGTACATTTGAAACCTATATAATTTTATTAACCAAAGTCAACCCAATAGATTTAATAAAAAAAGAAATTGAGAGCAGGGTAGCAAGCATCTATTACATATATGAGCAGAGGTCACTTTTCATGGGCTTAACTCTAAGTAGTTATTTTAAAAGGTGTCCTGGGAAAAGTAAGGCATGAACTTGTAGAGGCTGTCCTAAACTCAAGTCCTTATCTAATTATCCAGACTCTGGGTGTGGGCAGAATTATCACACTGTAAAATGCTTAGGCAGCAACTCAGAAAAACAGTTGTTTTTCTCAAAAGTTGTTCTTCTTGTTATAACTTCATACATATATCTGTCTTTAAAATAAATATTTTTTTCCTATTGGGACAAAATAACTCAGGACTTCCAGTTTTAAGAATGCAGACAGAACATATGCTATAATCCTCGCCTCCTTGCATCAAATCCCTAGAACTATATATATTCATAACAATGGTTGCAAATAAGAAAGGCCCCTTTGGTGAACTTGAAGCTGTGAGAATGGAAAGCCACTGAAAATCTTGGCATCTTTGCAGAAAGCACCTTAGGGTATAAATGGGGATGATGGGCATGGTGCTATCGGGAGGCCAGCTGGTCAGATTAATCTTTCAATATCATTTTATATTTCATACCAATTTGCTACATATTACCAACTGGACTTTGGTGAATGCAAAAATATTGTTTTTGCTTGGAATTTGATATAAGAGTATCAGGGCCAAATGGTTTTTCAATGGACGATTGTGGGAAGAGATTACTTTTTAGATACAATAGTAAGTTCTGTGTCCTTGAGGAAAAGTGGGTTTCTTTGTAGATTTTCTTTTCTCTGATGATTCCCCTAGATTGCCATCATAAGCTGCTTAGACAAAGACAGCGGTCAATAAGCTATATTTCAGTAACAACAAAACTGACTGCTAAGATAAAGCTTTACATTAATAAGTATATAGCAGTGTATGTATTCTATAAGCCACCTTAAAATATTAAAGTTGGTTATAAACAATCTCAATGTTGTGAATATTAGTCATATCTCTCCACTAATGCAACTACATAAATAGTCACATTTTAATCATCTTCCGATCTCCTCTTTTAAAAATCCTTAGCTCACTTAGTCATTCAATTTTAATGTTTATTCTGTTTATTAATACTGTTTAAGTAATTTTAGATTTACTTTGATATCAATAATTTGCATTGAACTTAAGTCAACTTTCTTATATTTGTAGCATCATTAAGTCCTGATTCTGCAAGTTCTTCAGAGAAATATACCTCTTCCTAGTGAATAATAATATAATAGTATGCTGTCTATCATATACTAAAATAATGCAATTGACTGACTGTCAGAAAATGTTCTCTGATGTCTTTTCTAGTGATATGCTGAATTACTCTGCTGGCTGTAGTTAAGAATGCAGTCTTGTTAAAAAAAGAATTTCCTCTCTGTAAAGTTAATTGGTTCAGGTAAGGAACAAATGTGCAAACCTGTAAGTATCACACTCTCTGACCAAGTGAATTGCTTAAATAATGTTTATTGCTATTACATATAATAATCTATTGTTTATTAAAAGCCAGATGCCAACTACTTTATGCACTGTGTTAATTTGTTTTCAACTGTCTTGGGAGTTAGCAAAAATCCAGCAGAAAGAGAGATAGGAATGGGTAATGCGATGAAGTATAAATCAGCTTTAAACATGGGCACTGAAATTCATTCAAAACCTTTTCTTTTTCAGTTTTGAAAACTAGTTATGTTTCTTTTCTTGTATAAAGGCAAGTTATTAAGCATTTATGTAGTAATATGTGAAAATTCAACTGTGTTGTTTCTTTTCTTCTCTTTATAAGAAGCATGTCATTTCTCCTTAAGCGGTGGGAGTTCTGTTATTGTATTCCTAACAAAACCAGGAATATGAATAGTTTCTTCTGTGGTCTTGAGGTTTGGCACTTGGCTGTCTGATTGCCCAGTACTTCATGATGTGTCATGAAATAAAGGATTGGAGAAAGAAAGCTTGTTTTTTGTTTTTGTTTTTCAGGGGCTGGAGAAATTAAGGCTTGACCTTGTAGGAAGCAGGAGAGTTCCTCAAAGATGAAGGTACCAGAGGCTGCCTGTTCCTTTGAGTGGTGGAGACAAAGTAGAAAGTAGAAACTCTGCCAGAAAGTAGAGTCTTACTGTGATAACTTCTAAATGATGTCTGTATGAGTGTCTGAGAGGGTGCACTAAAGGATGTCATATGGAGGACCAAAGCTGAGATGGGCAGTGATGACATGGCTGCTACCTGCAGAGCAGTCCACCTTTGTATGTGGAAGAGCATGGTGAGCATTTCACCCGTGACCAAGATCTCTCCTCATTTGTTTCCTCAGGATTCTGTAAGCTTGGGGTTCTTTTTCCTAAGAGGGGAAAGAGCCATTTAAAATGACTGACATCACTGACTATGGCAGGTGGGTGTCCAGAGTTAGATTTGGTTGTTATGATATGGAAAGTAACATTTCCTAGACTCTTTGAGTATCAGAGGAAAATGATTATATTAGCATGCACACCTTACCTTGTTCACACCTGAGATTTTTGTAAAGAAATTAAAGTCATTCCTTGATGTTCACATTCATATTTCCTTTAAACTCCTATACATACTAAGGTGTGGAAACAACCTTTTTATTTTGTGGAAACTCTTTAAAAATAGGGCCAACTGATTTTAACTGCAGTATATTTGAAATGACAGTTATATTAATAAATATGTTATATTAACAAAATAGAAATTACTTCTAATTAGTAGAAATTTAAGTTATCATTTATAATTTATCATATAAAATAGACTGTAAACCTCATTGCTAATTTGTGAATTTCCAGAGACCAACTGTAATTGTTTGACTTATTGTTGTAATGAATATACCCAAGTGAGAAATAGAATCATCATTTAAATATGCTGAGGCGGGCATAATTGAATATACCACGGAGTTGGTATAAGCTATTCAAAAGTACTCTAAAATGGACGACAGACAAACATAACCTTGGATTGAATTGGTATGTAATTCAGAAACTACAGCTTTTTCTTATAATTTTATCAAGGAATAATTAGCTGAAAAGATGAGAATGGTACCTAAGATTAATGATAAGATCAATAAACTATTTGAACTTAATAGGCTAAAAATGAAAACATGGAACATAGCAATTAAGCACACTTCATTTAAATAAAGCACCCTTACTTGCCAGAAAATTACCCACTGAGTTTATGTTTCCATTGGGAAATATTTCTTGGGACTGGGGCAACCAAGGCATTTGAAAAACAATGCGAACAATAACCAAGGTTATTGTTACTGCAGAAAGAAAGAGAGAAAAAAAGGAAGGAAGGAAGGAAGGAAGGAAGGAAGGAAGGAAGGAAGGAAGGAAGGAAGGAAGGAAGGAAGAAAGAAAGAAAAGAAAGAAAGAAAGAAAAAGAAAAAGAAAAAGAAAAAGAAAAAGAAAGAAAAGGAAAGAAAAGAAAGAAGGAAAAATATAAAAGTCCTCTTGGCTGTTATTATGTTAAATTCTTGGTAAAAAAGCACAATGAATATTAAGAAAAAAAGAATTATATATGCATCAAGAGCATAGTGAAAGCCTGGGTGATAAACAGCATGGGCTTATGACAGAACAGATCATGCCAGACATATTCAATTACATTTCTTTGGTCAAATTACAAAGTGGATGAAGGGAATTCAATACATGTAATATATCTGGACTTTACTATATCATTTGCTTTACGCCTTATGGATGCTTACTTAAAAATTTAATTAAAATTAGCTTAGCTATTTACACTGACACATAGCCTGAAATAAACACATAAATAAAAAAAAATGAGATGAGATTTAGCAGCAATTTTTGAGTCAAGGAAGGAGGTGGAAAACTCCCAAATGGGCACTAGAAGAACAATTGGTCCCTAAAGACAATGAGAAGTATTAAAAGAGTAGAGAGGTGGGATGATAATATGGTGTTACAGAAAAGAATGGACCGCTCAGATATTATAATACAATAATACAATTCATTTTGAGAGACCTGTAAAAAACAGATATTTTTGTGTTATATCAAGGAATCGACACAAATATTGTCACTTTGTAGATATGCAAGCAAGATATTTTCTGGTCTGCCACCACCTGATAGTTTGTTCCTAGAAAACCTTTAGTTTTCAAAGATCATGTTATAAAAATTGTTGTGTCAATGAGAAAAGGGGCCTCAGGTCCTAGGGAGTTTGAAAATGGCAATAGTAAAATTCTATTTCTTCTAGAAGGTTTAATAAATATTGCCTTATTTTCCATTTAGTTTTTGGTCATTAATAATGGTCTTTCTGTCCTCATTACTGTTAACCCTACTGTTACCACAGGGCTTCCATACAGTCTTATCATCCTCATTACCCTATTATGATAAATAAAGCAGCTGTTGTAACAGTTGCTTTGAATTTTTTTTTCTTACATGAGTGCCTTGGCACCCAGACATGATCCTGATATAACTGATAATCTGCGTTTTACAAAACATGTCTTATAATTTATCAATCATATCATATCCAATTCAGAATATGAAGATTCACACTGTCAAATAAAAGCTGTATATAGAAGTAAATTCGTTAACAGCATACCCCAAATGTATCTCGTTCAGGATAACTGGCCATAATTTTCAGTAGCTGCTACTGAATGGTGAAATTCTATGAAGCTATAGTATGGTGATATTCTAACAGATTCCAAAGCTCCCCACTCAGAGCCCTAAGCTTTCCCCAGAGTGGCTGATTGTAAAAGCTTTCAGGGCACCCTTGCTGAAAAGACTTATTGACCTTGTCAGGGAAGGGAGATGCGTTTTCCCTCTAATCTTCTTGCTGTAAAATTCTCCCCAATCCCCAACATATGCTTATAAAAGTTGGCTCTTCTTTATAAACTGCCAAAGCTTCTAAACCAGAAAATATGGTAATGTGTTAAACAGATATGTAGTATTCCCCTCCAGTAGCACAGAACTCTAAGGCAAACATATTGTTACTATGTATCACAATTCTGTTTTCATCACTCCACAGACATGTAATTGAAAAATAATACACTGAGATTACTTTAAGACTGAGAATTAACATAAATTGTGAGAGGAAAATGGGTAACAAAAATGGTTATTGTCATTTTTTAGAATTTAGACATTTATCAACGCTTGGAAGTCAGAACTCTATTGTTCCTCCACAATTAATTCACGTGTGAGGGGCAGAATTTTGGCTAATTAAGAGTTTTAACAGTCTTTGGGAAAAAAATTAAAACTACATAAAATATAAGTCTGACAACCAGGAACAAACATGAAAATTAAAAAGAGAAACAGTAAGACACAAAACATTTCATGTTTCACTGACTGGTCATTGAGATGCCCACAATATATGAGATCAGGTTTTTACCAGCTCTAGTATTTATTTACTTTTTTCTCTACTCAAATCACAGTTATCAGTTTCTAATGTGCATAATCAATCTCCAAGTTCACTGAGGTGGGATATAGTATTTACAATATTTACTTGTCCAAGGAAGCCCCTGCTTAGGGAAACATCAAATTTGATGAGAGTTCTGTTGTACAATAATTTGAGAAACCCAACTCATTAAGCTCCCAACCAGAGGTAAGGGTGGCCCAAGAGGCCATTTCTGATGCCTCTGCCTTGGATGCCTTTGCTTTCTCAAAATAGACAGATGGCTTTCTTAAAGTCTATATAATGCAGAATATAGGGTCTCCAGGGAAACCAACTTATTATGGACTGTAGATGATTACCTATAAAAAAAACCCCTCAAGTTTTCTTAGGCCACAAGATCTGGACAGGTTATGTTCAGTTTGGATTTGGTCACTTTCTTAGTGAACACAATGTTCACGATTCATGCGGTGAATTACATCTGACTTAGGAAGCACCACTATGCTAAAGAATAAAATGGAGTGAACAGTTGGAATGAGGCTATAGAGTGATGGGCAGGGCTATGAGCCTACAATTAAAAGTAAAGTAGAATTTTTGTGCCATGGGAATACTTTTATTTTGTGTAGGAAAGCTAATTAATGTGCTATTAGTTATGCCAAAGCAGACCTCAACACCTAGTCTGAATGGGAGCCATTACTAAAAAGAAAAGTACCACTATTTCTCTACTGAGGAATAAAAAGAATTTGCTGAGTTGTGCACAGGCTGCCTGATAGGGTTTTATTTTAAAATGTATCTGGGAGTTTGTTTTTATTCAGGTATGATAAGGCCAACAGATGAGAAGATGATTGTTAATGAAAGGATAGTTACAGTTCCCAAGAGGAGGGGAATGCCATGTCATGCAGGGCCACATGAGCAAGCATCAGAGTCAGGAGACAGGAGCAACAAGGAGAGAAAACGGGCAAAAGCCTTTATTGTGGTTTTCCACGGAATATCTGGGTGAGGCAGTATAAGCAGCCAAGCAGGCTTTTGCATTGGATAGTTTGGATAATTCTGGCAGGCTCTGGGCTATAAGGGTTTCTATTTGTCTAGTACCTGGCCCTGGGGTGATCGGGGCAGAGGAATATTGCCTTCTGGAGCAGAAAAATTGAATAGAGGAGATGGTTCTTAGTTTAAGCTCTGATTGGTTAATTTGTATGTGAAAAGTGCACTTCCAAGAGAGTAATGAGGTCCCAGATGCCAGGGCTTCAAGAATACAGAAAATAAAGAAATATAGTTAATACAGGACTGTGGAGTGGAGAGGAGTCCAGGTAGTGAGAAATATAAGAAATTTACCCCAATATCCTCTTTTCTGTAACTCTAACTTTCTAGGGAAGCTCCTACCCCAGAACCTTTGCATTTGCTATTCCCTCTACCTGAAGCACTCTTTCCAAAACATATCTCTGTGGCTTTATCTCTTATTTCCTTCACATCTTTACCTAAATATCATTGTTACATTAAATTTTTCCTCCACCACCCTACTTAAAAGTATACCCCTCCCAACAGTCCCTTTACTTTACCTGTTTTATTTTTCTTGGTAACACCACTCTTGAATGTAAATTTTTTTTGTTTTGTTTATTATCTCTCACATAGCTAGAATGCAAGCTCTATAAAAGCAGGGTTTTTTTTTTTAAATAATGTTTTGCTAACTGCTGTATGTACATGGTCTTGAACCTATCTGCACCTGAGAGGTACTCCATAAATATTTGTTGAATAAATAAATGAATAAGGAGTGATGTTCAACATTCAACTTATAGCTGTTTTCTGTTCTCCTCAAACATCCAATAGTATTCTGGTGTACGCACAGCTTAGGTCATGGTGCTTTGGACAAGGAACCAGGAGTAGTGTCCAGTTTGGGACAAAATGGTGCAGAGAACAGGCTACCTCAAGGAGGAGAAACCATTAGTAGGTGCACAAGAGCTGAAATTCAGAGTAGGACTGAATCGGGGCAATCTACCCTGATTCTCAAGAGGACAAAGAAGTTTGGATTTCACCAAGTATGTGGTACGGGCAATTAAATCATTTTGACTGAATATTAAAAAAAAGTGACTCCAGATGGTGAGAGGGCTAGGGACAAATGGGTTACAATGACACTGCAAGATAGTTTTAGGTAAAAGACAGAAACATTTAAAGACAAAAATATTTACTAATAAGAAGCAATCTGACTTTCTAATGTAAGTGCGTTTCATAGGAGAAAGGACACACATTGAGTTCTGTTGAAGAGTTAGGAAATAATAGTGTTATTCTCAGTAGTTCCCTGATGTGCACTCCACCAATATATAAAAAACACAAACCTCACCATAAAATTTCATAGTTTGTGAGTTAACAGTGCAAGAACATGTACAATAATACAGAAGCCTTTAGATAAATTAAAACACTGCCATTGTTTTTACTGCTTGGCAAAGTTATTCTCTTTTTACACATTTCTAATATTCCACTTTGGAGATATTTTTTTTTTTCTACCAGTCATTGCAGTACTTGCTTTGTTTTGTCACCTAATTTTTCAATTACCTATTTCCAGCTGAAAAGAAAAGAAATGAATAATATCCCAAGTGTATGCATGCTCAGGTCTATGTTTGTATTACCAACTGTAGAAATTGCTGGTATATAAGAATAGCAGACCATTTCTATAAACTGAGGATAATTTATGTTTATTTGTGTTGTGACACATTTACTGTATTCCTATGGAATAAGAAAACACTAAATTTTATTGTAAAGCTTTCTGATGAGACACAGGATACTTCAAACAAATTTTAGTATAAGTGAATAAAATAATTTTTTCTATGATACAGAGAAAATATTTAAATGTTGAGTAAAGCCTTATAATTTTTATTTTCACAGCTTTGTCAGAAAGATGTTATCTTCCCAGCAGCATCATGTTATCAAAGTTGCAAACCTTAAATCAACAGCTGTTACACCTTCAGCAAGTTATGAATTTTTCCTGATTTATAGCAATCATTCTTTTTATTTCTTTTCTCAGTCAAGCAGGGAAATTAAGGTTATTTTTATGTAAACGATACACACATTGTGGCTTAGTATTGCACATAATCCACATCTCTTACCTTTTAAATTAAATTGCTATTGAATTGAATGTGATCCAAGGGCTCTTTTTGACTAATACCAGAAATATTGTTAGTAAATAGAAAGTAGAGACAACATTATTTACATAAAAATAAAGACAAGCTAAGAGACACAATAACAGGAATCACTTTTATGATGTTCATGATTTACATTATACTGATATAGCAGAACAAAATAAAAATAAAAACTAAAGAGATTTGTGGTAGTAGAGGAGAGAAATGCTGCAGCTTTATTTTTGCTGGTTTTAGCTACTCTTTTAAAAAAATCTGCTTTGCCTTCTATAGAGTTAGAGAAAGTTAGCTTTAGGTAATTTAAGTAAACAGTACTTCGAAGTTACAATCCACTTCTTCAGAAGTAAAAGTGACCTTGTAGTTCCTAAAATAGTTTGCCCCAAATTAAGATTATTTATTAAATGTTTATAAGGCAATATTTATTGTACTAAAATGTTTTTGATAGAGCATTTACTCTAATTCTGATGATTCTGCAGAGTTAAGTACTGTTATAGTTCCTGTTTTGCTGTTGAGGGAATTGAGACCCAGTATCTGGCAGAGTACCCAAGGTCTTAGATGGAGAAACAAGAATTCAAATCCAGGTTGTCTGGCTTAGTAGAAGGAAGCTCAACAGCTGGAACTCTTAACACTGCATACCTCGGACTCCTGAGTATAGGGCAGAAATGTCTCTGGAGAATTCAAATGCCTTCTGGCAGTAGAAAACAATATAGAGATAGTTATGTTCTTGATAAGGGTATTTTGCTGACACATTTCTGGGTTTATGAGGTTTATTTTATTTATCTCATATACACTATTGCAGTGGCTACTATATACCAGGCACTTTCCCAAACACTTTATAAATACTAACTACAAGATAGATACTATGATCCCATTTTATAAATGAGAAAACTGATACATGGTTTGAATAACTTGCATAAGGAAACATAACTAATAAATTATGTAGATTCAACATAAAGAGTTTGACCTTACAGTGTGCACTCCTACCCACACTATACTGTCTGCCTTTGTCTGTGTCATTGGCTATTGCTTTAACTCTGCCACCCACCACCCGCCCAAACTCCGTGGCTTACAACAAGCATATATCTTTCTTGCTCACATGTCTTCCTGTTAAGCATGGTTCAGCTTACCTAGGAAGTGCTCAGCTGGATGATTCTGCTTCCAAATGTGGGTCAGATAGCCTTCGCTCCAGGCTGTGGGTTGGGTTTAAGTCTGCTATGTATATATTTTTTGAGGGTTTTGGGCCAAAGAGGAGCTACTCAGGATATGCTCTTAGGCAGTTCAGCAGAGCGCCATGTCCGAGCCCAAACTACACAGCATATTTAAGGCTCTTACTCATAGCATATCTGCTAACATGCTGTTGGTAAAGCACATTGGGCCAATGCACAACATCAGTAATGCGGGTAGTAGATTCTACCCACAGTGGAAGAGAGAGTGTAGTGAACGTTTTCTGAACAGTAATCAAATGATCACTCTTTACTCTGGTTATCACTCAACTAGATTTAGGAATGGGGGTGTGTATTGGGTAAGATTATTCCAGCTATTAAATAAGTTCCTAAATTTTCCAAATCTCTATCATTTAACATAATAATAGTTTATTTTTCATGCACATGACATTTGGGCAGTGTTCCACATGTTCATTTATAGGCTCAACTAGGTCCACACTGAGTATCCTGCCTCTACTTTCCTCTATATTCTCAGAGACCTCTCGATTCAGCCCACAGATAAATAAGAAAAATTATGAATTGAGCTTGAAATCTTGTTATAAACCAAATCTGAAAGTCACATTCATTCTATTGGCTAGAACTCAGTCACACGGCTGCTTCTAACGTTAAGAAAGGCTGGATAATAAAATAGAGTCCTGCACTCAGAAAGAGGGATAAATAAATTTGGTGAGAGCATCTAACCAGTCTTTGTCATGGATGGCAAAGTATTTTTGAAAAAGCAAAGGCATTCGAGCAAGTGTACAACAAAACATTGCCATTTTAGCTTGTGTTTCATGTTACCATAATAGCCCCAACCAGAAAGGCTTGGAATATTTAATGTATTTCTAAAAATGAAGATAAAATCTTGTATATAATCATAACTTTATGATAATGAAACTGACAAAGTGTTGGCTTTTTGAGGGGCTGGATGAGCAGCTGGTTATGTGAAGGAAGAAAGCCATCTCTGCTGATTCCTACCTATATCTTGTCCCGTAAAAATGAACTTGGAGTGAGGAAGCCCAGAGTTTACATCAGAATGAAGCAGTCAATATGTACAAATGAGAAGTTTTTTAAGTCCCAAAACAGAGTATGAGTCTTTTGAGGAAAATATTTTGCTATGGTATGATTTCCCTGGAGCTGTTTTTTAGAACAGACATTTCTCTTTGGTTTTATAAAAGTGTACTGCCTTTCTGCAGGATTCCAGAAAGTCACATCATCCCAATTAATCTTCACTGTTTTTGAGGATCACGACCAGTTAAAACTCTACATCATTACTCAACCTAATAATTTTTCTTTTTGTTTATTTTTAAAAATAAAATTACTCATGAAAGAGGTGGAAGATGAAAGATTAAATCTATACTTCTATAGTGCCAAATCAAACTCAATTTTGAGGCAGAGCTATGAAAATACCATGAAAACAAGTATTCGGTTAAAGATGTTATTCATGATATGACTCACTAATTACTAGTACAATTATAACACTTGTTGCAATGAGTAGAAGTTCAATTACATTACAGCAAAATTGCTGTATATACAAAATTAATATTTTTTACTTTTTCATTTTTAGGGATTTGAAGCATCTAAATCACATTTTGTAGCTGTCAGTTTTCAATCATTATTTATGTCAGATGTATTATTGACTGATGAAAGCCAGGTTTTCCTTGCTCCCCTTAAAACACAGAATAGCTGTTTTTGTATCTTGATTTTTGACAAGTACTTTTTGTGTCAAAAACATATTATGTCATAGCATAAATCACTGCTTCAGCCCCTGCATGCATGATTTTCTTAAAGGAGATAAAATCTATTACATTTCTTTAAAGTGAAAAACCCATAAAACAAAACAGAATGAACAAAAAATAGTCTGCTACATATCATCCATAACATTTTAGTTCAATTTATAGCATTTGTTTTGCACAAATTATACAGCAAATTTAATTTGGAATGTGGATGAGGCATTTTTGAGTCAATAACATGATAATGACAATGACAGCTCTAATTATAACAATTCATGCTTTAATTGATTTTATTATTTTCTGTATCATGTACCTGAACAAAAGAAACTTTGCAGTATTGTCAAAACTTAACTGGTTATTTGGAGTTGCTGTTTGTTTATTTAGGTGGCCCTGAGAAATGTTCCTTTATTTTCTGTTTCTCCTTTTAGGTAAAATTGTTGGTTCTTGGGAAAAAGTATTATCTAACATTAAAGTACCTGGTGCCTCAATATTAGTATTTTTAAGCCGAAAGAACACAGTAAGATCATTGCAGATAGAAAAGGATGTAAATCAGCTTATGAGATATTATCATTCACTTTACATCATGAAAAACAAATACACCTGTCATATTCTAATATTCACTATGGGTAAATAGAAATGTATATCACTAACAGTGAAAAAAGAGAGTATCCATGACTATGGAGTATACAGTATTCTGATAATGTGTCTTATTAAAGTGAAGTAAATTGGCTACTGGATGGTAAAATTGCAAAGAGCTTATCAAAGTGCTGAATCAACTCAATATACAGGAGAATATCTTACACATTTAGAAATGAACAACATATTGGGGTTTATTAATCTTTGGAACAGGTTATAGCATTATGCAGCATTTTAAAAATACAAAAAGGTATTGAAGTGGACTTTGATGTGGGAGGAATTGTCATTTTGTGACAGGAACCAGTATGTTCTGGGGTGTGGGGGAGCCGTAATAGTATTTCATGCTCTTTCCATAGTGGATATGATTCAATTTGGGGTTGATAGGATTTTTTTTTTTTGACTACAGCTGGGAGCTGTGAGAAAAAGTACAGTTGGTTTGCAATAGGAGAGAATAAGGCCAAAATACAGTAAAAGCAGAGAAGAGAGAATAAGGCCAAAATACAGTAAAAGCAAAGAAGAGAGAAGATTCTTATTTGTGTTTGAATCCCTATGTCTAGGATCTAAGAATTCCAGAAGCTGCTGTGCTAAAATTTTTTCTTTCATTTCTGTGGGATTCCATAGTATCTTTCTGATAACCATTCCTTCTTCTTTTTTATCTTTACTCCCAGAAGTTCAGATTAAATTTATACCACTTTCAATCAAAGGAATAAAGAAATCCTGGCATTATATATGTAATATTCACTATATATACTCAATATAATTATGTATGTATATTTGAATCAGAAAAAATTTTAAATTAAAACTCAATCTTGTAAAACTAAGGTACTAAATTTTAATTAGATAATGAGGCGTATTGGGTTATATGGTTTCATGGAATGTTTTATAGAATATTTGTTTTTCTTCAAGCTTCTCAAAGATAAATTTTTTATTTTATTTTGATATTTAATGAAAAAATAAGTTTCTAGGCACTCATTTGTGCATTCATTTATCAGTAGACATTTATTTAGAACTGCTTTATACTAGGTGCTGAGGATACAATATTGGAAATAAAATGGAAGATATCTGCCTTTATGGAGCTTACGTATGTAGTGGCAAAATACAGACGATAAATAAAAAAGTGGTAGAGTATATCAGGAGGTGAAAGAGCCAAGGAGAAAAAAACACACAACAGGGAAAGAAGATAAGTGTGCTGGGGTGGACCTACAATTTTAAATCAAGTGTCAGAGTCCTTAGTGAGAAGTTGAGATTGAACAAAACCAAAAGATGAGGCAATGAATTACAAGGTAGGGAGATCATATAATTTTATCCAAATGGGGATACTTTTATGACTGTGCCTGCTATCTTTGGATAGCAGGTACAAATGGGGACTCTCTCAGCCATACCAGGATATATGGTTATCTTAGTTGTGTGAGTATCTGGAAGCAGAAATTCCAGATAGAAGAAAGAGCAAGTACAAACACCCTGAGGCAGGAGTGTACATGGTTGGTTCAAGGTCCAGCAAGAAGGCCACTGTGGCAAGAGCCAGACAAGCAAGGGAAACAGCAAGAAAAAGATAAGAAATTGAAGTGTTTCAGTAGAGATCTTGAAGGCCATGGTAAAAACCTTGGCATTTACTCTGAGTAAAATGAAATCATCCAAGGCTTTATCAGAGGAATAACATGACCCGACATGTTTTAAAAGGTTGGAAGAGTGTAGGTGTCCAAAAATACTAGTAGGAATTGCTCTTGGAGGCCATTGTAATGAACTAGGTGAGAAAAGATGCCAAGTGGTACTGAGTGTGGGTAGTAGTAGCAGCAGTGGTGAGAAAGTGGTCAGATATTTGATGTATTTTAAAGGTAAAACCAACAATATTTTCTGGTGGATTTGAAGGTGGAGTGTGAAGGAGAAGATGGAGTCAGGGATGATGATAGGATGGTTGGCCTGAGTGAGTAATGGAAGATTTAAGTTGCTATTTCCTGAGATGGAAAAGGTGCTGGGAAGACAAAGTTTTAGGAGAAAACATGAATTAACTAGTGGCCATGGTAAGTCTTAAGTCTGTTAAATAGCCAAAATAGTTTTCCAAAACAAAAGTCAAGATTCTTTCATTAGGAAGATAGAAAAAAGACAGGTCAAGTCTGAGGACATAGCAGCCATTACTTCTTGTAGTAACTATCTAGAAAAGGAAATGATATTTGTCTGTCATGACTCATTTTTAGTCAGCCTAAACCAGGATCATAGTGATGTTTCTTTTCTAAATTCTCCAGATCTGTTCTTTCAATAATTAGGTGAACAATTTTACTGTTACTTTCAGAAGCTAACACTTTTTTTTTTTTAAGATTAGAACTACTTTTGCATGTCTTCACCAAAAGTTCTTCCAGTGTTCTGGAGTGTAGTTGTTTGTAACTTATAAAATCTATATGTTCTTTTAGAACATCTTCACCTGGAGCTTCTGTTTTCTTAAAACGTCTTTGATTCTTTTTTTTTTTTCAGTTTGAAATCATTTATGTGTTCTGTTCTATTTCAAAAGTAATAAGTGTACATTACAGAATATTTGGGAAATGCATATGCATGGCAATAAGAAAATGATGATCCTATACCTCGAAATAACTGATAACATTTCAATATATGTGTGTACATAGACACACATATATTTAACTCAAATGGAGTTACATTGTACTTTCTGTTCTTGTAACTCACCATTTTCACTTATATTAGGCCATCTTCTTGACAGATAAAATGGAAGCATAATAACAATTAAGTAGTTAATGTTCTCTCTGTCATCTAATCTTACACCATCTGTCCTTAGCAGAGGGCTTATTGCTTCCTTATTTTTGCTCCAAATAACTAAAAAAAAAAAAAAAAAAATCAAATTTATTTTTGCACTATTTTTGACATAGTCCAGTCTAGAATTATCCTTTGCCACATTTTTAACAGATCTTAGCCATCCTTTTACATTAATTTGTCCTTTATTGTATGACTGCTGCTTGCATATTGAACATTCTATCCCTTCCTTCTTTCTAAATGAATTCCTATTTGGTTGAATTATCCCCATCCTTATCCTGCACTCCTCCTATAGATGCAGCCGTGTGCCAAATCCGTTCCACTTAAAAAATAAATTCTATTATTTAAGTCAATAGACAATTGATATTTGTTCCATCACCCCAAAACATTTCATTGTGCTGTCCCTTTGTAGTCTCATCCTCATCCTGACCCTAGACTCCTGACAACTACTGATTTAATCTCTGTTATTATCATTTTATCTTTTTGAGAGTGTAATGTAAATGTAACTGCATATTGTACAGTCTTTTGAGTCTGGCTTCTTTCTCAGCATAACACTCTTGAAATTCATTCACATTATTGTATGTATTAATACTTTGTTTCTTTCTTTTTGGTGGGTAGTATTTTATATAAGTATGTACCAAAGTTTGTTTATTAATTTTTTTGTTAAAGGATATTTTCACTGTTTCTGATATTTGGTGATCATGAATAGAGCTGAGCTGCAATAAACATTTGAGTATAAGCTTTTTTTATGAACATAGTTTTTATTTCCTTAGGGTAAATATTCAAGAGTAGGATTGATGGTCATACAATAAATGTACATTTGCCATTATAAGAAACTGCCAAACCATTTACTGGGGTGGCTAAAGCATAGTGCATTACCATCAACAATTTATGACAGCACTCATAGTTTCACCTGCTCATGGTATTGTCAATCTTTTTATTATTATTATTATTATTATTATTATTATTATTATTATAGCCATTCTTGCAGGTGTGTGCTGTTATCGCATTGTGGATTTAATTTGCATTTTCCCTGTGGCTCTTGACATTGAACATATTTCATGTGTTTGGCTTATACGTGCCCTCTTTGTAAAGTGTCTGTTCAAGTTCTTTTTCTATTTCTTAATTGGGTTATTTTACTACTGAATTATGACAGTTCTTTATATATTCTATATTTAAGTCCTTTTTAAGATATATGACTTGAAAGTATTTTCTTCTAGTATGTCACTTATCTTTTCACTATTTTAATAGTGTCTTTCATAGAGCAATTAAAATAATTTTAATCAAGTTCAATTTATTATTTTTTTATAGGTTTGTACCTATGGTGTTATAGCAGAGACCTCTTTGTCTCATCTCAAGTCATGAAAAGTTTTTTTTATTTTTTCTTGTAAAAGTTGTGTAGTTCAACACTATATTTAAATCTGTGATCCATTTTGAGTTAACTTCTGTAGTAAGTGTGAGATTTAGGCCAAAGTACTTCTCTTAAACAGATGTTCAATTGTTCCTGTATCATTTTTTAAAAAGTCTATATTTTCTCTATTGAATTGGCTTTCCACATTTGTAAAAAAAATTCAAGTGGCCATATTTGTGTGGTTTTCTTTCTGTACTCTGTATTCTGTTCCATTTATCAATTTGTCTTTCCTTTTGCCAGTATCACAGTCTTGATTATTATAATTTTATAGTAAGCGTTAAGCTTATACTTTACTCTTCTTTTTCAAAATTCTTTTGGCTATTCTAGTTCCTTTGCTTTTCCATATGAATTTTTGAATCTGCTCTTCCATATCCAGAAAATGTTATGCTAGGAGTTTTATTGGCATGCTTGCTTTAAATCTATAGATCGATATGGGGGAGAATTGACATCTTTTCTATATTGAGTCTTCCAATCAGAAAACATTGAATGTCTCTGTTAATTTAACTTTTCTTTAATTTCTTTAATTAGTGTTTTGTAGTTTTCAGAATACAAATCTAGTGTTGGGAGCCATTCTTGCTGAATGCCCTTCAGACAGGGTTAAAGTTGCCTGCAGGCTAGAAGTTTGCAGAGCAGGTGGGCTCTATGCAGAAGGAGGAAGTTTGGTTTACTGGAAAACAGGAACAAGGATATTTTGAGAGAACTTATGTAAATGTCAGCAATTGTTAGCATATCTGTGGGTTTTGTTTCTCATGCATTTCCAAGGGTATATATATGCTGTGCTTAATAAACTCAGGGCGCAGTATTTACTGTTAGCCCCCTGGACTTCTTTGTCTCTCTCTCTTTTTTTCTTAATCCTCACTCCCCCTCTCAGGAACTGTTCGATCTTAGCCAGCAGGCTCCAGCAATCTAGTACAAAAATTAAATATATACATAATTAATCTTTCAGAGATATTTTAAATAACATTGTTTTAAAATTTTGGTTCCAACTGTTTATTGCTAGTATATAGAGATACTTTTTTTGTGTGTGTGTGTTGATTTTGTATCTTGTGACCTTGCTTAATACTCATTAGTTCAAAGATGTGGTGTGGGGCCGGAACCCTTTGCTTCTTTGGGGATGGAGGGATCGCCTTAGCTGAGATATTCCTCCAAATTTTAACCACCACATGTGGGTCTGGGACCAGCCTGATCCACATTTTTGCCCCTCTTACCAGTCTTGAGGTGTGGGACTTCCATTCAGCTAGACTTCTGGTGATTGTCAATGATGGTTATTCTCTAGTTTAATTGTAAGTTTGATGTGATTCTGAGAGGAGACAAGCACAGTGTTTACCTACTCTGCCATATTGACTGAAATGTATATTTACTATTTCTGATGCTCTTTATTAATTAATGATGTCTCAAGTTTCCTCTGGTTTTATTTCTCTTTGTATAAATAGCTTTCATTAGCAATTCTTTCATTAACAGGTCTACTGGTAATAAATTCTTTTAATTTTTCTTTACTTAAGAATGTTTCTATTTCACCTTTATTTCTGAAGAATATTTTCATTGGATATAGAATTCATACTTGATAGATTTTTTCTTCTAGCATTTAAAAAATGTTTTTACATTGCCTCCAGCTCTTGTGATTTTTGATGAGAAACCCACAGTTATTCTAATTATTGTTCTCCTGCAAGTAATGTGTCATTTTTCTCTCAATACTTAAAAATTTTTTTCTTCTGTTTTTAGTAGTGTGATATGATGTGTATGAGCATGGCTGTGAAGCTATCAAAGATTTTTATGCTGTTTGAGATTCATTAAGATTTTTGAATCTGTGAGTGTATACTTTTTACCAAATTTAGGAAGTTTTCAGCCATTATTTATTTATTTTTTCAAATATTATTTTTCTGCATTGCACTCTTTCTCTTCTTCTTCAGGGGATCTGATGAAATAAACATTAAACCTTTTGCTGTTGTCTCACATATCTTTAGAGCCTTGTTCAAACTTTTAATCTTTTTTTCTTTCTTGCTTTGATTAGGTAATTTATATTAATTTGTCTTTAAGTTCACTGAATCTTACTTTGTCATCTCTATTCACTATTAAGAGCATCTAGTAAATGTTAAATTTTGGTTATTGCATTTTTTAGTTCTAAAGTTCCCATTTGAGACTTTCTATCTTTCTATTCAGATGAACAGTATTCACCCTTATTTGCTAAACATTTTTGTAGTAGTAACTACCTTAAAATATTTGTTAGATAATTTTTAAATTTGTGTCATTTCAACATTGGCAAATGTTGATTGTCTTTTGCCATATGGGTCCAGAGTTTTTGGTTCTCCATATCTTGAGGACTTGTGGATTGCAACATAAGCATTTTGAATCTTAAGTTATAAGACATTAGGTCTTGTTTAAATTTTACAAACATAGATATTTTTGTTTAGTAGTCAATTGACCTTATTGGGTTCAAACCACTACTTCTAGTCAACCTCTATGAATTGTGGTTTCAATGCTGGTTTTGTTTCAAAATATTTGCTGAACTATGTAAATTTGTCCCATATTTAATGGTCAGTCTGGGATCTGGCCAGGATTTTATCTCTCAGTTCAGTTATCAAAGTCTTTAATATGCTGTTTAGGTTCAGATCCATGTATGTGCAGCTCCAGCAGAAGCCCAAGAATTCATAAATAACCTTATGGTATTGCTTTCTCAAGCTCCTCTTTCTCTGTTCTCTCCTCAGTACTTCACAGTTCCCTGTGGCTCCCTTTTATGATTCTCTGGCTAGAAAGCCAGGACTCTATTTACCTTGCTTTGCTACATAGTTCTTGCAAATGTCCTCAACTTCAGGACAAAACTGAAGTGTGTACCAACTTTGCAGAAAGTTCTTTCTGTAGTTATCTATTTTTATAAGGAGGACAGAGAGAGAGAGAGAGAAAATAAAGCTTTTGTCATCTTTTTGGGACCATAACTCCTTTGGTCAGAGAGGAAATGTCCTCTTTCTTGGAGTTTCAGGTGCCTGCGGGCTCCTACTGCCATGGCTATTGCTGTCAACAGACTTTTCCACTCCTTCTTCGTGAGATATTTCTATCTACACTAGTGTCTACATCTGTTTTTGTTTTTGTTTTTGTTTTTTGTTTTTTTTTTTTTTGTTTTTGGCTTGCCTTGAACCCAGCTATGAGGTATTGAAGGAGAAAAAGATGAACTCATTATTTTGGGATGATTTGAATCCTTATCTTCCCACATCTGTCTGCTGCTGTTCACTTTTAAAAGTCTTCAAATATTTCATTCATATTCTCCTGATTTTATTACTGGATTTAGTGAGAAAGACAGGTTGGAGGGTGCCTAATTCATCTTACCCAGAACTGGAACTACCCATTATCCACTTCTTGACAGTGATTGGTTAAGGAAGAGCATCTAACTCAATTCTGGCCAGTGAGATATAAAATAAATTCTATTAAGGGATGCTCTCTTAGCAAAGTCTTCTCAGTAATTACGAGACACACACTAGAAGAAATGCTTTTTAAAGTTTTCTTCTGAATACTGTTATATCAAGATGTCATATCTGGGACTACTGCTACCATTTTGCACCCAGCTTTGGGACAAAGGCAACACACAGATGACAATGTAAGTACATGAAAAGAATCTGGGTCTTTGCTGACATGATTGTATCTTCCCTACTTAGGGCTATCTCTGACAACTGATACATACCTTTGTTTAAGCTTGTTTGAGGTTTGAGGTTTGAGGCTTTTATTTGCTGTCAAACATATCTTAAAATTGCAGTACTCTTTTTTCTACATTTTGTACAAGGCGTTTTTTTTTTGCTTGTTTGTTTTGTTTTGATCTGAACTCTTCAGAGAGTTCTGTGTTTTTAAACCTACACTGTCCAACAAATAGCCACCAGTCACATGTGGCTATTGAACACTTAAACTGTGGCTATTCTCAATTGAGATATGCTAAAAAGTGAAAAATACACCAGATTTTGAAAATTTAGTTAAAAATAATAAGATAAAATATTATGTTAAATATTAAAGTAAATTTATGTCTATACTTATTACATGTTAAAAAGATAATGTTTTAAAATACTGTTTTAATAAATATGCCACTAAAATGAATTTTATTTGTTTAACTTTTTAAATGCAGCTACTAAGAAATTTAAAATTATTTATGTAACTCAGATTATATTTCTATTAAACAACACTGGATTTCAGACTCATATATCTAACTGCTGATTCAAGAGTTCCACCTAGAAATTGCATAGGCATTTCAAATTTAGTATGTCCAAAATCAAATTCCTATATTTCTCTTCAAATATGCTTTGTAGTAGTCTTTTTCATTTTAGTAAACAACAGCTCAGTCCTCCAAGTTGCACAGGTTAAAAACTTTGGATTTATCCTTGGTTCCTTCCTTCTCTCACCTCTCATAACTATTGGTTCTGTATGACACTATCCATAATCCAAACGCATTGCACTATCTACTGTACTTCCACTTGAATTTATACTACTATCATCTATTGCCTGTATTATTGTGACTATCTCTATTTTAAACAGAAATCGGAATAACTTTCTTAAGAATTAAGATTATATCATTTTTCCATTAATGATTCTTCAATAGTGTACCTTTTCACTCAGAGTGACAGTTAAAATCTGGACCCTAACCCTCTCTCTCAGTCACTTCACTTTGATCATGTGGCCTTCATGTAATCTCAAACTTGTCCAGTGAGCTCCTGCAGGGTCTTTGCACTTGATGATCCATCTACTTGGATGCTTTTCTTCCAGGTATCCATAGGGCTTGCTCTTTTACTTCCTTTGGATCTGTACCCAAAAGTCTGTAAAATTTTACCATCCACCTTTAGCATACCCTGTCTCCCTTATCTGTCCTATTTTTCTCCATAGTACTTATTATCATCATACATTATTTATTTTGTACCTTCCAGGGATTTTGTCTGTTGTATTCACTGCTGAATCTCCAGCACCTAGAACAGTGGCTGGCATATGGAAGACACTCCAAATCCATGAATCAGTAATTTTTTTTTAAAGACCATCGAGATTTTCTTTTTCTCAGTTTACCCTTGTTATCCTCTGAATTTTGATATGCTTTGATCCCATACTCAAATAAATTTTAAATTTAAAAAAGAGGAAGAAGTAATAACTTCAGAGTAGTTTCTCCTACTATCTGATTTTCTTTTCTGAGGGTTGAAATTATTAGCAGGTGCAATTAAGAAGCTCATCAACAATTTTCTTAAGAGAAAAGAAAGACTTCCAGCAAAAATTCCAGGTAGTTAATTTCATAATTAGCATCTTTTCCTGCTTCTTTAGCAGTTTTATAATCTGTATTAATGAAGAGTATTTATTTCCTCCTGGTCTTTCCTTCCCATATAGGGAGCTAAAGTAGTTAAGCTCTCAGCCTCTTTCTGCCCCATTTAGTCACTTTGTTACTGGCAGGTTTTGGACTTGGCAAGAGAAATTGGGAATGTTTGTCTCAGTTTTCCCCTTATTTCACTTAGAAGAGAGTCTGCCCACAGAGGGTTTAAGTTTTCCTTTGCTCATCCTTGCTGTAAATAATATAACCCTTCTTAAAACTACCATTGCCTGCGAATATCTGGCCTCATCTTCTTAATTTAAGGTTTACTATTAGAAGCAATGGTAGGAAAGAGAAATGTTATTTATTGGGGCTTCTTTAAGATTTATAGTCTGTGACAAAAAGCATCATTAATTTTTTCTAACTGGCATTGTCTTTTGTGGTTATTTTAATAATAGCATTTCAATTCATGATTTCTAGGATATTTTTCTAACTGCTTCTCAGTACACCTCCACATTCAGGTATATAGTGTATGTATGACATACAGTCCTACCCTGTCTTCCTTCACATATCTGCTCATTTGAAATACATTATAGTTTTCCATCATTTTATGTCATCTACCAAACTGTGGCATTCAGTATGTTATTAGATTTGTTTATTATCCATTGTTTGCACATTGGTATATTTATATCAGAGACTGGTGTTACTGATCCCTTTCTTAGTAACTTTCTCATGTGGCTTATTGGACCTTCATCATCATTTTATGTCATCCTTATATACTCTCTGCTAATGATTTTCAAACTGGGACACACATAACCTTGGACGTAAATGAGCTTTTCCAAAAGATATGGTATTAGAGTTTGGTAATTTAATAGAAATACATTATGGATTCTATTGTAAATGATGCATTTAACAACACCATTTGTAAGTCCAGCTCCTATTGGTGGTCTAATATATCTCTTCCTTTATTAATTTTCTCTGACCTCTCATTATAAATAAAATAATCATCCATGGATACATAAAATAATTAAAAAATAAAAAGCACCTTAATTTCAATGAGGTGAATTTTCAATAAAATTTTACTTTTATATTTATTAATTCTAACAACATTTAATATATTTATATTTTCATTGATTATGTACTAAAAGCCATTTTAATGATGATTCAGTTTAGAAGAAAGATTGTCATACTTAATGGTCCCATAACATTTTTGAAAATTAAAAATTTAATTTATATACATATTTTATTAAAGAGAATATGACAGATCAATAAAAGACTTACAAGCATATCAATATATTGCATTAAGATCAATAATCTTTTGGGGACTAGAAGATGAAAATGTAAATTCAGAGAGAAAAAGAAATGATATTAGATTTCTGACTGACAAAGAAGAGCTTGCTCATGCATTCTTCAAATTAGTATGGTGTTTCGAGTAATTTGACTCATGTTAAACATGATGGAACAGTTCTATTTTAAAATGTCATTCTTTAAAATACACAAAAAATTATATTATTTACAACCATTTATACATATAACAAAAATTTTAGATGTTAGCTTCAAGATGTGAAAGGAATATTAATAATTTTAAAAATCTTATTTAGAGTGCAGGAAAAACTGATGCTTTAGAGTAAATTGTCAAATTTTAGCTGGACATTTTTTCCCCCAACTCATCCTATTCAATATAAATTCCTCTTAAAAAAGTCAAATAGTTTGTGGGTCAATATGTCACCAATTGTGGACATGAATACATTCCTAACTCACCATGCCCATAGTTTAGAAATCCAAATCTCATTCTTCAATGTTATATCTATATCTACATCATATCTATATATTGATATCTATTTTTATCATCTATGTCTATATTTATATCAATCTATATCATCTATATCTATCTCTGTCTCTGTCTCTATCATCTATCTCTATCTCTATCTCTATCTCTATTATCTTTATTTCTATCTCTATCTCTACATCTATCTATATCATCATCTATATCTATATCTATACAATCATCTATGTTTCTATCATCATCTATCTATATCTAATCTATGTCTCTATATATCAATATTTATATCTATATATATCTATATCATATCTACATCTATCTATACCTATACCATCTATATATATATATCTCCAACTACTCACTTCTCACATACTACTTTATCCTTCCAAATCCCAACCTTCAGAGAAAAACAAAAACAAAAACAATGAAAGCACTCCATTATCCCACGGTCCTACAAGGCTTAATTTTTTTATCCTTAAATTTTTTTATCCAAGATTTCATAATCCCTCTAGAATTTTTCCAAATCTCTTCTGTGGGAATCCCTTTCTGGCTCCTATAAGAAGTAGGATGTTACTTTCTCTTCAAAATGTTCAACTTTACTCAAAATGTTCAACTTTACTCGTAAATCTTTTTATCCAAGATTTCATAATCCCTCTAGAATTTTCCCAAATCTCTTCTGTGGGAATCCCTTTCTGGCTCCTATAAGAAGTAGGATGTTACTTTCTCTTCAAAATGTTCAACTTTACTCATATGGTTGTATTTATATATCTATAAATACATCTATATATCCATATTTAATAGCTTTTCCCCACATGAAATGCCCCAATGTAGGAAATTATTTAAAAATGTATTGTATTTATATACACACATACACATATATCACATATATTTATTGAGATACTTTTATACAGTTGGGGGTACTGCGTATACTTTGTTGATTCACCTCATTATTCTTAACTACAACCAAATACAAGTATCATGCTATATTTAACCATGTCCATTTCGTTGGCAAGTAAAAGGTTTTGAAGACATAGTCTTTTAGTCACAAATAATGTTGCAAAGAACATTCTTGTGGATATATCTTTGTGCTAATGTTTGATTATTTCTCAAGAATAAATTTCTGTAAGTAGAATTACTTGGTCAAAAGCTGTTCATGTTAACTTTTAATGGATATTATCCTCCAAAAACTGTGTCATTTTACATTCAAATAACAGTTGAATATGTTTCCTTATACATCTTCATAAAAATGCATACAACAAAATTTTATGTTTTGCCAATTAAATAGGCAAAAAATGTTTTTTTTTTTTGTGCATTAAATTGCATTTCTCTGACTTCTGGTTCACTCTGTGAGAAGTGGCATGCACTTAATTTGAGTTCCAGTACTGGTATGTTACTGTTCTTTCTCCCCTAGGCCATATTTATCTGCTCAGTATTATTTGGATATGGCTTTTGATTCCCTTCTGACTCCTAAAAAACATATTTTCCAGTTTTGTTTTTTGGATCATTTCCTCTCTTCTATTTTTATCTTCATCTTTTTTTGATATATTGTGTGGAGAGGTCTTCCTCAAGCCTGCTTGCTTTCACCTCAAGCAGCTAACTTCTTAAACAGCTGATTTGCTTAATGTAAATAGCTGGATATTGCTTCTGGCAAGAACACCAATGGAAGGTGCTCCTTGAAGGGCCAAAGGCATAATCACCTCAACTTTCATTTCCATTCCTCTTACTTTTGGTTGGTTTCTCATATTTTGTTATTAAGTGTTAGAAAGTTATTTTCTCCTTTATATTAAGGTGGTGCTTTTGAAACTTTTCCACAAAATTGCTCCTATAAGCAGAGAAGAGTGAACTGGGAAATAATGACTTGCCTTCTTATTCCAAACCTTTGAGTAAAATCGAAAGTATGGAAACATTTGTCATTTTATTGTCAGTTCTTTTAGTCTCTGCCAAAGACTACTCTGGTTCAGAAGTATTATATTAAGTTGAATGAAAATCAAAATCATCATTAATTCAGTTCAATACACTTTTATGAAAATGTATATATTGCATGCTAAACTTCTATTCAATAGTTATATAGATATTTGGGGAAAGCTTTGACTTTTGACTTAGTAGACCTCTTGAAGGGTCTCAGAGACCCCCAGAGGTCCATGGACTACACTTTTAGAACCATTAATCTAGAACAATGGTTCTCCATCTGGCTGAACAAAAAAATTGCTTGGGTACCCTGAGTCTCAGTCCCAGAGATTTTGACTGAATAGTTTTGGGTGGGTCTAGCCATAGGTATTTTATCAAAACTTATCATTATTTTAACATGCAGCAGAGTTCAAGATCACTGCTGTAGAACATAACATGTTACATTGTAGACACTCAGAATCTATTTTAGAATTGTATTAAAAAACCTATAAGCACAAAAACAATTAAAAGGTATTTAAATTCCATTATACATATTAAGTTATATTGTATAGAACAGGGTTATTTTGTTTGGAGAATGGGGAAGAACAATTTCAAAAACCTCTTTCTCAGAATTACAGACCCCAGAATGGTGTATTGGAACCTCATTTTCATTAAGTACAGACCACTGGTATCTACCATCCATTCGCTTATCATCTATCATCTATCTATTATCTATCTATCTATCTATCTATCTATCTATCTATCTATCTATCTATCTATCTATCTATCTTTCTATCATCTATCTATCTATATCTATCTATCATCTATCTATCTATCTATCTATCTATCTATCTATCTATCTATCTATCTATCATCTATCTATCTATCTATCTATCAATCATCTATCATCTATCTATCTATCTATCTATCTATCATCTATCATCTTTTTATCTACCTATATACCCATGTTTCTGTGTGTGTGTGTGTATGAATTGAATATTTAAATCAAAAGAGTGAAATGCTTATTTATATGCATTTTCACATTATTTACATAAAATTGTATCAACATTACAAGATGCTTTTCTTAAGTCATTATGAAACTCTAACATCTTCTGGGGCCAATTCATTTCAGAGGATAAATCATCACTGGAAATACATAAGAATACAAAGGAAGAAGGAGGGCAAAAGCAGATTAGGATTTACTTGTCGCATAGTAGGTTTCCCAATTCTTGAGTGTAAGAGGAGATGGAATTGTTATTGCGTTCTCCTTTGGTCATTTCTCCTTGTAAGATTGACTGAGCTTTGAGAATTTTAAGAACAAAAAGAGAAACAGGGATGAAGTTCTTAATAAGAGCATGATTAAGTTAGAAATTCTTATGGTTAATGCTTTTACCTTGGTACATGTGAAATATGAATAATTTGTTAATACACAAAGCAATTTATGTATTTGGAACTCTTGTTAATAGATATTAATGTTTTGCTTTATTACACTGATAGTAGTTCTTTGGGGTTAAAAAACACTGACTCACTAATAAATTCAATTTAAATAAGTTTACTATTAATGGAGATAGAGGAAGTTAAGTTCTGGCATTTATTGTTGATTTTAAAATCAAAAGAGGATTAAAATGTACTATAGATATAAACATAAAATATAAAACCTCTAGACAAAACCATAATAGAAAATGTTCATGGCCTTGGGGTAGGCAAACATATCACAGATATGTTAGATAAGACACTAAAGCATCAATCATAAAATTTTAAAAATGATAAATTGGATCTTATTAAAATTAAAACTTCTTATCTCCAAAGGCATTCTTAAGAAAAGTGAAAACGTAAGCCACAGATTGGGAGGTAATATTCACAATATGTATATCTGATGAAGAATTTTATCCAGAATACATAAGCTCAATCAGACAAATAAACCATTTTAAAAAATGGGTAAAGGGTTTGAGCAGACACTTTATAAAAGAAAATCTGTGAGGGTTAATAAGTACATAAAAAGATTTTCAACATTATTTGTCATCAGGGAAATACAACTTAGAATCACATGATCTTTCATTACACACCCACTACAATGGCTAAAATTAAAAAGACCAAGCAAATGTTATGAAAAATGTGAAAAAACAAGAACTCTCATATGTCACTGGTGTTAATGTAAAATAGTCTAGCAGTTCCTTATAATGTTTGATCCTAGGAACCATTTCACTCCTGTGTTTACCCAATAATAATAAAAGTACAAGATTACATATAAGACTTGTACATGTACAGACACAGTAGCTGTATTTATAAGAATCCAAAACTAAGAATAACCCAAATGTCCATCAACAGGTGAATGGATAAACTATATATATGTAATATAATAAAAATAATTACAAATACACACAACTGCATCTATAAATATATTTTAAAAAAACATTATGCTGAGTTAAAGAAGCCAGACCAAAAAATATCCACACTTTATGTTTTTATTTAAGTAAAATTCTGTAAGGGACAAAACCAGTTTATAGTGATGGAAAGCAAAATAATGGGCCCAAGGGCTGGAGAAAGAGGCCAAGGGAAATCCTCAGGGTGATAAAAATGTTCTAGAATTTAATTATGATGGTTACACAGAGATAAATTTCTTTTCAACATGTATTAAACTTACGCTTAAAATGAGTGCTTTTTATTGCAAATAAATATGCCTCATTTTAAAATAAATACATTAGTATAGGTAATAGATTAGAGATGAGAGATATCATTAGGAATTGGCAGTTCAGAAAGTAGAAATGCCTGCGGAAGGCAGCTGAAGATAGAAGGTTACACTGGTCTGCAAGTCAGGTAATCCAGCTTTGAGGATGATTCCTCTCATCTGAATTTTGTTTTTACAGATTGTAAGGGGCTGAAAGATCTTCCTCTTATGCTAAAGGTCAGAGAGCAGTCAGGAACTGGATAAAATGAAAATTCATTGTGTATGGTCAGATGGAAACTTAAAAAAATTTTCTAATAAGTTGCAAACAGATTCGTAGAGGATACTCAAAGCTGCCAATAAACTGCTTTGAAAAGGTATCAGAGGCTTCTCAATCTAAGGAAGTCTTCTGAATAGATTTTAGGATTTCTTTCAATTTGGGCAGAGAAAAAGCCAGAAGTAGTCTAAATGATTAATGCTAAAGTTAAAAGTGTATGCTGCTGTTTTTATTTCTTTCACTTTTGGTGAAAATGATGTGTCACTTTTAGTAATAGTTACATATTTAGAAGTGTTTGATTCTTATTGTGTATGTTCCCTTTCTAAAGCATAAAATTGTTCAAACTACTTGTTCTCCACAGAAGAGCCCCCCACACCGCACTTCTCTCTCTCCCTCCACATCTATAAATTTATTTATTTAACTTTTTATTTTGAGATAACTGAGATTGACATGCCATTATAGTTATAAAGAAACAATGCAGAAAGGTTCTCCAATGTTAACATCTTGGATAACTATAGTACAATATCAACTAAAATTGCATTGAATACAATCTATGACCTTATTCAAATGTCCCCAGTTTTACATACACTTATTTGAGGGAGAGAGACAGAAAGACAGAGATGCAGACAGAATTTAATTCTTTGCAGTTTTGTTGCATGTGTAAATATTCATGTCGCCACAACCAGTCAGGGTATAAAACAGCCTCATCACCACAAAGATCCCTTATATAATTTCACCCACTTCCCTCTCACTTGACCTTATTGCTGTATATAACTCTTAGAAACCTCTAATTTAATCATTTAATAAATATTGCAGAAATGGAATCATATAATATACAACCTCTTGGGATTAACTTTTTTTTTTTCACTCAGTATAATGCTCTGGAGAGTCATTCAAAGTTGTTGGGTATCAATAGTTTATTTCTTTTATTTCTGAGTTCTGTTCCATGATGTACCAGAGTTTGTTTATCCATTCACCCATTATAGGACATTTGGATTGCTTCCAATTTTTAGCTACTATGAATAATACAGTTATGACCCATCATAAATAGGTTTTTGTATAAGCATAAATTACCACTTCTCTTGGTAAATGCTAGAGAATAGAATTGCTGTGCTGAATGGTAACTGAATATTTAGTACTTTTTTTCAACTGCCAAGATTTTTTTCAGTTTAGCACAATTTTAAATTCCCACACACATTGTATGAGTGATCCAGTTTCTCTACATCTTGGCCAGCATTTGGTGTTGCCATTATTTTTTCACATTAGCCATTCTGATAGTTAAGTAGTGAAAGCTAATTGTGGTTTAATTCATATTTTTAATAAAAATGAATTAAGTCTACAGATCAACTTGAAGAGGACTGCATCTTTATGTTGAGTCTTCCAATCTACAGACATGATAGTTTTGCTTATTTAAGTTATTACTGACTTCTCTTATCAGCATTTTCAATTTTCAGCATATAATTAGTATGCATGTATTGTAAAGTTTATACTTAAGTATTTCATCTTTTCTAGAGTGATTATAAATGTTATAATATTGGTTTTCTTATGTTCATTGTTAGAAATAATGTTGATATTTGTGCATTGATTTTTTACTGTGTGACCTTGCTGAAGCCACTTTTTAGGTGCTAAGAGTTTTATTTTTGTGGCATTCTTGAGATTTTCTAAATAGACAATTTTGTCATCTGCAAATAAAAATAAATAGTTTTATTTATTCCTTTCCAACCTATATGTGTTTTACTTCCCTGTCTTGCCTTACTGCAGTGGCTGGAACTTCTGGTGATATGTTGAATAGGAGTGGTGAGAACAAAATCCTTGCCTTGTTCCCTATTTTCTAGGAAAGCATTCTTTCTCTTGCCATTAAGAATGATAGTTATAGGATTTTTTAGATGCTCTTTATCAGATTGAGTTTGCTTTTGTCTATTCCTAACTGGCTGAAAGTTTTTAAATTATGAATGAGTATTGGATTTAGTCAAATGTTTTTTTTCTGCATCAGGTGATACAATTATTATGTTTAGCCTGCCAATTTTTCCTCCTTATCCTGCAAGTCAAGGGCTTATAATGATGAAATTTGCTATGAAAATGGAGTTTTAGTAGAAAGCAGGTGAAAGTCATGACTAGGAAACATTAAAAGGAGTATTGGAAAAAAATAAGTTCAAAGAATGAATTCATAATAGAACAGGAATTCCCTATTGCACATTAAAATTGAGTGGAAGTCAGTGGAATTAAGTATAAATTCTCAGGAAATGACAGAATAGAAAAGGACATGCATGTTTCAGTTTTGGAGCAAATATTGCCTGTTGAGATACAAGAGCCACTATTTTTGGGGGTTCACTGTGCTTTAGGTGTGGTACCTTCTTTTCAAAACTAACATTAAGCAGTAATATTTCTTCAAGTTTACAGGGACCTACAATCTATTCACTCTACCACATTTCCACTGTCTTTAACCCTCATATCCTAATTTTCCTCCTTACTCAATTTTTATTCCATGGTTCATATTTACAATTGCTCCCTTGCCAATACTCTGTCTCCCTTGCCCACCTCTCCCTCAGTTGCAGTCACCTCACCTTTACTCCTATTATAACCAACTTTCCAACTACTTCAGGCCTATACCTACATGGCATAGAGCAGCTCCAGATAAACTTTAATTTTCTGTTCACTAATATCATGTGAACACATAAGCCCAATAATACTAAGGCCCGACATTTTCATTTTCTATTTACTCACCTTCTTGGACTACTATGCTGATGACCTTGCTTCCTATTTTCACTGAGAAAATAGAAACAATTGGAAGACAATGTTTGCAAGCACCACTACTATGTGTACCTGCTTAACCACTTCCTATTGGTTCCTATAGATGTATTGTGTATCTTCAAACCAAGGCTCACCTTTACTTCTAGAACTGCACACCCGTTTTAGGATATAATTCCAGCAATTCTTCCCATTCTCTTCTGCATCAAGATATTCCCCCTGATTGGATCATTCCCATCAGTGTATAAGTATGTTATAATTAGCTCCAATCCAGAATAAAACCCCAATAACAGAAAACAACACTGGAAATATTTGCCTATACTTCCTTCTTGGACCCTCTCCAATTAGGCTTTGCCTCCAGCTGTCTATTGAGCCTGTTCGTGTGAAGGGTCACTAACGGCTTCCACATTGCCAAATAAAATGATCAATTCTTCTACCAGATATTCTTGACTGTCAGCAACACAGACACACAAGTCTTGATCTTCGCCTTACATCTGCCTCTCCTTAAGCCTTTGCCATCTCAATAAATGTGAACTCCATTTTTCTAGTTGCTCAGATCAGAATCCTGGTGTCAACCTTGAGGTTGCTCACATATACTTTCTGTATAATCCTTTAGCAAAACCAAATCATTTTTCACTAGCTCTGCTGTTACCAGCCTAGTTCAAGCCATAATCATCTCTTGTGTGAATTATTTCAATAACCTCAAAACTATTCTTTCTCTCTCTTTTTTTAATCTTTCAGTCAATTCTCATCATCAAATTCAATGGATTTCTTTAGAACTCACAACAGATTGTCATTCCTTTGCTCAAAACTCTCCAGTGATTGTTCATCACTCTCAGAAAAAAGACAAAGTCTTTATAATGGCCTACAAAATCTTATTCAATTTTGTCTCCCTATTCTGTTTCTGATCCCACTTCCTCTTCCTCTCTCCCGAATGTACTCCAGTCTAGCCACCCAGATCTCGTTATGTCTCAAACACAGCGGCCACATTCCTCTCTCAGGGACTTTGCTCTTGCTGTTTCCTCTCCTTTATTTATGTACATACCTTACTTCATTACAGTTCTTTGTTCAAATGTGAAGCCTTCCTTGTCATATATAATATTGTAAACCCACTTCCAGGGTCCATCACTCTCTATGTTCTTCCTTTTATTTTCATTTACTTTACTTAAAAAAATTTCATTGTCTGTCTTTTTATTAGAATGCAATCTCCAAGTGATCAGGAATTATAATCTTTTTTTTTCACTATACCAAGAACATTACCTTGTACAAAGTTATTTATTAATAAATATTTGCTCAATAAATGGATGAATAAATGTATAAATAAGTAACAGGGCTGATAATCTTGGGACAAATAAACCTCATGATCTAATGCTTGCATTAGTGAGCATGCTGAAAAGAGACTGATGTAAGTAGGAAACAACAGCACAAGCTTCTTCTTGTGCTACCAGATTATCTAAGGAGAGCTGTAGTCCTTTGAGAAGTGTGTGGCAGACCCTGGAAGAGTAGACTATAGATTCAAGATTCTCATCAGCACAGAAACGTGGCTTATTGAGAGGGCTATTGGATGAACTCAAACAGTGGTACTAACACCAGTTTTGTGCAAACACAGCATCAAGTGGAATGATCAATAAATGTGGCATGCAGTTCAAGTTGCAATACTTCTTAACTTTAGAGATCTTGAAAGGAATGAAGATATTGGCAATGGTTTTCATGATGCCACAAACAGAGTTGCCTAGTTGCATTGTTTTTATCATCGTAATTATCATCATCAAATCAGAGTGACTAAAAGGAGGAAAGCTCTAGAATATCTAATAGTGTACTTCCCAAGTTTCTGTGAGGCAGATTTTGGCAAGAAAATTAAAACATCTCTCCAAATATAACTTGGAACTATTGTTTCTCAGATGCTTCTGATGTATGAATGTTGTTTGAGGTCTCAAGACAGTCTCTTTGATTGTTGTTTTCTTTCCACCTCACTTTTCTTTACTAAGAAATGGTGACTATTTTAATTGTAGTCAAGGTAATTTGAATTTAGATCTTCTAAGGGTTTTTCTCTTTTAGCAAATTTCCACATTCCTGACAAGTGCTGCTTAGAGTGTCAGACTGTTTTATAGCCCTGACTTAATGCAGGGGAAGATGAATTAAATTTTTTTTTAAAAGCAGGAATGTTTACAGTCTTTTCTTTTTTATGTTTTAAGTAACAGATTTGAGTACCTTAGATTATAGGGCTAGAACAAGAGCTGGAGGTCCACCTCTGTTAAATTAATTTCAAGAACACTTTTATGTCTCTGGTCCAGAGAAGAAAGGAAGAAAACAGTGATAAAGAAGGGGCACGAAAGACTGCTGGGCAAATGAAAAGGAGTTTAGAAGGGTAAGTGTGTAGTGATTCTTTTCTCCTCTGTCTGATCATATGCTGCTTTGTCATGAGGGTGGGCAGAGTATTTTATATTTAGAATAGGTTCTTCCAATAGGGTGAATGCTATTTCCAAAATAAATAAATGAAGGAAGAAAAGGAGGAATAAAAGGAAAGGAAAGAAAAAGATAATACTAATTGCACAAGTGTTCTCAAAATATCTTTTGCTATATTTTAAATGAGTGCATGAATTTGTGAAAGGAAAAATATGAATAAGCAAAGCTGGTGCCTACAGGATGCCAGGAGAATAGATAAAAATCAAAAAGTGTTGCGAAAAAATTGGTTGACATCACGAGATTAATCTCATTTGCCACTTTACTGATGCTATTATTACTGTTTTTCAATGAATATTCTTTTTCTGGCTTGTGTAACATTAGAACTGCACATTGGAAGCTTTGCAAAGTACAAATGAGCATAGAGGTGTTTTTTTTTAACTTTTAGTTTTCAAATAATTTTAAACTCTTAGAAAGTCACATAAATAATATGACAAACTAAATACCATTCTTCAAGACTCCTGATTCAAATTTTGCCCATTCTAATAATGTTCTTATAGCAAAAAGGTCTAATTTAGGACCATACATTATTCTCAATTGTCATACCTCCCTAGGCTCCTTCATTCTGAAAGAATTCCTCCATTTCTAGACTTTCATGGCCTTGACATTTTTGAAGGTATGTTATAGAAGTTTTCTAAATTTCTTTTCATTTGATATTTTCTCTTGATTATAACCAGGTTGTGAACTTTTTTTTTTCTGAAATATTATAGAAGTGATGTTGTGTTCTTCTCATTGAATCTTATCAGGTGACACATGACATTGATTTGTCCCATTACTGGTAGTGTTAATTTTGAATACTTGATTCAAATGATGCTGTTGAGTTTCTCCACTGAAAAGTTAATTTTCCCTTTACTTTGTAATTAATAAACATTTTGCAGAGACATACTTTGAGGCTGTGAAATCCTGTTCATCTTACTTATATCCACTAATAATTTTAGCATTTATTGAAATGTCTTGCCTAAATTCCTTCTATAGTTTTAATTGGGATTCGAATCTAAGAGCTTTCTTTTCTTCCTATTTATTTATTTGGTTATGACATCAGTAAGGATTCATGGATTCTTATTTTATTCAGTGGGTTATAATCCATTATTCTTATCACTTATTTTAATGGTCAAATTGTTCCATGTTTGGTCAGTGGGAGCTCCTTCAAGGTGGCTCCTGTGTTCTTTGGTTATATCCCCATCATTCTTTTGAGAAATTCCTTATTTTCTGGCACATAAAGTTCCAAGCTCATCTATTCTTTTCATGATTCATTCTCAGATTCTCCAGTGAACCCTGGAAAGACATATTTGGAAACTAAGACTTGGGCATTAAATTTGCTCATTACTACTTAGGTGTCTTTGCTCTAAGGTCCTCTTCTTCATGGACACATACACACATTTAAATATGTGTGTATTTACCTATATCTATCTACACCTATATCTATCTAAGTATATCTATGTCTATAAAACCATATGTTTATAACTGCTCTTCTAATTCCAATCCAATGATCCAACACCACTAGGTTCATCTAAATTTTTTCTTTTCCGTATCTGTACCTGCCTCCTCCAGCCACTAAAATACCTGACCTCCCTTTATGTGTACAGTCACCTATTTCTGCTGAGCCTCTAACCTGCTCAGAAATCTATCTTGTGTGAGTCTTGACTCCCACCTGTTTCAAAAAAAGAAGGCATCTATTACCATAATTTTTAACTGAACTTTCTGCATTGGCTGGTTATCTTGGCATCATGGAAGAATAGTAGTGAGTTGGTAGCAGTGTTATTAAAATAGTAGAGTAAAAACATATGGGTATTTTATTTACTAAACTTCAATTTAAGTAAAAATACTGAAAAATATTATGTTACTGTACATTATACTTACATGTATATGTACATTGCTGTATAAGCATGGATACACAAAACCATGGTTTATTGCCTTCTGTGAGAAGTTTAGGGAATTTTTTGAGGGCAGATTTGACCATTGGTGTTTCTAACTTTAGATGCCCACTTTAGAATCTAAGTCCTGTGTAAAGTATAACTCCATTGTATGGACTAAATTGTCTCAATAACCAGTCAAGTTCTCCCTCCAGGAGATCACATCACTTTGGTTTTCAAAATTGAGAGGATCAGATACTTATTCTAGATCTTATTTACTTACTATCGGATTATTCTAGGAAAAAGACACAATTTTTGTCTGTTCCCTTTAAAATGTAAATAAAAATGATTTCAGTAAATATTCTGATATCACGTTCCTAGACAACAGCTAAGAAAGAGCAGAGTCTTGGCTATGGGATAACTCCAATAAGATGGCTCACTAGGACATTCATAGGAGGCCAAGCTAAAGAGCACTCTCTCCAGAAATGGAGACCAAAGAGCACTAGTAGGTGAAGAGGAGATGAGCCTTAAATGAGAGAAAGAAGTAATAAGGTCCAAGAAGCAGATGATGAAGTCTACTGCATGGAGCATTCATTCATTCAACATATACTTATAAAGGACTAAGAATATCCCAGGTACATAAATAAATATATGTGTTTCCTGCCCTGAAGAAGCTTGGTACCTAAAGAAGTACCAAGAAACTAAATAATGGGGGTTTGAGACAAGAACCACAGTGGCTGTGTTTTTCTAAATCTTGATGATATTGGACTAAATTTTTAAAAGTGTGGAAAATTATCTTTCATTTGAAACACTGGTAACTCATTATTTTGTTTACTGTTCATTATCAAGATCATTTTTAATAGGTAAATGAAGACTATTGGGTAAATAAAGACTATACAGTTTTGTTTAGTCTGGACTTTTCAAAATCAGGTGGTAATATCATAAAATGGGAGATTATGTGACTGGCAGAAATCTATTTTGATGAATAGAAAAAAATTACAGATTATTCTTAGGTGGTCATCAATAAATAAGCAATGATATCTGTGACTTACTTTTTGCAGAATTCGATTTTTAAAAATGGAACTTGGCTATTTCCACTTTAGTTTTAGATACTTTGTTGTTTATTAGTAAGCTTTCTCTTATAGTCACTTTGCTTTCTTGACATACTTTCAGTTCTACAGAGTTTGTGGGTAAAGATATTTAAAAAGCAAGTAAATTGTCATGATGTTCTACGTATTACCTTTGCAAATAATTCCTTGGGCAAGAACTCTAGACTAATAAATGAGAGCATGTGGATCATTTAGAATGGTTTTCTTTTAAGAACCAACTTACTGGGAATTGAAAAATTCAAAGTGCTTTTTCATGACGTTATTTAAATTCATTAAAAAAAAAATCACTTCATTTAGACCTGTTTCTGTGTCTCCTCAATTTGCCCGCCTGAGAAAGAACTGGAGAACGTTGCACTTTGGGAAAATTTTAATTAAGTCAGTTCATAAAGGAACATTAGAAGATAAAAAATCCTCAGGCCTGATGCTTTTAGGGATTGTAGAAACAGACAGGAGGTGAAGAGCTGCAGGCAGCCCTCTGTCTGCAGAGCAGAAGCTCCTCTCTCAGGCTGTCAGGAGCAGGAAGGCTCGTGAAGAAAGGCTGAGGTCGAGATCACCATTCATTCTCTTATTTTGATGCAATTTCAACTTGATAATATGTATGAGGTGTGTCAGTAGTATTAATATTTTGAGCCTTGGGCAATCAGATCTGAGGGCTCATTCTGTTCAATTCATAATGGCTTATATTTTATAATGTTGCCAGGACTTGATTATTTGCACATCCTGGAAGGTATGGCTCCTGCTCTGAACATTTAGAAGAGAACTCTGCTAAGAATTCTGAACATTAAACAAAGAATTACTATAGGTAAATCTCATAAAAATAAAGAAATGATCCTATAATCATGATTTTAAAATTATATATTTGGATGACTATCACAGCAGCAGATTAATTCGACTATTGTGTCAAGCACCGAAAATGAAGGAGTGACACAGAACTATTTGTGCACTTTATAACACTGCAGGTTAGCGTCACGATAAAGCACTTTTATTAAGACCATATAGAAACATATATACCTCTCTCATCTATTTATATCTATCTCTACATATTTATATATGAATACAGAAAATGAAGACACATACACATCCAAATAAGACATGATCACAGAAAGTGTCTGTAAACATTTATGTTAACTTGTGGACATACATTGATTTTAAACACATCCTTTACTTTAAATAGCTTTGATTTTCTGTCTCGAAGACAAAAGAGAACATTAATAGCTATCACTTACGAAGTTTACCTAGTTGAATGTTAGCGCTTCTAAAAAACGAGTCAATATTCATTACTTTTCCACATTGGAAGGTTAAAGAAATAAATGATCTTTTGAAACTGAAAATGAAATCCTCTGAAATGTCAAGAAAATATTTTGCTCAGTCTCACTTTACGGGGAACTGAATAACGATCTTAAAAGCCTTTTGACATTAAAGTGAAAGGCTGTTGGTACATAATGTAACCCAATTAATTAGGATCTGCTTAATTTGGAATCTGTAACAGAGTAGATATGAAATGTATTTTGCTGCTTTAAAACTTGTAAAAACTCCATATGTTTAACACAAATATAATAAAAATGAGGAGAGATTAAAATTCATTCCTATAATTAAGCTGTGTGGTGGGTGAAGGTCCCACTTATTTACATATAGTGTAGCTGACACTGCCAGCAATAGCACAATGTATCCCGGGAATCTTCTGGGTGTCACTATACAGAAATTTATTTATTAAGCTTTATTCAGCTTGAACCAAAGGAAGATATACCTTTATCAGTAAACCTGAGGTTGAAACATGAGTGGAAAAATGGTCACAAGTTTTCATGATCCCCAGATAGAAAGCCCTTTCTTTAGCCATTTTTTAGGTTAAATTCTAAGAACAAAGACTTGTTTTATGATTGGCAGGCAAAGGTTAAGTGGAGAAATATAGATTAAATATTGCCATTCTAAGGCACCTTTTAATTTGCTCCTTTACCAAATCCATGGGAAACTGGATATGTCAGAATATCATAGAGAAATTCAAATATCAAAGGGTGCAAAATAAACAAATACATTTTCTGAATTGAAAAGCACAATACACTACTTTTAGAGACAATGCATAAAACTTGCTCAAGTTAAAAATGACTGGAGAGTTAAGTTCTAAGGTTTTCACAGCCTTCCTGGTAGTATTGGGCTGCTTCGGTTCTATAAGATTTTAGCAAGACCATAAAAATACTTAGAATGCTTTTTTGTTGTTTGTGTGCTTCCAGCATAGGTAACTGATAGCTTAAGACATTCAGGTTATAGGTCAAATCTGAAGCTTTATTGCACATCCAGGGAAAATTATTTTTTGAATAACACATGGTATAGTTTTCAACTCCTAACAGGGCAGGAGGAGTTCAGATACGGACATTTACACTTTCAAAGTGACCAGATTACACATGATTTCACTGACTCTGAAATAACTCCATAAATACAATTTCAAAATTTATTTCTCCATCATACCACAAAAAACTTAGCAATAAATTCTAACATATTTAGGTGTTTCTGAGAGGAGAAACTGTTCTTTTTTTTTTTTTGTTTTGCTATTCAAAAGATTTATTATAGCATCTCTAATATATGGAGAATGTTAGAGAACATATAACACATTTCCTTTGTGTCTCCAATAAAAGAAACAATTCAACCTATTGTATTTTTCTTTATTCCCTTATAACTGCAGCACAATTAAAAAATAAACTGAGTAAGGTAACTCAATGCAAATTCAATCTGATGTTAGAAGGAAGCTGCATATGAAACTAAATCAGATATAAGAGCTTTTTCTAAAATAGGATTAAGCAGCGTTTTGAACCACCTAGAATCAATTCTCACGGGATGCCGTTGTAGAAATGATAGTGAGTTAAGAAAACATTTTTCTTATGGAAGAATCATAAGTCAGAACTTGTCGCTTATGTTATTCAAGATAAGTTCGGTGATTACCCTGTAAATTAACATTGATTTTTGTGTAGACTCCAGTATTTCCAATCTCCGAGAAACTGTTCTGGTGTCTGGGATCACCAATTGCAGGATTATGGCAAATATCTTCTAGTGAAGTGGTTGCTTCTCTGAGAAAACAAAGGAATTGATTCACACATCTGCGTTTTTACTACACTATTTTCTAAGACTAGTTTTAACACAGCAGAGAAAGAACAACAACAAAACACCCACAAACCTCAAAACCCTACATATTTATTGTTACTGGATAACCCACAAGGTGGCACTAAAGAGAAAAGTGACAAAAGTGAAGATCACAGGCAACTTTTGCACTAAATCAATTCTATTAGGAGGATTAAATCTATTTTATGACATAATCGTCTAAATTTTAATATGCTAATCTCAAAACATTCATATTTAGATTTGTTGTTTTTCTATAGAATGTTTTGGAGGTAAAAAGTTTCATTTAATCAAGCAGCTGATTATTTTGAAGAGTTAGTAGTTTGAATATTTCTGCACAGTAGTTCTTTTGCAGGAAGTTTGTTTTTCTCCCTCAGATGCAACTCCACAATCATTGAGTTTTAAGTTATGACCATTTATTTTTTACATTTTTTATGGTGCCTAGCACTCAATGTTCTTAACATAAATTTTAAAAATAATCTATTTAACATGATAATATTTACAGACTAATGATATATTTATAAACTTTTTATATTTGTGATAATATCATATAAATAACTTTTTTAAACTACTAAGAAAAAAGGAATTTGAGGCAATGTTTGATTGTTTAAATTCCAAGAATGATTCCTGGATTTCTAAAATACATATTTTACCTAACTTTCAAGGTCTCTGGAGAGTACTTCCTGGATGTGAATGGGGAAATGTACAAAAGAAACCATGTATAAAGGGAGAAAAATGGTATGATACTGGCATAGCCTTGGCATAACCCTGAAAGAAAAGAGGCCGGGAGGACGCTAAATTATGGTACCATGTAATAGATGGAACTGGATCTTCTCCAGTTAACATTTCTGATTATGAGCAAGAAGATATAGACCAAAAAAAAGAGGCTATTCTTCAGTTCAAGATTAAGAGACATGCTTGCTATTCATGCGTAGGCGTAAAACTTGAAGGGAAATATTCTGATTGATCTTTTTTCTTAATTTTAAAGAATTTCAATTAGTTGAAAACCAATGCAATTTTAATTTTACTATTATTGTGCAACATATATATAGCTTGTGAAATATTTTCTTACAGAAGATGTGTTTCTCACTCAGACATAACTGTGCTTTGACTAAAATGTTGGCTCAGCAAAACTACATATTATGTATTTTATATAATATTAAAAATAAAAAACATTTTAGATTGAAATAAGCTTTGAAAAACTGAAATATAAGTGTATGACCTCAAGATTAATGAAAGCTAATTATCTAAAAGAGAAAAACTTAATCATTTTTCCTAATTTATCAACCCATTTACAATGATTATTTGCTGCTCAAAGTTAAGGAAGTATTGTTGTTACCTCATTTAAAGAGCTGTAGTGATAAACATGTTAAACACATATCTATCTGTAGTAAAGTTCAGGCTTTACGAGATAAACAATATGCTTTATTATTAAATGGAAGAAGAGTGAAAAGAAAAAACAGATTAAATGATACATATGGAAGAAATAAAGCAGAATATTTTACATCTTTATGTGACTTTAGTTATATATATATATGATTTTGTAGTGAACTTTTCATGGTTTGACAGAGGTGAGTCACCTGTTTCATTTCACGTAAATTTGAGTTGTCAAATAAGCCTGAGTCAAAGATATATTGTTTAAATGCATTTAAGAGGTAAGATTTCTAAGGTATATAAACTCCTTGTTCTGCAGTATGGATATAAGCTATGGTCAACTCTTTCAACTACTTAGTTCTCAATCTAGGATGAATGATACTCCTTTTTTTTTTTTCTATCATTACTTTATAATAACTATTATTCTGCTCAGGGTCATACTACATTTTCTCTATTTATTCATTCCATTTAACAAACACATAGCATTCATCATGTGCTAGGCACTTGATCCTCCACTTAGGATGAAGACCACTGCTGCCTGGGTCAGTGCTATACCTCTAGCATTCTGCCTGACATTGACTTCATAATTTATACTGCAAATTTCAGTTTTGCAACTTGAGAGTTTATATCTGGCTTACCTTTCAGGAAGCAGTATGGCATAATGATGAAATGCACATGTGATGAAACAAAATTGCATAGTTTGGAATTCCAGTTCTGCTACCTACTAATTGAATAAATGGCTTTAGAAAATGTATTTCATCTCACTGAGCCTCAGTTCCTTCATCTGTCAAATGAGGTAAATAACAGCATTGACCTCATGGAGTTATCTTCATGATTAAATAAGATAAAGTGCTTAGACAAATACCTCATGCAAAGTAAGCCCTTAGAAAATCTTAACTACTACTACTACTACTACTACTATTATTATTATTATTATTATTATTAATTCTTTCTGCTATATTTATCTAGAAACATGGATATGAATGATTTAAATTCATGGTAGAAACTATATTGATATAATTACTAATTCCATTTTTTGAGCTACTAGATAAACTGACTTGTTCAACAGAAACATCTCTGTAAAGATACTCATTTTTTTTTTCTGCTTGTAGAATTTGGTGTCTATTATGTTTGCAGATTTCATAAATAAACTACAAATATTTCCAGTAGTACTTTCTTGTGATCCTAATTCTCTCATCTCCAGATATAACATTTAATGCTAGAACTGGGAATGACGCGAAGGATATTTGGTTATCCTTTATCTTATATTTGCCATCTAAAAAGGTCCTTATTATGCTGTAAGACTTGTTCTGTTTTGGTGTAACCATAACTATGACACTTTCCTAAGATTAATGACTTGTAGTTATTAATAGGTTAGGAAATGTTTTCTTTTAAAAACAACTTCATAATTTTACTGATTTTTTTTGTGAGAAAAAAAGACAAATTTAGATGTAATTTCCATTCAGATTAATCTTTTAAAATAAATAGAAGTCAGACAATAGTTAAATCAAGGTATTACTTGTAGTTGGCAAACTGCAAACATGCAATTGCACTGTCTCAGTGATGGGTAATTTTAAACAGTTCTCTTTCTGTCTTTAAGATCTTAGTGAATGTTCTATTTATAAGGGTGTTTCTTATATGAAGCCTATCAATGATGTTGACAGATACAGTGGTCAAATGATATGAAATTTTGAAATTAGGCAAATAAAAAATTAATGAAGTAAAAAATAATGTGTTTCCCCAGGTTAAGAAATTCATCAAATATTCACAGTCATGAATTTCAAACTGTTGTTTTATTGCCAGATGGTGGCTCTACTTTAGCTGGTAAATAGGCTCATACCGCTATTCATATCAGCATTGGCCTCCAGTTGTGTGAGGTCTTCAGGAACATATCCCTCTCATAAAATATATCAGTCCTATTTCACTGCCAGAGTAGCAGGGGTTGTGTTCTTTCCCCTCTTTACTTTTGCTAATACAATGTATTTTTTATATAGTTTCTTTACCCATTATACTTTTAGTTTTTAATTCAATTTTTTTTTTTTTTTTGCTTCTTGATGAAGAAGATTAATGAAAAATCTCTTGAGAGCATAAAGAGACTAGTGCATTAGCTTTGGAATTTTGTAGAATTTGAGGACTGGAAGACACCTCTCAAGATACTTCATCTAACTCCTAAACAATACACCAAGAAACTGAGTTTAAGTAAATGGGTTAGGGCAATGTAAGGAGGTGAGGGCAGACTGGGACATTGCTCTTTGTCCTGAGCCAAGCTTCTTCTGAATGTGACATGCTAATCACATTCTGAGTATACAAGGACACTTGAGTTGTGCCTCAAAATATAAACTAGTGTAAAAAGAGAAAAAAACAGTTCAAGTGTGAACAATTAAAGAGTAAAGACTTTGAAGCCAGTTTATTCACTGAAGGTAGTTCATGCTGATTATTTTCAAGACCAAGGTATGGATTTAATTAATAATAACTTCTGTTTAGCCTCATATACATTAAGCAGTCAGATTCTTTTCACTTTTACGAGCCCCTAAATCAAATATGGCCAAAAAATGGCTTTAAAGACATTTATTAGCTAAAGAAAATAATCATAAAAGTCTTCCAACAATAAATGTGTTTCTGAGAGAAGAATTGGGCATTTTAGAGAGTTTTATTCCACTGCATGGCTCTAGCATTGGCAAAGTCAAAACTATCTCAAATTTAGTGATCTATAACACCAGAGTATTAGTGAGTTATCTGTTTAATATTTTTGTTAGGTATACAATCTGAAATTTTGCCCTCTCCCCTGCTTTTTTTTGGTTTGAGAATAGAATGGACATTCTCTAGAAAAATGATTTAAAAATATTATTTTACCAAAGTGCTTGCTTTTTGAAAAGAGTGCTATATGTTTTCAGAGATTAAATAGAACAACAACAACAACTCGCTAGGACTCTTTTGTAACAGACATGAGAGAAAGAATTATTTACCCATTTGACCTTGATGTTGAGTTTCCTAGATAAAGTTGCATTTTAGGAGAATCAGTGTTTTAAATTGTGTCCACTCTGTGTTGATAAGCTGTGTCCACTCCATTTGGGTCTTAAAAATAATCCATCCACTAATTTAATCCAGTCAGTAGAGACTTTATAACTGTTAAATATAGTCTTTAATTTCAAAATATTTGATAGCTGCCTTGTAATTATCAAAAGTACATAAACACATTGATTAAACACAAAGAACAGAAAAAGACATCTTTGAATCTTTTCTTGACTAATAATTTAGAGAAAGATCTTAAATATTTCTTAGTGGGTAACCTCTTCATTTTGATTGTGGTTCTCAGATTTCAGGGTGGGGGAGGGGTTTCCAGATGCCTCTGATAATCCAAATGAGTTAAATCCATGGATTTTAGATCAGTAATCCTGAATTGCCAGATTTATACCCTGAAATCAGAGAAGTCGGTTACCTGCAAAGAGTCACACAGCTACTTTTGTCTGCCTACACTATATTTACTGATTCTATGAAAACAAGTTACAAACCCCAACTCAACTCTTACAATTTATATAGCCAGATACATATGGACAGCAAGAGCACAGAAATGTAAAAACAGAGCAGAAAAAAGTAACTTGAACAGAATGTGGCATTTCCCTTGGTCTGTTGCTAACGGCCCACATACATCTTACCAGAAAAAAAAAAAAAAAAAAAAAAAAAAAACCACACTGGCACTTCTTTTCATCATCATTTAAAGATGATTCAAATGGACATTTAGAATGTGTGGCATTGGAAATGTGCCCCATCTGGAGATCAATGGAAAAGAGCTTTATCCAGCAGGGCTGTGTTTTCAGTGGTTGTCTAGCTAAAGTTGATATGTATTTGGTCTCTTCTCTTTGGTCATGCTTTTAAAGCCAAACACAGTATTTTAACTGTATATTTTCAGGAATCCAAAGCCAGTAGCATAAAACATTCTTTTTTTTTTTTTTGTAAGAAAAGTAAGTATGAATGTGATTTTTAAAATGCTTTTAGTATTTGAAGATGAGAAAAAAATGTAAAAAGAAATTACTTCATTCTTTTTATTTTGCTTTTTATTTTTTTGACTGAAGCCCATCACACTTTGTTTTATTAAAAATTAGACTCCTACCTCTTAGCTCTTACCTTGATGATAGCTATTTTCTGAACATTGTTCCAAAAATTAGCATTCCTCACACAAATTCTGAGGGTTGGAAAGCCCATATACTCACATACACTCTGAACTGTAATTTAGAACTTCTTTAAACTTAGATAAGAATCCATAACCAGCTAAATATTCTATAAACTGGTTTTGATGTTCCTGCTGTCAGCATCTATTGATAACTGTTCTAAAAAAGTTTAAGAAATTTTCATGATAACATTGAAAACTGCAACAAAGTAATTGTGGCTAGGTGAAGTGAAAAACTGACCAGTCATGGAATATATTTGTTCCTTGTTCTAGTAAGTCTAAAGTTATGAGGTTCATCTTCCCAGCTCTCCTCAGTTTCAAGTTTTTGGTCTTGAATATTACACTGTAGGCATTATATTGTAATTATTTCCCCAATCTAAAAATACAATTTATTTGATAGGAAAGCATTTCCTTTCTTTAGCCTTTACTTTAGGAGGATTCCAATGCTTCATTGCTAACACTTACTTTAGTACTGCACACCTGGACGCAGTATAATATATGTAGTCAGGCTTTGGAGAATTTAATTTACATACAATCCTCCAAATCCTCTGGCGAGCTTGATGTGAAATCTGACACTGCCGCGTTTCCCCAACAGGATCTTCCTTTGCTCTTAGTGTTAATAGCCTAAGGCTTCAACGATCCCTCCAGGGAGGCACGGTGGGGCTAAGAAGTCGGAAAGAGGGGTGACTGCGGGGCTTGTTGCACTGAAGATTTACAATGTACTTCTTGCAGGAGGCTCTGCAACCCCCTCTGTGGCTGTGGGTGTCTGGTGTGACAGAACGGAGAAAAGCTCTCTAATCTCCCAGTGCCTGCTTCTGCCTCTCAGCCGCTCCCCTCCCCTCCCTCCTTGCCTGCCTCCTCGCGCTCTCTTGCTCTCTCTGCCTTTCTCGGGGAGTTTCAGTCCCTGGATGCTGCCAGAGTAGCCTTGACAGTCTAGACCTGGAACCAGTGTACACACACACATACACACACACTCGTACACACACGCACACGCACTCGCACACATGCACTCCGGCTCTCCCCACGGGGATACGGAGCAAACCCGGAGCTTCATCTACCTGAAAGGGATGGCCCGGCCGGACACTTCTTGCTCACTTGTCATCTCGGGAGGTCAGAGCAACGTCGGAGCAAGGGAGGCTTTTTGTCTGGTCTGCAACCTCTCCCCGTTTGCCACCACCGCTGCTTAAAGTGTCCAGGGTGGAGGAGAAGGCTTTTCCAGGGCACATTCCCCGCGCAGCACTGCGGCCCTGGGACTTCGCTCAGCTGGCTCACCCCGGTCTCCTCCTCCCCGGCCATTCTCTCTTCCCCGGCTGCGGGGTGCGTGGCTCGGGCGCCTCCTCTGCTGCCGCCGCCGCCGCTGCTGCCGCGAGCACATCCCACCCAGAGGACTGAACGCCGCCGCTGGAGGAGGGACAGAAAGCGGAAGCCTTAACTTCTCTCTCCAACACTCCCTGTCCTTTCCAGCAGAGGACCGGCCGGAAGGCTCCCGGGGAAAGCCAGGCGAAAGCTCTGCGCAGGGGAGGGCGACCCGGGAGCCGCAGGCGCACAGGGGCGGGGGCGGCACGTGCCCCGGCGCCCGGCGCCCGCAGAAGTAGCGCGCGTTGGGGCGAGCGAGCCGCTCTCCAAGTTGGGCGCGTCCCGGAGCTCGCAGCCCGGCGCCCGGGCCGCGGGTGTCAGGAGAGAGGCGGGGCCGATGGGGGTCGCCGAGGTCGTTATCGCCTGCGGCTACAGCCCGTCTTAAAAGCATCCCGACTGGCATCCCCGGGGTCCCAGCTGGCGTCGAGCCCTCAGCCCGCGCGCGCTCTCTGATGCCGGAGCTGGCGGAGGCCCCGCTGGCCCGCCCGCGGGGGGTGCTGGAGCGGGCGGGGGAGGAGGAGGAGGAGGAGGAGGCTGTGTGATGGCCCTGGACGGCGAGCGGGGGGAACAGGAGGAGGAGAAGAAAAAGAAGAAGAAGAAAAAGAAGAGGAAGAAGAAGAGGGAGGAGGAGGGGGCTGAGAGGCGCAGCTCACCCTTCGCGGCCACGATGGGGGAGAGCGACGCTGCGCTCCGGGCCGGCGGCAGGGGGCTCTCGGACCCGTGGGCCGACTCCGTGGGGGTGCGACCCCGCACCACCGAGCGCCACATCACGGTGCACAAACGGCTCGTCCTGGCCTTCGCCGTGTCCATCGTGGCGCTGCTCGCTGTCACCATGCTCGCAGTGCTGCTCAGCCTGCGCTTCGACGAGTGTGGGGCGAGCTCGGCGCCCGGCGCCGACGGCAGCCCCGCCGGCTTCCCGCCGCGCGGTGGCAACGGGAGCCTTCCCGGCTCGGCCCGGCGCACCCCCCACGCCGGCGGGGACTCGGCGCAGCCTGAGGCAGGCGCGGAGGCCACCCCCGGGGCCCCGTCGGCCCAGCCGTCGGAGGAGCAGCCGGAGCAGTGGCAGCCGTGGACGCAGCTGCGCCTGTCTGGCCACCTCAAGCCACTACACTACAATCTGATGCTCACCGCCTTCATGGAGAACTTCACCTTCTCCGGGGAGGTCAACGTGGAGATCGCGTGCCGGAACGCCACCCGCTATGTCGTGCTACACGCCTCCCGGGTGGCGGTCGAGAAGGTGCAGGTGGCCGAGGACCGCGTGGCCGGGGCTGTCCCGGTGGCTGGCTTTTTCCTCTACCCGCAAACCCAGGTCTTGGTGGTGGTGCTGAACAGGACCCTGGAAGCGCAGAGGAACTACAACGTGAAGATTATCTACAATGCCCTGATCGAGAACGAGCTCTTGGGCTTCTTCCGCAGCTCCTATGTGCTCCACGGGGAGAGAAGGTAGGGAGGGAGGCGGTGCCGAGTACCGCCCCACCCCGCAGAATGCTGTAAACGCTGGGCAGCCGGCAACCCCGGGGACCCGGCTAGTTTCCAAGACCCGGGAAGCGAAGGGTGGGAGAAGGAAGCAAAGTAGGTAGGACCACCATCTAGAACCCTCAGGGTCTCCCAGATGCCTGGGCTCTCACTGCTGCCAACTCCACAAACTCACCAGTGGTGAGAGATGAATGCCACCCCTTCCTCTAGTATGGATCCCTCTCCCCCCACCCCATTTCGTCAAAGTTTCTTAGCCAGCGGGGCGCACAGCTCATTTTTAAAGGGTAACTTCGAAAGCTTGCCAAGTTACCGTCGAGGGAAAATACGTGAGCGCCAAAAAGCCAAGGCAGCTGTGCATCCCCGAGATATGTCAGCGCGGGATATCTCGCAAATCCAGATTTGTCAGCGCAGGCAAATTCCACCCCCCACCTATAGCCTTAGATCCCAACGTGGCCACCTCGCCTAATTATCTGCCAGGCATATAGCAGAGGATGGGCTTTAGCTACATAAAGTTTTCCAAAACTGAAAATTGAGATTTGGGGCAGTAAGAGCAGGTCCCAGTAACAGAATAAGGGTGTGGGAGCTGCGGGTGGCAGCTGCCATGGTCAAAGACAGCGAGAAATGTCCTTGCAGGTTCTGCCAGCTCTCTCTTAACGCGGAATGACTCCAGTTGTTTGTTGGAGAGTTTGCCTTTGAAAATGATTTCAGTGGTGAAAGGAGGGAAAGCTAGAGATCATTCTCAAAAGTCTCGTTAGCGAGTGCCTTGATGCTTTTAAGATTTGGGCTGTATTCTGTTTTCTTTGTTTTTAAGTGTGTGTGTGTGTGTGTGTGTGTGTGTGTGTGGTTGTTGGTCTTGTATCACCTGTTTAGAGCTCAGACTTCAGAGATCAGAACTGTGTTCTAATTCCAGCTGCACCTATATCTCTGGTGAAGGCTTGAGCAAGTTGATTAATCTGTCAGCAATTCCTGACAATGGCTACCCCTAGTACTTATTAAGCATCAAATATTAACTCAATCTTACAAGAACCCTATTGGGTAGGTGCTACCAACACTTCCTATGTAACAGATGGGAAAATGGAGGCAGAAGTCAAGTAACTTGTCACATAGTGAGCCCACAAAGTGAGAATTTAGACCCAGGCAGTTTGGCTCCAGAGCCCATATTTTTAGTTCTAATTTGGAGATGATAATAATGATGCTGTTCGCATAGGATTGTTGCAGGTTTCCATGAGCCAATGCACTGAAAATCACTTAACCCTATACCTGGCATTTAGCATGTCCACCAAAAATGTTAGCTATTATGAGTTTCTGTTATTAGTAAGCACTCAAGCATATTTTGAATGAAGAAACAAGTGAGACCTGCATTTTGCCCTAACTTCATTTAAAATAATTTCAATTAAATGACTACAGGGCTAGTGAACAACCAACAGTGAATTTAAAAATGAAATTGACAACCTCAGAAGTAGGAGCAGCTTAGAAATTAGTAATGATTCCATTGAGAACAATTCTGTTCTCAGTTCATTCTCACAACTGCAGAAAACTAGAACTCTGAGCAGCCCAGAGCAGAGAGCAGCAGGCTTGTTGATGTAGAGCTAGGACTTAAACTTTGGTTTTCTGATCCCTGGACCAGGGCTCATGTCTGGAAACTCTCAGTAGTTTTTATTGTATGAGAAGCTGGGGAAATTTCGGTGTGTTATAGGAGAACACAATGTTTTATTATTTATAGAGTGCTATGAAGTAATCTCATATAAATAAATTGCCCAGTGCTTTAGTAGTCCTATGATAGTTAAAATCTCCTATAAGTGAATGTATAAATTATTCATTCTCCAAAGATCAGATGTGGACAATTTAAACACCTTTCCTCTACTTCCTCCAACATATTCTAAAGAATAAAGATTAAAAGTATTTTTAAAACCATATCAAATATGAGGGAAAAGGCATAAAAGGCAAATTTGCATGTTATGTTTAGAAACAAGCTTGTTATATCAAAATGTCAATAGTGGGAGCTGCATATCATTACTGATAAATCTGTGGTGAAATAAATACTTTCAACAAATCCTGTTTTCTGAGCCATGCAAAAATGTATTTGGTAGACTTGAGCTTGTTTTGGTTAGTGCTTTCAAATTAACAGGTCTCTTAAAAAGACCAGATGTTTCTGCTTGACCCATAACTGATTTCTTGTACCCCTAGTGTATATTTGTATTCAAACTCTCTCCTTCAGTTTTCTCCAAAGATGTAAATAATTTGGCTGGAAATTTAACCTAATGTATATGTTGCTAAACTCTGCATCTCAGTAGAAGTGCCAGATTTCTAAGCAGTATCTTAGAGAAAGTCTTGTTTCTCTTTCCCCAACCCCCTTGAATGCCAGAGTGAATATGATAATTTCTTGGATGTTTCTATACTGGAGTTATTAAGGCAAAGGAAATCAAACTATTTCACAATTATATCATTACATATATTAACCTTTCCCCCCCTTTTGTTTGTTGTTATTGCTATAGCTACTTGGGGTGTTTTTTAACATGCTAATATCAGGAACTCAATCAGAATTGCACTTTTATTGGTGATGATTTTGTTCCCAAAATGCAATATTAATCAACATTTTAAAACGCACTTCCAAAAGAACACAGATGCAAACTCTGAATTTTCATTTGACTAACGATTATTTTAGCCTTTAGTCATTCATAAGTTTTGCCTATTTAATTATCAGATAATTTCTGTAATAAAAATAAATATTTAATCTGCCAATGGGGAGCCACATTGAGAAACTTGAAATATTTACAAGAGTAATACCACAATTTGGTTCATTTACTTATTCTATGTGGAAACAACTCATTAATATCCAATTCTCTGACTTACTCCTTAGAGGTCTGAGAGGAAGTTTGGATGAGGGCAGGAAAATGTCACCATGTGCTGTATACTGTTGAGCCCCGGAAGAGTTCAGCTTCCACCTGGTGTTGGAGGGAGACTGGTTTTGATTCACAGGGAACACTAACCTTTCCTGGTTCCTAGACGACACTATAGCGGAGAAGGGGTAGAAGACAAGCTCCCCACTGAAGTCCAAGTATCTTCTACTTAAGGCAAATCCTCTACTTTCAGTTGCTTTTTTGGCTAAAGGGAAAATTCATCACTTGTTGAATATGGCAAATAAATAAATTCTCTTAAATTTGAAATGTTTACCCACAGCAGTAAAATTATCTCCATTAGGCAGAACACATATTTATCTTTTCCTCAAGTAGGTGTGTAGCAGGCAGATAAAAAGGGGGTAGATTTATACCATAGTATTCTGTAGTAAAATATACTTGCTTAGAATTAGGTAAAATGCTCATTTACCTGAAGTAATTGCCACTTTTGGGAAGCCAGATGGCGAGCATACCCATGTTCAAAGTAGGGTACCTTAATTTAGATCCAGATGGTCAGATTGAAAGAGGAAATTTACTCATAGTAAATGAATGTTTTATTCACTTTCAAAAGGGAGACTGTTTTTCTTTGACAAACTTTGATTGGGTCTATAACATGCCACAGTGCCAGAAGACAGAATAAAAATAGGAAGTCTTTTTCTATCTAGGATTATTTAGAGGGAAACCATGATCTCCAAATAAAATGGGGAAATAAAACTGTGGTTCTCAAAAAGGATTGCAAAACTCTCTTGCAGGAATGTTGTGGAGAGTATAGAGGATTTTATGGGCAGGCATTTGATCTTTTGTGGTATTAATGTACATGTTTTAATATCTTGTATTTTTGTTAGAATGAATTAATAATCGTGATATTTAATAAAGGCAAAAAATCACTCCATTGCTTCTATGTTGAAAGAAACCTCATTTCTTTCATTTATTCTGGTGAGATGATATATTTAGCATATATATATCTTTTAGTGTATATGGCTTTTTGCCCCTCTATAGAAGGTTCTGAACTGGAAAATCTGTAAGGACCATTTATTTCTGTGAAAACTTTTTAATGCAATTCCTTAATGAATTTAGAAATTGTTTTTCTGTCAGACAAGCATAACCATATGGCCAAACTGAGTCCAGTGCTGCTAGATTTTGGTTATAATTCAAAATGCCACCGGTAAATTAAATCTAGAAAATATGTATTTAAAAAAAAACTTTGACCATTTAATGACTCTTTTAGGGAGGAAAATACATGTAATTGGTGTTTGTCTTGCCATGTTTTTTTCCATGATGCCATCTGATTTGATCACCCTGGGTAGTAATAAAGTATACTCTTTCTCTAAAAGAGTTAAATTAGTTTGCCCATGTTTTTATTTATTCAAAACAATTCCAAACAGGGTCTGTCTGCTCTGGATCTCATTCAAGCAAAGATGTAACTGCTTTCTTGGCATTCATTTAATTTGCACAGCAAACTAAATTGGCTTCCTCTAACCAATTTTTGTCACCATGTATGTTGGTGGGCTTGAGACAACAGTGTAAGGCAACAGTTTAAGTTTGCTGGACAACAGTGACATTTGGTCGATATGTTTACAAGAATAAGACTTCTTTATGTATGACTTCAAAGAATAAGATAAGAAGAGTGAGGAAGAAATGAACTTTAATGCATAAATGTTTTATAGTCTAAGATAGGTGTTCCTCCATTACCCCGTGTTCATCCTCCTATCCACTAGCAATGATGATCATCACCATTGTTATCATCATTGTTCCTTTAATTCGTTTCATGTCCTTTACATCCTGACAGATTTGCATTAGTGGCTGGGTTCCTCCAGAGTTTTCAAAGTCCCTTGCAATCCTGCTTTTGCCACAGAGAGTGGATGCTCTCTCCAACAGTTAGCATCTTACTACATAGAATTTGGGAGACTATAAAAATGAAAAATACTCTCAGATTTCCTCAGTTCCTGGGTAATCTGAAATGATTCACAGACAGAGCTAGGTGGTGGCAGTGGGGCTGTGAGGGTGGCGTGAGATTGGTAAGCTTGTGTGGGGCTGAACTGGGGTGAAGGACCTCAGGCTCACCTCCTGCTTCTTGACTGTAGGTGTACCTTCACAGTCTCTGAAAGCCTGAGTAGCCCTAGGATTTAAGGAGCTCTGGTACTGGTTGTGCGGAGATCAGGGAGAACCAGTTCTTCTCAGGGCAGACCTATGTTGACTTGCAGGGTGAAGTTTTAGTTTAATTATTCAGCTTTTTCATCATGACTTCACAGCTCAAAAAAAAATGGATGAATAAAAAATGAAGTTTTAAAATTATCACCATTGGTTACTTTTCATCTTCATTATGAATAGATTCAAGCCACTTTTGATTATATTGCTAGATTGAAAAGTGTGTGTGTTTAGTGTGTTCAAGGACTCTGGAACCAGACTGCCTGGGTTTATGTCCTACCCTGTCACTTACTGGCTTTATGACCTTGCCTGAGTTTCCTAATTGTTCTGGGTTGGGTGCTTTCATCTGAACAGTGGGGATAATGACACCATATTCATAGGGTTATTGTGAAGATTATATTAGTTAAGTAATAAAGCACTTAGAACAGTATTTGACGACTGGTAAGACCCTTTGTGGAGATTAAATATTATTATCCCATAGCTGGAGATTTACTGTTTGGGATGGTATTGGGTCATGTAGGATCAGTACTGTTGTCTTGGGATTTCCCCTAGCTAGAAAGTCAGTGGTGGAAGGAAGTGGTCACTGTGGACATTCCTTCTGCTGCTATTTGTTTTGCCACCTAAGTAGGGTTCAAAAAACAGGAGAGGAAGAAACAGAGCCCCTTCACCATGGGGAAGAGAGTGAAGAGAAAGACTGTAATATTTCATGGCTAGGGAACCTTGACGCTTAGTTCAAATACTGTGAGATGGAGAATGCTGAGGCAACGAGCAGAGTGAGGGGAATAGGAACACACAGCTCTCTGATTATGCCACTGCTCTCTGTCAGCAGTGAGAGTAGCAGAAACCAGCGACTGAAGGGTCGGCAAGGTACTTTCCTTGTCACTGGCAGCTAGTACAGACAGGAAAAACCAGTGCCAACGGAAAGGCACATCAGTCATTAGATACTGTTCTCAAGACTTTATTTGTGTTAGACAGTAGCGGTACTTTATAATCCTTACATGGACTTTGCCTCTTTCCAGTATTATATAAATGAATCTCAGACATTAGTTTATTTATTCTTATGCCAACCTAATACCATGGCCCAAACATTAATGTTATGAGTTCATAATACTCATCAATGGTGATCAAATACTCAGTATTTTTGATAAGAGTATTTAGTACACAAATAAGAAAACAATTATGAATATTATGCTCTGTTTTTATAACACAATTATTCACACATGCACCACTTCCTACATACATATTGCTGGCATTATTGCATTATGCTTTTAGTTTACAGAAATGGTTATTTAAAAAAATAGATGACACGCTTGCTTATAGTACTGAATATTCAGCAGGAGTACTTCTCTTCTGAAATGGCAGAGGTTTAATGACTCATTGAAGTACATAAAAACACACAGTCTAAACAACATACTTTTTGACTTAAAATGTTTTGTCATTGAGTAATAATTTGCATTTTGATTAACAACCTTAACTTTAAATGGGACATGTGTAGCTTCCATGACCTTGTAACAGTCTATTTACTGCAAACAGTTGAATAGTAACTAAATAGTCCGTTGAAACTTTTCTTTAGATCTTGGGAGTTTTTATCACTACTCTTAAAACTATTGCAACACTAGGCAATTTGCAGTTGCAATAGAATTAAGTTCAAAGATAATTTTTCACTGTGGAAAACTCTCAAATATGCCATGCCATTTGTGAGGTTCTCTTGGTTTTGGTGGGTTCCACAGTGAAAAGTCGTGAATCAATGTGAATACTAACAGTGTTATGCAAATGTTTATTTTCTCTGCATATTTTAACTTTATGAAAAGGCAAACTGAAAATAAAGGAACAGAAATTGTTTTGTATCACACACTGTAATTTGTTGGCAATATCAACCAACATTAATGCATTACTTTTGCTGAATCTTAGCATAATGACTTGACACAAGTTGCTTGCCTAGTGAACTTCCGTGAAAAAGGAAGAAATCAATTCTCTATATCCTTCAGAGGCAACACAGAGCTTTAAGCTCTTCTTGGCTCAAACAAAGTGTCAAATAGACAAGTTGTTAAGAAATTAAGTAATTATTTTAAATAGAATAGAATTGAAATACAAGTATGTTATTTGTATTTTTCTAGTTATGCTAAGGTGACATTCTTGGAATAACACTTCTAGGATGTTACTTTTGGAAGTAGAATTTTTAAATGACAATAGAGGGAGTAATTAAAAGATAAAAATGATTTTGTTTAAGAAAGCAGAAGAGAAACAGACAACAAAATACTTGTCCCCATAAACTTCTGCCTCCCACTGTTTTATTTTAGTTTTTGCTGTATTTACATATATACTTCCTATCCATATGGTATGTTAAAATGTTTTCTATTTTTACTTTTTTGGTATTTCTTCTACCTGGTGTCCTGCTACCACCTCCAATTCATTTCAAATTTACTCAACTCCAAACTCATTATTTTCTACTTCAAATCACTTCTCTAGAGGCCCCTTTGATGTTTTAATGACAATAAGCAGAAAAGAAGTCTTCCATTAATTGAAGGCAACCCTAAAATATATGCAGTGAAGACAAAATTATATTTTTGAAACCCAACAGACACGTGAAAGGCACAAAACCTGAAATTAGAACTTTTTGTTAGAAAAAAGAGTGCCAAGGGTGAGAGAGATTTTAGAGATAGACTGACCATACTGAGATCTGATAACACCAGAATCTGTAGGAGAGCAAACAGGGCACTAACTTAATATGCGATTCAAAGATTTTCAAAGCCTTATTTCTGTGCTACCGATAGTCAACTTGCTCACTTTGCCATCGTCTCCGACTCTTAAAATACTACCCAGACTTCAAGACCAGTTCTTACGTTTCTTCCTCCATAAATCTTCCTTCAGTCCTTAAGGCTGGTGGTTCTCAACTGGATCAGTTTTGTCCTTCAGGAGATAATTGCAGTGTCTGTAGATCTTTTGGTTATAACAGCTAGTGAAAAAAGGTGCTGCTGGCATCCAGTGGTGGAGGCCAGGGATGCTGCTAAACATCCTACAATGCACACAACGGCCCCTAACAATGAATTATTATCCAACCTAAATGTCAGTGGTGCCGAGATTGAGAAACCCTGCTGTAGGAGAATGTAATTTCTTCATACATTTTCCCTCTTTGTCATGGCTTTTTGTCTGATTCCTGTTTAGGTATATGTTAAATTCCTTTTTTTTTGAGAGTATAAACTCCTTGAGGGAAGAAACAAAGAATATTTCTTTTTCTCCTCAGTATTAAACACTCAAAAATGAATGATTAAGAGAAGCACTTGCATTAAAGAATATATAGTAAGAAGTGATTTAGTGGTAGTGTCATTTAACATTTTTAAAAACCTCATTAAATTCAGGAAATATTTAATTTCTAATTTTTGTTTACTTATAGTATCTCAAGCTTGGATAAGAACTTAAATGTAATCTAATCCAACTATTCTTTACCAAGGGACTTTTTTTTTTTTGATTTCCTAAATATTGAATTGAAATTCAGTTGCGATTGTCCTTAGGTACCAGACTGTGAAATTGGTATTTCCTCATTTAGACATTATCAGAATATATGTTGGCCCTCTGCACATAGATATATACTGTGTATATGAATTCATTAAGAATTTTAATTGCAGAAAAAGTCACTAAATAATCTCTACAGTTCTCTTCAATTGCTAACTTTACTAACATATTTATATTACGTAAGGCAAAAAAGAGACATGAAGGACGTAATTCTGCATAAATATTTGGTTTATTAATCTTTCATTACCCCAAAGGTATTTAAAACCTCTGTATCTAATAAATTACTACCCATTAGTTACTTAATGCCAAAGACACCTTTGACTTTTGCATAATGACTGATACATTCTAACTGCAACCACACTGTTGAATTCTTATATAACTTTTCCCCTAGTATTATTAGAAATATATAGGTATAGATATTCTTTTCAATTAGATTGTAAATAACTTAAGGGCAAAATAGTTGTATCTTTAAAAAAAATCCTACCATGTGCCTAATATAATGAACAGCTCACACATAGCAGACAATATCTGTTCAATGACTAGAGTTGGAGTTCTCAGATACTTGAAAGTTAAAAGAGAATACCGTTTTTCATATATGTAATCCCATAGGTATTTTTTAAGGAGCCTCAGTAGAGAAAGATTAAACTCAGTAGACATTTCAATTAATAAGATCGAAAGATAAGATTCAAGAACATTATATAGGACAGAAGCAAGTGATGTGAAAATTGTAAATGGATTTATTTTAACTGAAAGGTACTGATATTTCATTAAGCAAAAATTATATTACTATCATTAAAAATAATAGGGAAGACTATTACCACCAATTTGGCAGATTTGGAAATAACTATTTTTTTTTTTTACAAACAAATTAAAACATTGTTTATAAATTTTGGCAAAAGATTAATTTTAGTTTTTGGAATATAATTACTTTTTACTCAGACACAGAAAATGTGAATTCTAGACCCAGCTTTGCACTAATTGCTGGTGTAACTTTGGACAAATCACAACACTACAGGAACTGCTTTTTCATTTTACAAATTTATGAAAGCTGGACAATTTATTTCTAAGATTGCTTCCAACTTTAACATTATATTTGTCTGAAGATTTATAGATAAAACTTTCTCATATGTTTTTATTTTATCATCTCGTCAGTTTTGTAAGGAAGGCCTAAAAAACATTATCGTTTCCTTCTACTAATGAAAAAATAGGCTGAAGCAGTTAAGTGATTTACCCAAGCCTTGTGTGTAGCAGCCCAGTACTGTTTCCAAGATAACTTTCAAAAACCCTCTCTCTTAGAGTTAGTATACAATTAATCTTAAAAATGTCTTATTTTTTCTTTTTCAAAACTAAGCTTTAAAAAGGTAAGCCCTTGATGACAAATGTAAGCTTCATAATTTTAAAATGGTATAAACATTTATACCTCATAGTTTGAGCTAGGGATAGCCAATAAGATTCAATACACATGTCAACCCTTATTGATTGGTAGTAGCTGCCTGAAGTGCTGTGCTAAGAATAATTTTGAGGCCAAGTTCAGACTTAGTGGGAAAGTGTGCCACATTAGATGAACCATGTACACCTTGGATGCTAGAGATGGGAGAGGTGGCAGAACTATTTATGAGAGAAACAGCCTTTTAAAGAATTACTTTAGAACTCAATATTTTACAAAGGGTCTGATATTGACTTGCCTTATATCGAGTTTTACAACTAGTATTTAAAAAGTTTAACAGTTGATATGAATGTTTTCATAAATAATAGCCTTTTTTAATGTAAAAGAGTGTATTTCTTAAAGTACTTAATATGAGTGTTTCCATTTCTAATCCTAAACTGTGAAAGAATATAGAAGTTTTTTCTAGTTAGAGTTTTAATAAGCAACTTTGCAGCTTGATATTAAAACTTGAGGGCATTAAATATATATTTTATAGTTAAGTATAAAATTTTATAGTAAAACACATCGACATATTTATTATATTGATGTTTGTTATATTAGCATATTATGACATAATACATATATATAATGAGTAGTAAACACCAATGGTCTGTGACTTATTCAATTATATGTTATTACACCCCAAGAGAGTTTGAAGATACTGTGAATTAGTGGCTGCCATTTTTGACTGGTTTCAATTTATTAACTGCCATTGGGTGCTACTCATCTATTTACAGTGATAGGTGCTTTGCATTCTCTTTTTCCTGCCCTAAGATTTATAATTCTTTTTTTAGTAAGGCTTGATTATTTCCTTTTAAGCAATGAACAACTATACCTTAGGGAAATTTAATAATTGTCCAGGATGATATAGCTAAGAATTTGTAGAGTCAGAATTCAGACCAAGTTCTGTCAGATTTCAAAGTCTCTTTTCTTCATAAAATCAGGCCATGTCTTGCAAAAATTTGAGGGCACAGATGTTTCCCAGTGTGATGGTATATGTTCTATATGTTCCTGATGACAACTTCTAGATTTTAACTTCACTGTCTTTACATAAGGTACAGCTTTAGGGAGGAAAGTGAGGCATACAAAAAAAGAGAATTATTATTTTTCAGTATTTGCAATGTGATGCCAATGAGTTTTTGTTTGTTTGTTTGTTTGTTTGTTTGTTTGTAGGTTGTAATGTTTTGTCTAATAGGCAGTGCTCTGGGTTTAGAGAATTTAATGAGACAAAAATTTCTCTGGAGAACTTTTATTATTGGGGAAATGTATATGAGTTGTGCTTTCATGCTATTCATGCACCTAATTTTGGTTTAGAAAATAATAGTATCTTGCAATTTGACAAAAATATATTATCAGAGAAGTGTGTGAGGCGGTTATAACTCAAGCCATAAATGTAATTGGGAATGTCATTTTCTTTTCCAGGTTCCTTGGCATTACTCAGTTTTCACCTACACATGCCAGAAAGGCATTTCCTTGTTTTGACGAGCCCATCTACAAGGCTACTTTTAAAATCAGCATCAAACATCAAGCAACATATTTATCTTTATCCAACATGCCAGTGGAAACTTCTGTGTTTGAGGAAGATGGATGGGTTACGGATCACTTTTCACAGACCCCTCTTATGTCCACATATTATTTAGCCTGGGCTATTTGCAACTTCACATACAGAGAGACTACCACCAAGAGTGGGGTTGTAGTAAGTATCTTAAACTTAATGATGTTTTTGAATGATATACATTCTGTAAAGTAACCTTAATTCTGGATTAATAATGAATCATTTCTATCCTCTTCCCATTTATATAGCTGAATTCTTTCCTTAACCCTTAGGAGGGAAATTATCTTCCTAATTTCAAAGAGTCAGAGAGGAACATCTCTTCTATACCCAGCCCTCTTATTCCTTTAACCACCTTCCCCACACCTGCTATCCTTGTTCCTCTTCATCTCCTATCTCTGGAACAGCTATTGTCTATTTTGGGAAATTGCCTATTTCTATTTGTATTACTGGGAGAGCTGCTTCTTTTTATTGTGAAGCATTTCAAATATACAGAAAATATGAAGAATTAACATTGTATACTCTCTATACCTACTAGGTAGGTCTATAGAATCTAAACATTTACCATCTTTGTTTCAGTCTAATTCAATTTTTGAGAAAGTAAAACATTAGATAGAGTTGAAGCTCTTTATGTACTCCTGCCTGATCTCATGCCTTGTCCCCTTCCTTAGAGTTAACTACTCTCCTGAATTTGGTGTTTGCCATTTCCATGCATATTGTTATATAATTATTAAGTATGTGTATTTCCATTTATAATACATGTCATGCTTTAAAATTTTATATAAGTGGTTTTATATTACAGGTATTCTGCAATTTACATTTCATTTTATTTTTTTACTTAAAATTATATATTTTTTGTGGTTTATCAGAATAGAATGGTTGAATGAATGTCAAATTGAAATTTGTCATTGTCCTGTAGATTAACGTTTTAATTTTTCTGATTATCAATGTTTAACAACAATGCTTCAGTAAATATTTTTGTACAGAAGTAAGTTATTCTACCAATTTGCTAGAATTTCTGTAAGGTGTAAAGCTTCTTTTAGCCCATAGCATCCAAGTGTATAAAAATATGTGCTTAGGGAAGGGTGATATATAAGAAGGCTGGAAAATTACTGTTTGTATTAAATTTATAATAAGAATCAGTCAGACTCTCTATGACAGCTACCATTTGTGATGCCATGGTGTTCCAGGCACTTTTTGCATGCTATTGCATGCATTAGTCAGGCTATATCAGCCATGCTGAATTAACAACTTCCTTTCTCATTTCAGTGGCTTACATAATAAATATGCATTTATTTAAATTTTTGTGTCAATCCTAAGGAAAGGTGTTATGACTCCATTTTTCCAAATGAGAAAAGTAAATTGAGGCTTAAAGAGATTAAGTAACTTTTCCAGCGTCTCAAAGTAAGCAAGTGGTAGAGACACAAGACAAACCTCCGCTGGTCTCATTCTAAATTTTGGGCTTTTCTACTCTGTGCATTAGGGGCGCTGTTTCACTGTCTCACCTGTGTGTCTATAAGAGAATTCAGATAGTGATTCTTCCCATCCAGTGGCCATCATATTTAGTGTTGCTTGAACATGACAAAAGAAGTGAATAGAAATCTAAATTCTTATTCTGTAGGATGTTTGTAACCCTATAATAACCTAAATTTTGAAAAATAAGTTTGGCTAAATAAATTTTTCTCACTGTTACTTTCAATTTAAATCACCGTGGAGCTTATTTTAAAAAAATAAAATCTGCCTGCATACAAAATTGATGCCATACAGCGAAGAAGTACATATAGCAAAATCATCTACAGAATAGTTAAAATAACGTCATAAATACTGGCTCTAAGAGGGTTAGATGACATTTTACACTTTTGAACTTATACTCATTTGATAGGTTGAATTCCTCTGATGTTTGTTGAAGTCTCCTCTGGATATTTCAAGGCTGTACACATTAAACCATACAGAGAAAAGGAACCTGAATCTCCTTTCCTTTTACACCTTCAAAAGTTGTTGATTGACTTGTTGTGGGTCAGCTAGCAGCATAGGGTACAAGGGAAATGTTTTTTCCCAGTATGTTTTCTTAAATATGTTTTTGGCCCTTCACAATTATGCTTGTTGCTGAAGTGACCCAGGTTTAAAACCAGACACATACTAATTATTTAGATGTGACTATTTATTAGTTAAGAATCTAAGTAATTAGTAAACATTTTAAAATTCCTCCTTAATTTTTATGTAAGAAAGATGAAATATGCTACTAGAGAACATTGAAAGGTCAACTGAAATAAAATTTTGTATTGTATAATGTAAAAATACTAAGAATAGTAAAAAGAAAAACAAAATTATCATTGGGAACCTTATAACTGTAGAAATATGGTTCAAAACCTGGTTCTCTTTTTCTGTCAATATTTTTTTTCATTGCCTCTCCCCTTTATTATATATTCCCTTTATTACTAGGGGCACATAAAAATGGCATTTCTCAACTTTTCACAGCTGTAAGGAGTAGAAGTTTAGCTTTAAAATCTTGGAAATGGGATGGCTATGTGAAGTTCAGGTGTTCATTTTGGATCAGAAGCTAAAGCACTTTCCTTTGGGGTCTGAGAGAGCAACTTGAATAGCATCTTAATAAAATACAGCTGAATTGTAACAGTGCCTCAAGTGTGCGTATTTGAAGCATCATCATTATTTGCTTATCAAGTTATCTACACTCTGTAAGGCACTATTCTATGTAATTAGAAAGATAAAAGTCTAAGATCCCTCTAGTCTACTTCACTGTTGCATATTACCTGCTTTCATTCTGTAGACATTTGGATTTTCAACCCTTGTCTAGGGACACAATTCATGAGGGTAGCTGAGTTATGCGCATTACAAAAACAATGAATTCACTGTCAGTGAATTAGTGTTACTAGCATTCACTAATTGTCAAATTAAAGTTGTAGAAAATAAGTTAAGACAGTTATGAAGAGGGAGAAATTGATAAGAGTTGGAGTCAAGGCCTGTGCTTCACGGAAGAGATAGGAGTTAATATGGCCCCGAATAATGGTTTGGTCTTAGAGAAGCAGATAAACGTGGGCATGTAATCCTTGGCAGGGAAAATGTTAATAAGAAAAGATGAAGAGATAGGGATATGTATGGTAAATAGTGTAGTTTTATGTTATAAACATGGATTTTAGAATCATATAGCTCTGTTTTGAGAATTTTTGTTTTTCTTCTCTGTGACTTTGGTTAACTAACTTCTCTTTATCCTAGTTTTCTTGTTTGAAAACTGAAACTATGAATTCTTACTTTATACTATTGTTCCAGTTACTATCATCACATGAAAACCTTCTTCAGAATTTTGTGGCATAAACAGCCATTTTCCTATTCTGAGAGTTTCGATAGGTCCAGAATTTGAAGGGCCACAATGAGGACACTGTCTTTTCTCAGTGATGTCAGGGGCCTCAGAATCTTAATGAGGGGGTGACTTGATAGCTTGGAGGCCAGAATCACCTGGACTATCTTCACTAATGTATCTGGTCTTTGTTGTTCCAGTCTTCTGTGATGTTAACTGGGGCTACTGGCCATAGCATTTATATGTGGCCTTTCCACATGGCCTGGTCTTACTCAAAGCATGATGGCCTCGGGTGATTGGACTTCTTACATGGTAAAGTAGTTTTGAAGGGGAAAGTCACCAAAAAACTAGGTAGAAGCTATATGACCTTTTTTTGACATATCTTCAGAAAGTCACACAGCATAATTTCTACTAATTTATAATGTTTATAAATAAGTCACTAAGGATGGTCTTGATTTGATAGAAGAGAGTATAGACCCACTCTCCCCATGGACTGTGTCAAAAAATTTTATTTTGTGGTCTTGTTTTAAAATCAATACTCTGTGATCACATATTATTTACATTCATTCCACATACAGAATACACTCATCAATAGGTCTGATTCCATTATATAGCATCAGGGTCAATTCTGAGGTCTAGGTACAGATGAGACTACTTGGATTTAGTTTCTTGGGTGTGTTTTTTCCTCTCTGAAAACCTCTTAACTGAGTAGACAATTATCTGTCCCCACTCCCCACCCCCAAAAGACAATGGCATGATGAGATTATTGCAGTAGACCTTTCCATTCAAGAACAGAGAAAATGAGAAGATACAGCAGTTGCTAGCCCATAGCAATTCTGAAATCCAACTGGGCACATGTTGGCAGTTCCTTAAATGAGGCTCAGTGCTACTTTTTATGAGTTGTTCTTCCTGGCTCCTTGCCCCACACTTTAAACTCTTAGTTTTGCCATAGGAGGCATCCTTTTTCTTCCAATTAAAAAGTAGTATGTGTTTGCAATTGAAGAGCCTTCTGAGCTTGCTCCCTACCAATAATAAATCGGGGGTTCTTCTTCTTCCTCCTCTTCCTCCTCCTCCTCCTCCTTCTTCTTCTTTTTTATATTGGCTCTGTTGCTTTAAGGCCAAGCAGGTATAATTATATTAAAAAAAAAAACTGTTGGCTTTTTATATGCCAAGTTATAGCCATTCCATTAGATAAAACTATACACACAGGTCTTTTTAAAATGAGCCTTTGTCTACCTAGGGCGTTTGCCCTTAACATTCTTGGATGCTCTTTTATTTAACAGAGAATGTAAGAGGCACACCCTTAAGATCCTTAGAAAATCTTTCGTCTTTTTGAAAAGGTTTATGGAGCATCACTTTAAGAGTGTCTAAAGTCTTCATTTTTGAAGACACATCCTTGGCTTCATTTTTAGACTGTTTTTCTGACATGACCTGTATTTTTCCCCTGAGGCTATTTTTTACTTTGAGAATCTTTTGCCATCTGAAGAGTCTGGGAAGAAGAAAGAGTTTTAATTTTAAGCCTAGCATATTCTGGCTTTTTTCTATTTATTCTAAATTTTGCTTGGAAACTAGACAGTTTTTTTTTTTTTACATTCTTCTCTCTTTTATTGCATTTTTCATGACCAGTGAGAAGAAGCCAGGTGGCACTTTCAGCATTATGCCTAGAAATCTCCTTAGCTAGAAAATATAGTTCAATAGTTACAATTCTCATTTTCTATGATACTATGGGCAACAGTGTTGACAAACTTTCTTCCACTACATAACAAAGGTCCCCTTTCCTTTAACTTCCAATGTCATTCACTTCAATATTTTTCAAGTCTTCACCAACAGCTTCCTCAAGGCCCACAAAGCTTTTTCTAATAATCCCCTGAAGTATCTTCCAACTTTTGTTGACAATTTAGTTCCAAAGCCAATACCACATGTTTTGAAGCCTTTGTTATGGCAGTGCCCCATTTCCAGATATTAAAATTGGTTCCAGTTGGTATTGTTGAATAAGAAACCACTCTTAAACATAGCAATAACAAGTAACTATTTTTTTATGCTCATGGATTCTATGGGTCAGTTGTATGAACAGCACAGAGCAGGGAATGACCCATCTCTGCCCTATAATGCCTCAGCTGGAGAGGCTCATTAGATCGGGGTGACTTGACAGCTGAGAGCCAGAGTATCCTGGAGCTACTTTACTAAATGTCTTTACTTGATATTAGCTGTTGTCTGAGGCTTCATTTGGGACTCTCATCTGGGACATCTATTAGTGGTCTTTCCATGTGTCCTGAGCTACCTTATAACATAGTGGTCTAATGTCATCAGACTTTTTGCTCGTGATTCAGGCTTCTAAAAGTGAGTGTGCCAAGAGATTTACACTGCCTGTTCATTCCATTATAAATGATTGTATAGATTGTATTAGTCACCATCTTTTTCTTTCTCCTTTTAGCAAGGCAGAAGCTATATTATCCTTTCTGACCTAGCCTAAGAAGTTAAACTGTCATTTTGGGGGCATTCTACACTTAGGTTGGCCCAGACTTTAGCACAGGGATCTAGAGCCCATCTTTCAATAGGAGTAGTGTCAAAGAATTTGCAGACTTGTTTGAAAACCACAACAGTTATTTTTATATTTTTATTATAAATGATTATATTTATGATACATTGCACTGACTCTGACAATTAAACTATGAGATTTTCAGAAGTCATAGATGAAAATAGTGATATGTAAGTTTGAGAGGTAGATGGGAACTAGATTGTTAAAGAGATTGATGGCTGGCTGAATTTTAAGATTTTGTTCAGTTAACAGGAAGAAACACTAGAAATCTTAAAGCTGGAGACATGATATGTATAATTTTATAATCTGCCTGAGAAAAGCATGCACAATGTGTAGACTTGAGGAGACTGGAAGCAGGGGATCCATTTAGCTAAGAAACTCTGGACTGGAGTAGTTATAATTTAAATGAATAGCATAGTATAGATATGAAAGGCATTTTAAAGGAAGAATTGGTAGTCCTTGGTGAGAGATAAAAGATAGGAACAAGTAAACATTGAGGAAGCAAAAGGGCAAAAACTCAAGAGTGACTTTAAAGTTTTAGTTATTAAAAACTCTTTAGTTCCACCTTCCAGATTCACTATTTATTCTGAATTGGCTTTCACAACCAATGAGGGTTTTCATATGTGTTGGCCAATCTCTTGGATGTACAACCTACACTTTTATAACTGATTACATATAATTTCATTAGTCAGTACTCTTTATATCATCAAGTTATAAAAACTCAATTTGAGAAATTTATTAGAAAAATATTAGGATATCAAGGAACCTCAAGTCAGGGATGTACCTGGGCTTGGAGCACCATGAGAAACTTGGAAATTCTATTTCAGGTCCTTGTCACTACTTCTGCTTTGCTTTCCTCCCTTCTTGTGGGCAAGTTTTCTCTGTTCTTTGATTCACATGGTGAAATATTGCTGCCAAAAGTTCCCAAGATTTCCATATTGCTGTGTAGGCCTCAAGAGGGAACATGACCTGTATAAGTTCTCAGACACATTGGGAGTGTGTTGGTTTCCCCTGCCTGTGTTACATGATCATCTCTAGTCACTGTGACCAGATAGTACACATGTGGAGTCACATCATGGGAACATAGCATCTTCTGCTTCACTTTTTGAATGGGAGTGTGTGGCAAAAAAGAGAAATTTATGGGGAAGAGATGCTGGGCAAAAAACTACTACAGGTGCCCTGGATATATTTTTTAGCTTAATTGTGTGGACTGAGTACCACAGGAAAAATACACAATATTTACATTGATGATATATATTAATGTATACCTACAACCAAGAAAGTATACACAACCATACATGCAATGGATATTTCTGATTCTCAGGATTCTAGTGATGATATTGTGTATATACACTTAAAACATGTGCATATTAAAACAAATTCTACTGAAAGTAGAATTTGTCACATTTTAACAAAAGAAATAGAAGACTGTAGGTTAATGTATTCTAAACTTATATTCCAGTTTAAAAATACCCATGTTAATAATAAGAGTGCTTTCGACATTAGACATTCTGGTTAGATTGCAGTAAAAATATAATGCCCTTACAGAAGAAATAGTAACAAAAGAGTAAGATTACAATCTATTTAGGAATATAAGTAGAGGCGTCTCAATGACCTCAAGAAGATTAGTTATCTTCCTCCTTTCTATCCCTAGAATATGTGGTATACTCTTCCCTCATAGTCCTTATCTTATAGTTCATAGTCCTTTCTTGCTGGCCTCATTGCTCCTCTTGACTATGAATGCTTTGAAAGTAGGAACCATGTCTGATTCATCTTTACAAGATCAGTATGTAGAAAATTTATGTAGAAAATGGTAGGTGCTCAGTGAAAGTCCATTGAACATCTAAATTAGTGAATTTCCTTTAGGGATGTCACAATGTTGGTAGTTTCCAAAACTTTTTGGTTAGGTTAACATGTAGGTTATGAAAATTGATGAGAAGTAATTTTGACCAATATTAAACTGCAGATAGTAAATGTTGTAACACTTTAAGGCATTCTGGTGGAAGGTGTATGTGGAAAGAGTTGTTAAAGGGAGTTGAGTACCGAGAGGCAAAGTTTTACTGTCAAACAGGGAACTGAATGCAGGGCAGAGTCCAGGCTCTGGAGAATCTGGCTAGGGGAGGAGAAATGACGTTGTTCTTATAAATTGAAAGGCCAAGAATTACCTCTGTCCTCTATCAGAAAAGCCATATGTGAGTGTTGTTGAATTTAACCACTAGGTCACCGGGGAGCACATTTGAGGGTCGTTGATGAGCTGGTGATAGCTGGCTTATTGGCTAAGTGTGTCTGGACTGGTTGATGGTCTGCTGTCATGTGCATGCCTATCTCGGGATTGTGGCACCCAACTCATTTCTGCTGCATCAGAGATATTCTCAAGCCAAGCTTGAATCACCCAGTCAGGTCTACATTGTTGTCAGCAGACAATGTAACCAGGTTAGGAGTTTATTGGAGTCAAGGAATTTGAGAAGTTAAAAGAAAAGAGATATAATTGGTGAACCTCCTTAAATGTTATTAGTGTGGGAGAAACAGAACTGATAGGTTCTGTGAAGGAGTGAGTGTAGAGTGAGGAAATGGATACAGTGATTGTAGACTGTGTTTTTAAGAGTGCTAGTTAAGAAAAGGGATGAGAAAATACATCTATGCAGAGCCTACTATAAGTGAGTTTTAGTTTTTGGGAGAGCTGAATCTATAAGAAGAAAATGAAGAAGTTTCCAGACAGTAGCTAGGGCCTACCTGATGTTTAATGACTTGTCTTTGTAGGGGAAATGTCCAACATTTTTTGGACTTTTCTACAAGTTTTAAGAGCCTTAGTAATAGGAATAGAGAAAGGAGATATGGAAAGATTAAACTTAGGAGACTGAGAAGGCACATATGGCCAGTAGTCAAGAGGGTGAAACATCTAGAGTGACAGTAAAAGTTTTGTTGAAATTGTAGGCCATGATATTCAGAGAGGCAGAGAGGCAAGCAAACCCATAATGGAAGTGATATTTATAAATGATGAATTGGGATGAATAGAAGTCATCATGAGAATAAAGAGTAGGACTGGAGTGACAGAATGAATGAGGTGAAAAGAAGGTCTGTGACAGAGAGGAGAGTTTCAGATTTCAGGGCGAGTTGAAGTTATTGCAAAGTTGGGTGGGTAGAGATTGAAGATAGAATCATCGATTGAGCAGAGATAAGGTAAATGTAAGGCTATATTAGAATATACATCAAACACATTTTAGGGACTCCTTGCAAATGCTGGCAAGAAAGCTGTAAGCCAGGCTTGAGACTCTAGAAATGTAAGTATCACCTGGAGGCTTTGATGAGGAAGAAGATTAGTGAAAATCATTAACTCCCAAAGAAGAGAGTTTTTTCATGGAAGTGGGGAACAGTGCTGTAAAAGCAACAATGCCAGAGCTAGAAAGGTTCTCATCCCTCTCTCTGGCTCAGGGTGGAAGAGAACAGATCTAAATAAAGGTGAGAATGTGGGTAGAATTAGCAGGAGTCAGGGGTTTGTGTAGGGGTAAGAGCTGCTGGTAATGCTTGCTTACACAGAAGGTGGAATAGTTGTCTGGAGGGTCATATTAACAGTAGAAGAGGGAGAGAACTGAGTCAGCAGAATTTAGTTAGTGGAGGAGTTTATAGACCTATTCAGCTCCAAGATTTCCATTGAGATGTTGTTGTAATGGAGTGTGCCTCAGCAAATCTCCATTCCTTGGTGCCTGGCCTGGGCTGATGGTGGATTCATGATAAATGATAATGGGTTTTGTTATATAATCTACAATTTATCAACTGCCCTGAGGCTTAAGGTCTACATATTGCAGAGACTAATAGAAATTATGGGAAAAGATGGAACTAAGATCCAAACCTACAAAACAGAAGAGTTGTAGTAAGTTTACACTTGATAATGTGTGTGATGGATTGTGTAGTGCCTAACCAGGTCTATTTCTCTTTTGGTAGAGAAGGAAGATGATTCTGGTTACGAGCTTCTTTTCCTACATCTTCCTGATAAGATTTCAGGTTGTAACAGTGGAGGTCACCAGTCTAGTTGTCTCTTAGTTAGAGTCCCAGCATAACTAGAGTAAAGTAATTGCATGTAATCTGATATTATAAAGGGATTTACTTTTCCTTTCTTTGTTGTTTCCTTTCTTTCTGACTTCAGATTTATCATTATTTTTATTAAATTTTTTTTTCTTTTTCTTCTAGTTCTTTAGGACTTTTACTTAAAAGAGACTAAAGTTTTGGCCAAGATATTGTAATCTAAGGGAGGTAGGATACTGTATAGTATCGAGGAGGGAAGTAATAAGAGAAGAGGTCAGAGATTTATTCTGTAAGTAAAGGAAATATGAAAGGACTTAAACTTGGGAGAACTTCAGATTGTATCAGGAACTTTCTGTAGAAGCATAGGATTAACACAAAATATCTCATCACATTTGCCAAAAGACTCAGTAACATTACTCTGTTATTTACTTGACCAGATCTGTTTTTCAGTTTGAGATAAACATGCCAGTTTATCTCAACTTGTCCAAGAATCAAAGAACAAGCAGTAAGTGGAATGTATGGCAAATAAGTGGTGTTCCTTTGATTGTGGCTGACATGAAAAAATAGCCAAACATTTTGCATCTAGTCTCAGACATAAAATATGCAGCGGTCCACTAAAAAAATCTGTGGGTAACCATGCTATAGAGCAAATAATAAAACAAATCATATTCTAAAAGTTCATGTTACTCAGCTTCAAATGATTCTTATAGGATTTGATGTCAAATTTCAGAAAGACTAATGAGGATATTTGGTTGAGATATATTAATATTTCTGGAGAATGGAACTTGCAGGAAACAAAGAAAATTTCTTTGCTGAAAAATATCTTTCTTGGAAGGCCTTTGCATTCAGTTGGATACGTAAAATTGAATATTTAGAGTGGAAGAAGACATCAAAAGTACTAGCAGTACTGTCTGTCCTTAGCCACTGCCACCTACTGATGTTTCATGACTTCCTTTTCTGGACAGATGGCAGGAAAGAAACTTGTGGGATTTGTGGGATGCTGCTGTTTTCTGATTAGATTTACTCTGGGGAGGAATGCAGAATGCTGAAAACCAATCACTATCTGTACATACTGTTCTCACGACACTGAAAATTACTTATTTCTACCATATTTCTTAAAACCATTGAAAACATTTGTTCATCTATTAACAAATACATATTGAGCAACTGTGTTTAATAATAAACAGATATTTAGAAAAGTCTGGCATAATTCAGAAGATCAAAAAGAGAACAGACAGGGCGTAATTCATAAGAAGTTGACATAAATGTAGGACTTTGAGTGACAAAAAGCGGAAAAATTCTAAACTTTTCTAATTAACCTTAATCAAAAACTAATAGATACTGAATGTCTTCTCTGGGCTTAGCACCATGTTAAATACTATACATAAACCATTATGTGAGTTATAGATTTTGTTTCTAAAGGGTTTAGGAGTCAGTTGTTGAGGCATGACTAATACACTATTATATACTGAATGGTACAAGCACTTTTTTATAAAGAGATGCTAAATTCAGATATGTTTGGTGTTGAAAAAAAGAGAAAGAGATCAATGAGGGCACAGGTAATTATCAAAAAGTATTGGATCTTGAAAGATGGGTGGATATGGGTAGGTGGAAGTCAAATTAGAGAGCCTTCTTTGTGAAATGAAGAGAGTGTGCAAGGAAGGGATGATCCTGAGGTTTTCTTCAGAGTGAGAAGATTAATATCAGTCAGTTGGTTGAAAATATCTGAAAGCAACTCAGGAAAACTTAAGCAAGAGAGGAAATCAATAGTGGAGTTCTGGACAACTTGTAGAAATGAAGAATTAAACGATTATGTCTTAGGTAGGATAGCCTTGAGGATCTAGACAGCAGATAGCAATTAACAATCTCCTGGGGGCACTGTCGTTAGATTATTTTAGCTGCAGTCCGTAAATCCCAGGAGACAGAGAGAGCAATTTGTTTTACCTGAATAGAATGTCCACCTCCAGGGATGATATAGATGCTTGGGTTCCTTCATCGATACATTTATCAGGGAAAGGGTGAATCTGGGGAGGGGTAGTTTCTCAAAAAAAAAAAGCAGTATGATGTTATCAAGAAAGGGAGGGTATACCTTGTAAGCAAAAATATCATAAATACAGATATCATTTATCGAGTACTTACTAGCACTGTGCTGAGTATCATTTTATTTAATACTTAATTTAATGCTTCGAGGAAAGAACTCTTATCTCCATTTTTAAGATGAGAAAATTGAGGTACTGAGTGAGTGAACACCTAACTTGTGCGTGATTATGTGGCCTGGCAGTGGCTCATCAGCATTCAGACCAAGCAGTTGAGCTGTGGAGCTCGTATTGAGCCAGGCTGGATTCCCAAGGAAGAAGCAAGGTAGAGTTACAGGGAGTAAAATTAAATAGGTAGAGTGGGGTCAGAAAGACCAGTTTAGATTGAAAATGGACAGAAATAAAGACCCTCAAGGGATAAGAGAATGACATGATAAAAGTGAAGTTTTTGAAATATTAATCTTGAAGAAGTTTACCAAATAATTTGGAGGATAGAAAGCCTGGAGTTTTGAAAGCCCACCAGAAGGTCACAATCAAGCTGCAGTAATGCAGGTTTAGACCCGGTAAGGACAAGTACACTGACTGTCCATATGTCTTTTTCACATGGCAATGAAACAATTTTTAAATGTAACTCCATGAAATACTGTGGTTCAATTACTGAAGTAAGATTTTAAAGAACATTGGTATAACAATGAAGAATTATCCTAACACAAGATCATGACTATTCTAGGCAGTTTTAGGTTTCATGTCCTCCATAAAGCTTTGCCTCAGCTAGATTCTTTCTCTTCTTTGAACTTTAATAGCCCTTAAGTTATAATTCTCTTTGGATCATTGTCTTAATAAATTTATATTGCTGTTTTCTGCACATCTTTTCTTATTTATTAGATTGTGAGAGCTGTGAGGAAAAAAAATGTTCTCAATGAAAAACATACGCATATATTTTATGTATTAGACATATAGTTAGGTGCATATCGCTTCTATCTATCTGCCTATGTATCTATCTCCCAGACAGCTCACAGAAATTTTATGTGTGTGTGTGTGTATGCACACATGCATACATATACTGTATACTCCATGGTATCTAGCACAATTCCTTGCCCATAGCAATCTCTCAGTAAATATTCAAAGTATAGATGATATAAGATGGATTTGAAGAAAAATCAATAGATCTTAATGAGTGCCTTGTTTTGGGTGACAAAATAATAGAAGTGAATCAAAGATAACCTCAAAGTTTCAGGTTACTTGACTGAAAGGATGGTGCATTAGTATAGTTTCCTTACTTTTGTTAGTTTTTCTTTTTGCTTTTTTCCCCTATTATTTTACTTTCTCTCACTCTTCTCAGTAGAATTCTAATTCAGGTGGAGGATTGGCCAGAGTAAGGCATTTTACTTTCTTCCTCCCCTTTCAACTTAATGGTACACACCCCTGTCGTACCAGTGAAAGAAAATGAAGAAATAAAAAATTTATTTTTTTTAAATATGGAGAACTTATTATATGTGTCTTCCCCATGAAATGTAAATCTTTTAAATGGCAAGTCAGGCTGAAAGTTAGGTTATCTTTACACATGCCTAGAATTAATGCAGAAGTGTCTCTCAGCATTTCAAATAGGAAAAAAATAATAATTTGAAACAGGATCACTTTGTCTGAATGGAAGAGTGGTCTTATTTTTTTGTTTTTGTTTTTCAGGAATTCAATGAGAAATTTCATCAGAAGGGCCTCTGTGGAAATGTAAGAGATGCTCATGGTGGAGGTAGTTCTTTTGCTTTCTCTTCCCCTAGGGAGAGACAGTGTGAACAGCAAGTGAGTGAAACAGTCCTGTGTGAAAGAAACACCTGAGAGTAGAGGGACTCCATTAAATGATGTGTGTTTTCCAGGAGGCCATCAGGGAGTCAAGCACAGGATGAGCAAAGAAGGATAGTCGGGATAGACTTGTATTTGGCAGAACAGATTTGGATTTTGAATTCACCAGTTATAAGAAGAAGGTTTCTTAACTAGAGCCACAGTCTCTTCTATAGACTGGAGATAACAATGTATGCTTTGGAATACTGTTGAGAAACTTAAAAGAGACAGTAGAAGTGATGTGCCCATCACAGTGCTGGGCCCATAAGGGCACTCAATGCATGGCAGCTATTCTGACAAGAATAAGTTTATATCTTGTGAGTGAACAGGCTGGGTGGAGTGGGAAGAGAAAGAGCACAAAAGGTCAAAATGGAAGCCTTTGTGGGAGCAGCTTTAAAGGAGTAGTTTGTAAAGCCCAAGGAGAATTGTTGAGAAAAGATAGGAAGCACTGATATTTCATTTTGTCACCCCAGCAGAATGCCACTATGAAAATTGTTGCAGAAATTTGTCATGTTTATTTTGCCTCTGGTTAATAGCAAAAGTGAGATGGGTGTGCGGGATGTTTCTGTATGGTTCTGTCATATGTGGAAAGATGAGATCTTCATAGGTTTATAGAAGAATTGCTCCCAGGAAGGAACAGGGAGAGAAAGGTATTTGAAGACATGAAGGTCACACCAGTAACACAAAGGTGTCTGTGTCTATTATCTATGTCCACATATAAAAAGTAAAGTTTTATACTATTAGTTACCAGGTTATGATTAAAGGTGAGGTGGAGGAAAAGGACATACAAGTTTAAAGATGAAAAAGGAAATTTTCTGCACTGCTGGAGCATCACAAAAATCATTCATTTTTTCATCAAATTATTCTATTATTTCATTTTAAAAGAACATTATCTTATTAATCATTTATTATGTGCCAGGTATTGTCCTAAGAACTTTACATCTCATTTAATCTTTATAATATAATAGAAAGTTTTCTATCACGATAATTTTTGTACCACAGTATTAAATTCTGGAGCTGGGGCACAAGCTCAAGTGGTCTGATTGCAGAATACATTCTCCTCTATACTGTTTCACAGATGTTAAGATTGAATGTCTATAGGGCAGACATAGGGGTGGGCACAAACATGATGTCTCCTTGCAGAGCTTATTTTTTTAGCTGGATGTGAGATGCTTCTGAGATAATGTGTATTTTGGGCATTCTAACCACAGGTCCATAGGGGAAGGGTCCCTTTCAGCACTCTTTAGAACAGTTTTTCAACCTTGACACTGTTGATTTTGGATGGAGTAACTTTTTGTGGCAGGGGTCTGTTCTGTGCATTGTAGAATGTTTCACAGCATCTCTGGACTCTACCTGTTAGATGCACCTCAGTTGAACCAACTAAAAATGTCTTCTGACATTGTCAAATGTGCCCTGACAAAATCACCCCTGATAGAGAACCAGTACTCTCTAAGAATGACTTGGTGGTTGATGACTTTATATGAAAGATATGGGGGTGGCTCTATCTAGAGGCGTGCAGCCAACCTGGAGAACGTATTCAGAGGTGACAAGGGCTCATCAAGGTTTATTTTACTCACCGATATTTATTTATTTATTTATTCAGATAAAACTGCATAGAAATGCAATTAGGAGAAATCTAGAATACATCATTAGAGACTTTGAGGTCCTGAATGGAAAACAGATGGATTATGAGACAAAGGTTTTTGTAGTTACAAGAAATAGCTCATCATGTATAGACAACAAATGAGAAGGAAATTTTAATACTGTGTTCTATAATTAGGCATTATTTGGCTGGTTTAGGGATAGTTTATTCACTTTGCAGAGTTTCTAATGTATTGTTTGATTGATGTTCATTTAACCTTCATATTCAATATGTATAAGACTTGGTGGAAACCTTATAGCAATGGTTCTCAAACTGCATGTACATATCAAAATCATCTGAGGACTGCTTTTCACATTCACATATATGAGCCCTACACTAGACTTGCTGAATCTGAACCTTCGGCCATGGGGCCTCAGCTTTTGAGAGTACATTAAAATGTTTTGATGTACACTTTTGAAAAAGAAACATGGACTAAACATGGACTAAACATGGACTATGCTTTTTTATCTGGCATGATCTTTTTTGACTCTGCTCCCTCTTTCTAAAGTTGTATCCTGGAAGTCACACGTAAAGCATTTCTAAAAGAAATTACCATTGGCCATAACTTTCTCACATGTTATGTCAAAGAACAAAAGATGTTGGAAAGTGTAGTCTTTATTCCATAAGGCCATGTCTAGTTCAAAATGAAGGATTCTAAAACTAAAGAACAAAGAGATTGGACATTGGTAAACAAATATCAGTTCCTGCTATAGATTATTACCTTAAAAACGCAATAACAGCATTGGACAATGCTCAATGCTCAGCATAGGCCAGGAGCAGTGAAAAGCAACCATGTAATATTGCTGTTGTCAATATCTTTATTTTATAGAGAAAAAAATAGAATCTCAAAGAGTTCAATAACTTGATTATTGTCACACAGTTGATAAATGTTAGAAGTAAAATATTGAACAGGTTCTATCTAGTTCTACAAGCATTTTCCACGAGACAATCTAATTATACTACCTTGATTGCCCCAATTGAACTTACTAGTTACCATTTTTACATTATTTAGATTTAGATATAAAATATATTTGACCTTTATTGGTAATGGGTATGTTAATAGTCCTTTATCTTTCAGATTTTATTAGAATACATGATATTTTTACTTTAATATCTGCTTTGTTTCCTTAGTTCCAAATGGGGAAAGTAAATATCACCATAATGTGTGGTGGCTGCAGAGGGAGCCTAATAATATTTAGTAAATTTGGTAATATTTTCAGTTTATAGTGCCCAGTAATCCAGGAAATTATACATAAATATTAGGAAATTTTGGAGTCATAGTGATCCTTGCAGAGTATGAGTCATAGAAAAGCTGAGTTGGATTTATATAAATATATAGACACTCTTTATGATAGCTAATTGATAAATCAAATAGAAAAATACCTGGTTTAGCTTATTTATCATTTTAAGATGACACAAACAGCAGCCTGTTAGAGCCGTCTGTCTAATCAAGAGGTCAGTAATAATGAGTTCTTATAGCTAGGTTCATCTTTGATATGGTTATTCTCATCTAGAGATTTTCCTTAGATTTCTTTTGACTCACAGTATCACCGAGCCATATTTTACAGAAAACTAAACCAGGCATGTTTTAGCAAATTTTTAATATAAGGGATATATTTTTCTATGTCCATGACTGACCTTTTAAATAGTAAGTAATTCATAGCACACTGGACTCTTTGGGGAGGTATTTCCTATGTAAACAGTTGTATAAGGTTGTAGATAAGCAGAAATCAGTTTTACTTTTTCATGTGCTAACATCTTATCCTGTGATTAGATAAATGTTGTAGGAGAGGAAAAAAAAGAGAGAGAGACTGAGATTGACATTTTTATTAGCATATTCCACCCCCCAAAAAGATCTCAATAAAATTTCAACAATAATAAAAACCCTTAATTCTGAGAGATGGTTTCATGAGTATTATGTCATTCATTTTTTTTTGTATTTTTTATTTAAAAGTATCAAAACCCCAACAATAACAACAAAAGGACTCGGGCAAAGTTTTAAAGATGACATGTGACATGTTCATTAGAAAATAATAAAGCTTATTCCACAAATTGGGTTAAACTATTTTCAGCAATTATCATTTCTAAAAAATGGATTACTAAATCCCACTGAAAGCTCCAGATTCAGTCATTACAGACAATTACTGAGAAAGAGGTCAGAACATTGTTAGTGTTCATGGTATTACTTTTGCAAATGAAATCATAGAGGTGTAAACTGCCATTGATGACAAGCCAAATAATTACTAAATGGTGACTGAGAATCCAGGAGGATTTTGGCTAAAAGAATCACTTGCCTCCTCAGTAATAGGTCCTAATACTTTCAGTACAATATACACTAACAATATGAGAACTGTTGTGTTAGGATGTGTCTGCAATCAGAGAAAAAGAATTTCTTTGTTTGGTTTAATATACAGGAGCAGGGCATTCCCAAGCCAACACAAATGAACACAGACAAAAACAAGAACAACAAAAACAACCGAGTAGTGATGAGATTGTATTGTTGAAGATACAGTCTATCTAAATGAGTATGTACAGTCTGACAAGAGTAGATCATTTTTTCCAATAATTTTACTGCTTCTACCTATTCTGTGCCTAAAATTCCTTTTTTCTTTCCTCAAACATGGCTACTTATCTCTCTTCACACTCACAGTCTTGGAAGACATACCCAGATTTATGTCTCGGTGTTCTACTTCTTCCTGCCTTGGCTATTATTACTTTTTAGCGCACTTGGACACACATCTCAGTTGTACAAATAACTTAATCTTGCTGAGTTACTACTCGTGAGAGACTGGTCCTGAGACAGGACCTATGAAGTTTGGATTGTTTCATCATTCCCCTTTCTCCTCCCCCTGCCTCATGGCTGGAAGTTTGTTCTGCTGGTGAATGTGCAATTGAACTTCTATTTCAGTTTTCTTCTAAAAAAATTATAAGATTAGAAGACAGTCTAATATTTTAGAAAAACAAGCACGATTTATACACATCTATTTTTTATGAATTTTTAAATTTTTGTAGTATTCACTGAAAACACACTATAGGACAGTGTTCATTAATTTATCCATTAGTTTTTGATTCCATGTCAGAAAATAATTATGGACTAAGTATAATAGCTCTGTAAATCATATTCTATTATATGCTTCTCGAAAATCTGAGTACTACCAACACTCAGATGCAATTATACATGCAATTCCAATACTCAACCATGTAAAACAGACTTTTGCCCTAATTTCTCATTTATTTTAAATTTATACTAAACAGTTTAGCAAAAGTACTAAAGTTAGTAGATGTACATACTTCAGTGCTGGTAAACAAAAAGATAAGCATTCTTCTCTATGTGGATGCCATTATTTCATTTATTCAGTCATTTAATAATATTCGATCAAGAAATATTTACTTGATTTTTATGTTTCAGTCACTGTTCTAGGCACTGAGGATATGACAATGAATAACAAAATATTTTACAGAGCTCACATTCTATTTCAGTGGGAAAAATTGACAAGAAAATAAAATACATACTATGTGAGTTGGTTATATGTGCTAAGGAGAATAACAAAGCAGGGAAATAGAGTGATGCAATTTAAAATAAGGTGATTAGTTAGGAAAGGCCTCTCTGAAAATGATCATTTGAGTTAAGACTTAGGTGAACTGAAGTAGTGAGCATTGAGAACTTCCGGGAAAAGAAAATTCCAGACAGAGGGAACAGACAGTGCAAAGGCATTGAGGAAGGGGAATGCCTAGAGTGTTACAAGGTGCCTTAAGAAAAACATTGGGCTGGAAGGGAGGAAGATAGATGATGATATCAGATGTGCATGTGTACATCTGCATGTAGGTAGGGTCTTACAGGTAGGTGATCATAGGGACTATTTTTTTTTTTTTCAATCTGAGTGCAATGGGAAGCCTTTGGAACATTTCAAATAGAGGTATGACACATCAGACTTGTACAGTTATGTGATGCATAATGACGTTTAGATTAGCGATATACATATACATATACATATACATATACATATACATATACATATACATATACATATACATATACATCGGTGGTACCGTAAGACTATAATAGTACTGAAAAACAAATATTGCTTAGTGACATCATAGCTATCATGATGTTGTACCACAATACATCACTCACTTGTTTGTGGTGATGTCAGTGTAAACAAACTTACTAGACTGCCAGTCATATAAAAGTATAGCACATACAATTACATACAATACATAATACTTGGAAATGATAATAAATGACTACAATACTGATTTATATTTTTAATATACCATACTTTTTATTGTTATTTTAGAGTATACTCTTTCTACTTATGTCATGCCGGCAGCAGCCTCATGTGTCTCGTGTTTACCATACCTCTTGGTTGCATCATTTTCTTCTGTGCTTGGCTTAATCTTACACTGCTTTATAAATTTAGTGTAACCTAAGTGTACAGTGTTTACAAAGTCTACAGTAGCATACAGTTATGTCATCACATTCACTCACCACTCACTCAGAACAACTTCTAGTCGTGCAAGCTACATTTATGGTAAGTGCCCTATGCATACAAGTGTGCTATTTTTTATCTTTTATATCATATTTTTACTGTACCTTTTCTATGTTTAGATATTGTATTGCAGTTTTCTACAGTATTCAGTACAGTAACATGTTGCAAGGGCTTGTAGCCTAGGCGTGATAGGCTAGACCATACAGCCTAGGTGAGTAGTAGGCTCTACCATCTAGGTTTGGGTAAGTGCACTCTATAAAGTTTGCACAATGAAGAAATCACCTAACAAAGCATTTCTTGGAATGTATTCCCATCATGATTATATTTCAAAAGGGGCTCCCTGGCTGCAGGGTGGGGATACAGTGTAGTGGGGTAAAGATGGAAACAGAGAGACCATCAAAGTGGTGACCTCAGTGTGTGGGTAGTTAAATGTAGAAAAGCAGTGAAATTTTGGCTGTATTTTAAAGGTAGAACTGCCAATATTCATGATATATTGGATATGGGTTAGGAGAAAAAGAGAGAATTCCTCGAATTCTCCCAGTTTATTTTATGCTAAGAAGATACCTACAGTTTCTGTCTCTCACAGAGAACAGCTGAGTTAGTTGCTCATTATCACCAGAGAGAACAGTTCTGAATCTGCTCAACTAAAACTAAAATGGAAATCTTTCCATTCTCTAAATGGATAATACTAAATAATTCTACCTAACAAAGTAATTAATTGAAATTTTGAAAATGAATTTTGTAGCTAACACATTTTATGTGCTTCTATAAAATGTAGTTTTTATTAAAAATCAAATGCTTTATGGTCAAGGGAGGTACTCTCTTCTGTTGTGCATGTGTTTTCCATAGTAAATGGTGTAGAACTCTTGGGATGAAACCACTGACTGTCTGAGGCTTCAGTAGAATCAAGGCTGATTATATATTTTTTGCTTTCTTGAAGATCCTCCTTTGACATATGTCATTTAGGAGAACAGAGAGACTCTAACTCCCACATATCTTGATGGCTAAAGCACATTTATTTCTCTTCCATCCCCTAGACTGTTGGTGTTTCATACACACAGCAGTGAATGTGAGGACAACATGTTTGTGACACAGTATTTGCCAATGACTTCTTTAGACAATTGATATCTGAGGAAGATTGTTTAACGGACACGGTGACAATCTACTCCTTTACATGAGTGGATGGATGTATATGGCATAAAGAAAGGATTTTAAAGCTTAACAAATTCTGGAGCTTATTCTGGTTCTACTGCATATTAGCTGTGTTATTTAACCACTTTAAATGAGTAATTTTATTTCATCTTACAAGCTTTTATTATGCATGTAGATGAAATGAGATTACATATATAAAGTACCTGTCATGTGAAAGATTATTATTTTTTTCAATGCTTATCTATTCTTGCAGTATGTATTGTATTGTTAGAAAGTAAGAAACCCAGTCCGGGTTTTATTAGTAACTTTAGAAATGCTTCCGTTGAGCAATAATTAATGTTATATGTTCATTTTTCTTAAAAAAAGGAGATACATAAAATGTTAAATTAAATATCCCTTCTATATTTTTAAAAGCTGTTATGTTACTAAAATCTCATCTATGAAGATTAGGTGATTCATTTCTCATTGAACTCTATTACCATGAGGAAATGTCTCTAATCTATTATTATTCCCTTTCTGACTTGGTCAAGAGGAAACTCACGTTTCAATTTAGTGTTTGGTTGCATAATTTATCTTATTTTACCTTTTGATAACTCTAATCTACGTCCTTCTAGTTCATTTCTTTGTTCTTTTTCAACATTAGAACTCTTGTCACACTGAGTTTACTTTTTAATCAACTTTATTGAGGTATAATTTATATGTTATCAATGGTACCCTTTTAAAGTGTGCAATTCATTGGGATTTGCAGGTGTGAAACTGTTGCCACAATTAAGTTGCAGACTGTTTTCATTAGCCCTCTAAATTTCCCCATGTCCCTTCCTCCATCGCCAGCCCCAGTCAATTACTATACTGAGTTTATTTTACGAGTGTTTTTTTCACAAAGTTATTTTTGAAGTAGAAGACATTTAACACTTATTTGAGAAGCAAAGAGAAAGTGAAGAAGAGGAGACAGCAAACATCTACTCCTTCAAAATATTTGATTGTGAAGAGAAAGTCTAAGAGAGGTAGACACAAATTAAGGGAGGAATTTTTTAAAATAAAGGTGATTTTAGCATGTTTATGTTTATGTGCTGAATGAAAAAAGCAGTGGAGAAGGAGATTTTAAAGCTACTGGAGAGACTGGAGATTAATTATGAAAAAGTAGACGTGAGGTGGTACAAGACAAAGCAGATAACAGGCATATTACTATACATGGAGACAGAGTAGAAGTGTCCATATAAGATGGTTCAGTTTCTTTAATCAAGTGACAAAGTTCATGTGTTGAGAGATACAAAGAAAAGCGAGATGATGCCTGAGGAGAATAATTAGGCTTTGGAATAGCAGCTGTGGGGAATGGGAGAGATTACTGTATGGCAGAGATTACTGAGTGGTACTAAAGCTCTGCTTGACATTGGAGGTCAAGACTTCATGGTGGAACCAACCTCGGAGATTTATTTAAGTTACTCTTTGTGGCTTGGATGTAACAGCAAAGGAAATAAAATATGGGGTTTTTCAAAGTTGGGGAGAAGTTGCAAAAATGAGATAGTGGAAGGACAGGAAAATCAGGAAGTTGAATGCTTATAACAGAGTAGTTGATGGTATGCACTGTGGAGTTTAAAACAGATTGAGAAGCTGGTCAGAATTAGGAGTTAGGATAGGGTGAAAAACATGATCACTTTATCTGTCAGATTTGAAGCCTTATAAAAAACAGAAGTGAAACAGTAATCATTCTAATTACTAATTAATTTAATTTCCATTAAAACAAGCTTGAGTAGTGTGTACATTGATTAGAGTTGTTCTTATGCCCAGCACAGGAGTAATAGATTTCATGACACACAAAATTCCATGGTGGTGATCATGAAATCTATGGTGTGTTTTTGAATTCTGGTTTCTCAGTTTTTTAGCTGTGTGACCTTGTACAAGTTACTTAACCTCTCTGTATCTTAGTTTCCTCACTCGTTAAAAAGAGACAACAATAGTACTCAAATCACAGTGTTGTGCAAATTAGGCCCTTTAATGTGTGCCAATAGGTAAATCTAGCTGTTACTATTAGGAGGCAAAACACTTGAGTTTAAGTCCCATGTCTACATTTAGAGCCTTATGTCTGAAACTATGGGCAAACCGTCCAATCATTATTGCTGGTTGCTTTTCACTTACCTCATTTCTAAAATAGTTGTAAGAATTTTTATGGCATATGCTTTAGAGACAATTGAAGGAGATAACATATGTGACAGTGCTTTGAAATTCTGAAATACTATACGAAATAAGGAAGTCTTATGATTTCCACGTAATACATTGCATTAATTGTGTGTCTGGTTACCTGAGAATTACATAAAACAATAATGTTAAAATGCTTCAAAATATGAAGTGTTTATGTATATGTAGAGCAGCATTGAGAATTGGAAATGTTTTGTGGGTTTATATTATAATAATTTAAATTATATATTTGTGTAATTATATTTTTATCTTGTAGCTCTACAGAAAAAAAAAATAATTGGAGAGAAGGCAGCCATTTAAATTCCTAATTACAATGAAGTTTTTGCTTTCTTCATGGATCTCATTTCCTTCCATTGCATTAGCATGTGGAGTTGAAATTTGACAATATTTAATCAATACCAATTTCAGTTGATTCTGATCTCTAGTGGTATTGAGTCCACGAATTTAATCATATATAGAATGTTGCAAGTTTTTAAAGATTCGTGACGACTCTGCATCTTAGCTTCATGGAGCATTATTGGAAGATAAATTATAGCATTTGTTGTCACTAATGGCCATTCTACTTTCTTTTTCTTTTTCCAATTAGTTGGCTTTTATTAAAGTCAGGTTTATTAATCTATAAGTTATAAACAGTGATATTCACTCATTTTAGGTGTATAATTTTATAGGTTTTGACAAATGCATACAGTCATGCACCCACCACAATAATCAAGGTATAGAACATTCCCTTCATTCCCCAAAGTTACTTTCTCTTTCTGGTCAGTTCCTTCTTCCCGACTTCCTGCCCCTGGCAACACGTGTTTTTTTCTTTTCCAATTGTTTTTTTCAGAATGTCATTTATATTGATTAGCTATTTTAAAAGAGGTTCTAGAAACCTCTTACTGGACTTTATTACTAATTACACCCTAATTTATTCATCATCTATGCATGTGTGAGTGTATGAATACATATGGCTATGGGTACTTGAATGAAGATTGTGCTAATGATGCATGCTTCATTTATAACTTACAGCACCTAGGGCTACTGGTACAGTCGTCATAGATGAGGTCATCACATTAACATTGCTGAGAAGCCAGGAGAAAGAAGAGGTTATTTTTCTCAGTTGCCACTCAGTGAATATTGTTGACTTTTCATCAATTGAATTATACTTTAATAAAACACTAACTAAATGGCTTTACCTACTGACAGGGAGAACCTCGGTTAAATCTGTAATGATAATGATAAAAATAACAGAATTAATCCTATTTTGTTCATTACACTGGCCAATTTGGAGTGCCATAGTTGAGTCTATTCATTTTGGTGGCTGTATAGTAATATAGCCAGAGCAAACTAAATTGACTGCAAAATGTTCAATCGAGAAGCAATATAAATTCTTCCCATAACTTATGGGGGAGAATAAAACTTGTTACTTAACTGTCTGTTGTAATAGCTTCAAATCATTTAGTATCTTCTGTCTAGAAAGTCTTTTTTTCTTATAATTTTTTTCTTCTTATTTTCTTTATTAGGACTATTACATAGACTTTAAAGTCTGGATTGTAACATTAGAATAGATGTAGGTAGATATGGAAGCAAAATGAACCAACATTTGTTGAGTTTCTGCCACATGTGTGGTAGACACTTTAAAAAATCTCACTTAATCGTCACAGAAACTCTGAGAAATAGGTGTTATTGTCACCATTCTACAGCTAAGTATACCAAAAGGGAGATTGTCCAGGGTCACACAGCTAAGACAAAATAAGTCTGTCTTCAAAAGCCATAAGACAATGTACCTCACCTTGCTTATTTCCCATATTTCTGCTTATCATGCTGTCTGATGACTTTTTGGTGTCATCCCTTATGCTCCATTTATCCACTGGCTAAATGTATTGATATTGTTCACAGTGCATCAGCTTTATGATTATGTACAATTGTTCCACAAATAACAGGAATTGCTTTTTATTTTCTATATTTAGGAGGTTAGAACAATTTATAATAAATACGATGACCTTTAGGTCAGACATTTCCTGTAAAGTAATGACCAGATCTTCTCCAGCCTGCTATTAATTATGACCCAAGAGCACTCAGCCATTGTTTTAAAAATAATAAAAAAATAAATAACACAACAAATGATACTTTGGTTATTATGTAACAATGTGGTGGGTGTTAAAAAGGTAATATTGGTAGCCTGTGACTACTTCCCATCACTCCACTTACAGAGTAGATGAGCACATTTTCCGGTAGGCCACAAGTTTACCAGATTTCATTGGGCTATATTATTCTTTTAAACCGTAATAACGTTTCATGAAGGTTATTTTCTGTGAACTTGTTAAGGTTATGCCACTTAAAAAATATGAGCTAATATCAACCTCTTAGGTTAATGAAAAAATATTTGGTTCAGGAATTTTATTAAGTAATAAAGTAGTGACCCAAACAGCCACTATTATCCCTCTTCTCTCATTCTTTCTCCATTTCTGTTTTCTATTTGTGAAGAAATTTGTGTCTAGTTTTTGTGGGTCTTGAAGCAAAACTTTTCTTAAATTTCTTTTTCACCTAAAGAAGGTTTATCTCTCCTTGCTTTCCTCCCCTCCTCTTTCCCTTCCTCCTTTCTTTTCTTCCGTTCTTTTTAGCTATTTGAAATATTTTTACTCTTGTAAGCCCTTAGACTATCTTCGATTAGATTAGAAACATTAAAATTCTCTCAAGCTATTAAGTTTTATGATTTCATTATTTTGGGCAGTATTGACAGTTCTAAACAACTAGGTCAGGTGGACAGATAATTTTGCTACTCTTTTCTAAAAACTAAAAATTTGGCTATTTCCAGAATATTGACTGATTTTTAAAATTTTTTATAGATTTTATTGACATTATAGAGCACCTGATAGACCAAAAGTCACTACAGGTCTTTGTGCTGTCTCTTTGTGTTTTTCCCTTTGCTTTCTACTTTCTTTTATTTAAATTAAAACATATAAAATATTTGTAATAATTGTTAAATGTTCATGTGAGTGTTTTTAAAAATGTTTTATGTAAATAAGATATAATTGTGGTAGTGTAAGATATAACCCAAAATACATGTATTATACTGAAATTAATTCTAAGATTAAAAGGGCATTATGTTTTTATTGTCAACACCAAACTTCACATTTATTGACAAATGTTCTCATGAAAATAGTACAAACTTATTTTTAGCTGACGTGTAAAATGATTTAGAAGTAATTTTAACAAAATATGGAGCATATTGCCCCAAATTTTGGGGGGGGACATTCATTATTCATGGTGTTCTCTACAAGTTTTGTGACAGTTTTTGTTCTGGACTATCTTCTCAAGGATGTTTGCATAGTAAATGGCTTTAAGAGCTAGAGATAGTGTCTCCCTCTGGGAAAAGGGAAGATTTGTTTCCTAATTGGAAAAACTCCCTGGGGACAAAGGTTAGGCAGGTTACTTGCAGTTCTTTTTGTTAAGACTGGGGGTTTTCCCACCTTGGGATTCCTCAGCTGTGACACAGATCTAATGTGTGTGCAGCATCTATCTTGGCCACTGTGATTGCCCACATTGACCTTGGAGGCATGGGGAACCCATATGAACATGGAGCTCATGCTACCTGTGTCTCTATGAGTAATAAAGTCCTTTGCCTCTCATCTGCAGTCTCATGTCTTTGCCAACACCTATGGAATTATGACAGATTGAACCATTAGCTTGCAAGCAAGATTAAGTTTTAGAATTTTCGCAGTTCTTGACAAAACAATGTTTTATTACATGTAAGCTAAATGTGAAAGACCAGAGCACAAGGTGTTTCATAAAAAAATAAATAAATAAAAATAAAAAGAAGAAGAAGAAAAAAAGAACATTTTATAAATTGCAAACTTGCAATCTGTTACTCCTGATTTCTGGTTGATTTTGCAAATTAAATGCACTGGGAATGAATTGTTCATGTATAATATTTGCCCTATAAAACATAATCCATTATGGCAGCATTTATTATAAACACAACACATGAATATTAAATTAATTTTATTTGCATAAAATTGCTACTGTTTCAAATGAATTGTCACTGTAGAAAAAATGTTAGTTCTGGTTCAACTGTTTGGCCCTACAAGGAGTTTCATGTGAAGTTTATAGCTGACTTGTAGCAAGTGCAGAGAAACATCTCAGAGTTTTAAAAAGTAAAGATACCTGGTGACTGTGATCTTGTTTAGCTTCCGGTATTGTGTCATTTTTTTTTTTTTTTAATTTTAGACACAGCTCCACTGATTAAATGCTAGAATTGTGATTTGAAACATGCATACATTTAAAAAGTTTTTAAATCATTACATTTAGGAACAGTGTTCAGATAGATGCCAAGTGTGCACTCACTGAACCTCAATAACCTGTTACTATAACTCATGCTTTCATTGCAAATTGACCAAATTAACTTAGTGCTATCTAGTTAAAAATATGTTGTTAGGCAGATATATCTGTATAGTTTACAGTAGGATAGTGTCTTAAAGTTTATATAGAGCATTTTTACCCTTTGCTTTTTAAAAGATATCTTTTGTTCCATGTAAAGAGAAATTGTGTCTTTTTTTTTAAGTTGATTTGTTTTAAGATTTTCTCAGCTGCTGGCCTCCAGATCTTTCATTTACATAATCTACATGAGGAAGATAAATTTTTACCTAAGTCTTTGGTAAGATTAGGAAGTATTTCAAAGTGATACTTATTGTTTGCTTTCTACTAATTTTGTAAGAAGAAAAATGAACAAACTGATAAGTCTTACACAAGTTCCTTAAGGTGGCAATATTTTATGGAACAAGTAGTTTAGATTTTGTAAAGTCCATGTATACTTTAGATTTTTTTCAAGCAGCCATCTCTGCCATAACTCATGATTTCGTGTGCATTTTAAATCAGCATGTAGTTATACATAGCTCAAGCTTTTTTGCTGTCTAAATACTTAAAACAGTAAAGTGCTGCTGGATATTAGGCCTCATAGCTGTAAAATTACGGAGTATGTTACCTCTCTGTACCTGAGCTGATGATCTGCAAATCAAGGCCTCTCAGTGGCATAGCTACTGAGCTTCTGGAGAGTGTGCCTGGCAATAAGAACCCAGGGCTCCTGTCTGAGACTGCTGGGTGTCTGGCCTTCTTACAGTTTGGGCTTGGGTGCTCTAGTTAGGGAGGATGGGTTAGTGCTTTTTTACTCCTGGCTCCCTCTGACCCACCTCTCAATACTGATGGAAGAGGAGAGCTGGCTCTGCAGCATTATTGCCATATAGCCTGATTTTCTGCAGCTTTTTAATTGCATTGTGTGGCATTGGAATTATAGTTGCTTTAAATGGATACGTAATGATTTTTTCCTCCTTTATGCGTAATTTAGCTGGGAAAAAAAAGAACGTAACTAAATTTCATTTCAAACAGATATGTGTTGCACCAGCTGCAGATTGAGGCCTTGCCTTGATTTGCAAATTCTCACAGATTTAGAGGATGTTCTGCCAGCAGCCAGTGTAATAGCTGGGATATGTCCAAAGAGCGGCTTTTCATCGAATGCATTCTATTCCAGCTTTCGAATGCACAGATCCAAGGAACTTTTTCCTTGAGAAGACACTGATATATTTATTTTAAATAGCATTATACACACATAAATCAAGAACTCTGGCAAGAAAATCAGTACTTGCAGGTTTTCGTTCTGAGTCATGGATTTGTTATGACTTTGAGGTAGCCATTTAATGCTGCTGACCCTTCTCATTTTGAAAACGATTGCACTGTCTGTAGAGCAGATATTGCCGGGAGCCTGGCAGCTTCCATGGAGTATGGCTAATACTCGAGACTACCATTTAAAAAAAAATAATAAACATTTTTATTGAAGGGTAACAAATGTACAGAAAAGTGGTCAAGTCATGTGCTAATGTTTCAGTGAACTTTTATAAGGTGAAAACACCCATGTAACCACCACCCAGACCAAGAAGTGCAATACCAGTAACACTCATGGAGGCCCTCATAGGCTTCTTCTCCATCATCAACCCCAACCTTCTTCCCCAAAGAAAGTACTATAACCTGGTTACTAACACCAAACATTAGTTTTTGTGTGTTTCTTAACCTTATGTAGATGAAATCATCCATATATGCTCTTTTGTCTCTGACTTTTCACTTCCTGACATGTCTGTATGACTCATTCATGTTGACGCATGTGGAAAAATTCTATCATATGAATATACCACAATTTATCAACTATTTTAAAAAATGAAAGTTCATTGGATGAAGTAACTCTGTAATCTCTCTTTGGTCTGAATTTATACTGGATGATCGTTCAGAGGATCATGTTCTGATATATAAGTTACATTGTTATCTGTGGTTGTTCATATAGGAAACCCAAATTATTCATGAGAAAGTAAGCTATAGCAACTTTTAAAAACAAATATGTTAGGACATGACACATATCAAAAGAAGTAAGGTGTATTTTGTTATTTTCTTTACTATTAAATTTATTAAACACATATTGGGTTTCATATATTATACCAGGTACTTTGAATTCTTACAGAAACTCTACAGGGTATTATCACTACATTTTTTTTTTTAATAGATGAGACCAAGTCTCAGAATCTTTGTTAGTTGTTTCTTTTTATACAGCTTCTAAGTGATGGAACTTTAAATTCAGGCTGCTTTATCATGCTTTTTCTCCTGTGTCCTTTTACAAATTACTTAGGCATGATACTTGCATACTGAAGCTTATATTTCAGTGAGGACTGAGCTGCAAGTGGGCAAAACAGATAAATTAAATAAGAATTTTAGTAAAAGAGAATGTGAAAAGTAGGTACACGGAGGAGGAATGCCAATGGCAGCCTACAAAGGAATAAAGGGGTTACAGAAGGGGAGGTAGTTAGAGGGTAGAATGGGCAGAGAACATTCAAGGTGGAACAACAGCATGTGTAAAAATATGGAATATTTAGGAATGTTGTAGTAAGACAGGGAAGGCTGGGTGAGGTGGCAGAAGGAAAAGTGTGGTAGGAATGAGGCTAAAGAAGGAAGCATAGATATGAACTTGGAGGATAGGTTTCTTTTCATAATGAGCTTGAGTTTTTTCATATAGAAAATATGAAAAGCCTCATAAAAAGGCTTTTCATTGTGGAAAAATTATTAGAGGTAGTAGAGCTTAGTGGTGTTAATGTTTTTCAGTCAAAAAGACTCATCTATAATTGGAAAAGATGGATTTTTTGAGCACTAAAATGAGGGAAATCCATGCTACAAGAAATAGGGGGACATCTCAGGAGAAGAGTGTTGTAAAGGGCTTATTTATCTAGGTTATGGTTGGGTAATTTTTAGGAAGGGTCCAGAAAAGCACTTCATTCTGGATTATAGTCTATGAGGAAACAGGAGTAATTCTGTGATTTGGTAACTTAATAAATCTTATCTAGCTGAAGGGCAGGCAAAAGGAGTTTGAAATTGTAATTGATAAAGAAGCAGCAATAACTCATATTAGTCGGAGGGAGGAATGTTTGGTATTTTTTTCATTTGCACAGAGAACTTTTTCATATGTTTGTTTAGACAAGATTATGAAGTAGTTTTGGTTTTGTTCTCACTTCATCACTGTCACAGTGACTTTCACTGATATTGGTGTACTTTGAGATTGTTTATACCAACAGGAGAACACCAAGGCCTACCTGTGAGTTTCAGGCCAATTTCCAAATGCCAGGAGTTGCTATTCTGTTTTTCATGGTTAGTAGTGCAATGTATGAATTCAGACTGGTCCTTCTTATATCCTGTATCTATTATGTCCCAGCTGAGTTAACTCTTAAAAGATATTTATTTTCTTTGTGCCTCAATTTTCTTATTTGAAAATGAGGTTATTTCAAAGTATTATGAAGAATATATGAGATAAACACCCAATGTAAGAGCACTCAATATATAAAGAAAATATTAACAATTCTGAAGGGAGAAACAGACAGCGATACAATAGGAGTAGATTTCTGTACCCAGTTTCAACAATGAATAGATAATCCATAAATAGAACAAATAATCCTAAAATTGTATGGAACCACAAGACCCCAAATGGCCAGTACAATCTTGAGACAGAACAAAGCTGTAGACATCATACTTCCTGATTTTAAACTATATTATGAAGCTCAAGTAGTCAAACAGTATGGTATTGGTATAAAAACAAACACATGGATCAATGAAACAGAATAGAGATTCCAGAAATCAACCCATACTTATGTGGTCAATTAATTTGTGACCAAGGAGTCAAAAATATATAATAGAGAAAGGACAATCTCTTCGATAATAGTGTTGGGAAAACTGGACAGCCACATACACAAGAATAAAACTACCACTAATTTACACTATACTCAAAAATCAATTCAAAATGATAAAAGACTTGAATGTTAAGACCTGAAATCATACAACTCCTAGAAGAAAACATAGGGGGTAAACTCCTTGACATCAATTTTGACAATGATTTTTATATTTGACACCAAAAGCAAAGGCATCAGAAGCAATATTAAATAAGTGGGATTGCATCAAACTAAAAGGCTTCTGCACAGAAAAAGAAATCATCAGCAAAATGAAAAGGCAACCTATGGAATGAGAGAAATCATTTGCAAAACTTATACCTGATAAGGGGTTAAAATACAAAATGTATAAGGACTCATATAGCTCAATAGCTAAAAGCCAAACAATGCAATTAAGAAGTAGATAGAGGAACTGAATCAACATTTTTCTAAAGAAGACGTACAAATAGCCAGTAGGTACATGCTCAACATCACTAATTGTCAGGGAAATGCAAATCAAAATCACTATGAGATATCACTTTACACCTGTTAAAATGGCTCTCATCAAAATAACCAGCGATAACAAATGTTGGCAAGGAGGTGGAGGAAAGGGAACCCTTGTGCAGTATGATCGGGGATTGGTGCAGCCACAACAGAATAGAGATAGTAGTTTCTTAAAAAATGAAAAATAGAACTACCATATGATCCAGCAATCCAATTTCTCATATGTTTGTGAAGAAATGAAAACAGGATATCGAAGTGGTATCTTCACTGCCATGTTCATTGCAACATAATTCACAATTGACAAGATATGGATAGAACCTAAATGTCTATCAGCAGATGAATGGATAAAGATCACACACACACAAGAATATTATGTAGCTGTGAGAAATCTGACCATTTACTACAACATGGATGGACCTTGATGGCATTATGTTAAGTGAAATTAGCCAAAGAAAGACAATTACTACATGTCTTATAATATAGAACCTAAAAAAAAAAGAAAGAAAGAAAGTTAAGCTCATGGAAACAGATAATAGAAAAGTGGTTGCCAGGGATGCAGGGGGTGGGGAAGATATAAGGAGGTTGGTAAAAGGTTACAAACTTTTAGCTATAAGATAGATAAAGTCTGAGGGTCTAATGTATAACATGGTGACTATAGTTGATAATACCATTTTGTATAATTGTAATTTTCTAAGAGAGTAGTACTTAAATGTTCTCACACAAAAAAACACACAAATATGTGAAGAGATGAATATGTTAATTAACTAGATGGGGTAATCCTTTCAAGATATGTATATATAAAGTCTCCACAATATACACTTTAAAAAACTTACAATCTTATATATCAATTAAATCTTTATAAATGAAAAAATTTTAAAAGAATATATAATATATGTAGACTACTTAAAACAGTGGCTGGCATGTGGTAGAGTCTCAATAAGTGCTATTATTAATTATTAGCAGCAGAAGCAGCAGCAGCAGCGGCAGCAGCAGTAGTAGTAATAGTATTTTGGAAAAATTACTTCATCATTGTGGGAGACAATAGGTATGAGGAAAGTAAGTTAGAGAAATCATCAGGAGCCTTATTCAGGAACACAGATGATAGGTGGTTCTCTCCTGAACTGGAGCAGTGAAAGTAGGCATGGGGAGAGGGCAGAGCTGGTGAGTCCTAACGTTGGAAGGACCTGGTCACTGATGGGGCGAAGGAAAGGAGTGGAAACCAGACTGTCTCCCTATGATTCATTCTGGTATGGATGACTGGGTAGGAAGTAAGGTCATCATAGACTTTGGGAAAACAAGAATAGAAAAGCACATTGAAGGGTAGACACTGAGGCCAAATGAAAACGTTCAGTGGGCAGCTGATGATACAGGACTGGAGCTCAGGAGAGAGGTCCAGTGCCATAGCCTTTAGCACTTATTGATTTCTCAAAGAGGAGCCAGTTGTCTAGGTGAGGAAAGAAGTATCACTGACTTTGCCCTCTGTGCCTCCCTTGGCTCCTCTCTGTAGGACGGTGGACAAGGGCCTCTATTATTTCATATGCGGTATCTAAGCTACACCCACCTCAGTAGATGGTCAAAAGTTATAGATTTATCTTTTATCAACAACATGAAATTTTTCTGTGCCAAGGTCTTGTCGAAGAATTTTAACCTCAGACTCTTTCTGCACAATATTTAATCAAAAGCTGGAATGGGAAAAATAACACTTATAGAATGCATGAAAGTGTGCTGTTTGGGGACAGTTTTTAAGATATTTATTTATCTGTCCATCCATCTATCTACTTACCAACCTATTTGTCATCTATTATCTGTTTTTATTAATCTAGCCATCATATTTGCTGAGTAGCGAGGCTATTTTATATTGGCTCTTAGTAGGATTGCTTTCGTTGAACTGTGATTTGACATTATGCTATAAGCATGTGTTGAGAAATATTACAAGAAATAGCTAAAGGAATCATGGTTTGTTCTTTTATTCACTGTTTTAATATTGTAGAGAATCAGGGTCTTTATATTGCACCAAAGGGAGTTTATGAGGACTCTCGGGGGAGAAATATCTCTCAGACATCAGTAACGTATTTTCTTCCTTGACACGGTGAATTGGGTAGCTGATGATGTTTCCCTCTGTGCACTGATCACTGGGAAGCTCAGAATAAAATATATGGTCTTGAATGAAGCATCTGATTATTTTGGCCTGTACTCGTATACTAACCATACCTCGGGCTTTCTTTTCTTTCTGCTTCTTTTACTTCTACTTAAACAGTTTTCTCACTTGTTTGAGTCTTGTCGTAATGGTAAATTGCTTCAGTTATTGTTTGGAATGAGGGGTGTTTATATGCACTAGAGCATATATACACAAAACCATATACATATTTAATTTAGTAGCATTAGTGGAATGATGTGGACAGAAGTATTTTTATTCATATGAAATTGGCTCTTCTATGTGGAATATAAAAAACAGCACTTTCATTTCTATCACTTTACAGTTTACCTGATGACAAAGATAGATTAAAAATGCAGTATGTGATAAAGTTTGGGTTAACCCTTTTCCTCATATGCAGTGTATTAGAAAAAGCTTTGGATTTGACATTAGAAGATTGGATTTCACCTTTCTTGGTCTGTTACAGCTGTATGACCTTGGACAAGCTCTTTAATTGTTGTGGGCTTTGGCTTTCGTGGTGAAGTGAGAATGAAAATATCTGCTCTCCGTACCTTACCTTTATTGCTAAGATTAAATTAGATAAAACATGAGCCTCTGTAAACTGTAAAGAGTTATAGGTAAGATCGTTATTCCAGCTTTGATTTTATGTGGAGGATATTTTAACTTCTTAGTAGGGTAGCTACCTTAGCTTTAGAACAGGATTCATCAACTCAAATGCCAATATGAATGAACAGGGTACAAGAAAAAGAAATTTGTCATTCTCAGCTGTTTTATTTGTCTCATTTTGATAGAGGCATTACTAAAGGAAATACTTAACCTCCTCATTTGAACATGCAACTGACACTCAGCCCTAATATGAGGAGTAATAGCAAATGCTGGGAACTAAGGCCAGCAGGAGAGAGCATGTGTCCTGCACAGGAGGCGGCTGCTTTTCAGTGCTTGCTGATGGTTTCCAGGCAGAAATGGGGAACAGTATTCACAGATGACTTTTTTTCAAGAGAATACAAAAAATTCGATTTTGTGTAAGTCCTGCTGATTTATAACTTTTGGCCATTCAAATTCTAAAAAATACACTGAATGGCTAACACTGCTCGGAGAAAACTAAATGTGATGTTCAACCTCTGGGTGGCTAGTTGGTGATTTCTGCTCGGGAAAGAGTTTTCAAAATTCACCATGCATGTGAGGCGATGCAGACCCCAGGAAGAATATATTTGTAAATTGTTTTTAGAAAGTAAATGTGCATGTATTTCACCTAGTGTTACAAAGTCTTTTCTCTAGTGAATATTCATCAAGCACTGTATATTGAGTTTCAAATATATTTAGTTTTCTTTTTAAAGGGTACTCTTTACTGTGAGTGCATTTAGAGATGTACATTAAAATGCAAGGCTAATATAGTTATAAAGTACCAAAGTATCACAGTATTTATAAACAATTATTTGTAAAGAATGTACAATTTTTCTTAGTGTTCATGCTTTCTGCCTAGTTGGGGATAACATAATGTTATTTAAAAAATGGTAGTCCTAGAGGCTGTATTCCACTAACATCAAAGGAACTGATGACTGCTCATTTTATCATAGTAGTCTATGGTAACAAAATATCAGGAAGAAAATAGAATTCAATTTAATCCCCTAGATTATATATAAACACACTAAATCCTCATCATACACAAATTCCATATTTGCAACTTTGTCTACTTGCTAAAATTTTTTTAACCTCAGAATCAATACTTATGACACTTTTATGGTCATTCTCTGACATGTGCAGAATGGTGAAAATTTTGAGTCACTTGATGTGAATATTCCCAGCTGAGGTCAGACAAGGTGACATTTGCCTACTTGTCTCAACTCTCATACTGTAGACAAGTGTCCTCTTCCTTGTCTGTTTAGTGCCACTTCCTTTTTCTTCCCCCTGTATGTCTGGGCTTCTTGTTGGTGAGTTCACTGTTTAAAATGGCTCCTAAGCGTAGTGCTGACGTGCTGTCTAGTGTTTCTATGCACAAGAAAGCTGTCATGTGCTTTATGGAGGAAATGTATGTTAGATAAGCTTTGTTCCAGCATGCGGCCTGGTGCTATTGACCGTGAGTACAATGTTAATGAATGAATAATATATATTAAATAAGTTGTCTTTAAACAGAAACAGACACAAAACAAGGTTATATATTGATTGCTTGATGGAAATGTGACCTGAGGCTTATGGGATCCTAACCCTGTATTTTCCTAGGAATAATGGTTCAGTATTTGTTAATTCAGTGTTTGCAGCAACTTTACAGAGCACTGTGAATCATGAGAATAGAGCATATATGAAAACATTGAGATAACTGACTATTTTTTTCAATATGTATACGGACTTGTAGATATGACTTTAGTATTATAAATGAGTTTTTAGTAATTGAGATATCCATACTTTTGTGTCATATCAAGAAGAGGTATCATAGCACTGCCTAGGACCTTAGCCTTCATAGGCTCTTGTTTTATCCTGTTATTGATTAGCTGTGTGATTTTGAACAAGCTATTTTCACTATCTTGGACTCTGTTTTCTCATTTCTAAAACAATGAGCAGAGTATAGACTTCTTGAGTTCTTTCCAGTTTTAAAATGATATATGTCTATGAGAGTATTAATTTCACACTTATGCTAAATGATCAACAAGAAAGGGAAAAGAGAAAAGTTACAAAGATGCGTCTATATAAAGTACAATGCCTACAATTAAAAAAGGTCATAACCAATTTGGAATAATGCCTAAAACTGAAACAGTAAACAACATGAAATTATGTATAATTAAGAGATAAATTAGATCCTATTGAGCAGTGGTTTTCAACCTGGATGTAAATGGTAGACAGTGGTTTATTAGAAATCACCTGGTGAAGAATTTTCAGATAAACTACAGATTAGCCCTCCTTTCCACTTTGTACCTTTCTTTACAATGTGCACTAATGAATAAGATTTAGAACCCTTGGTAATGAGTTTTGTATAAATTTCTAGAAAAGAAAACAGTGTATTTGCTGTCATTGTGAAGATTTGTCCTTCCACAGCTCCATTTATGTGGTCACACCCCTGAAAGGGCTGCTTATTTTTAGACGTATTTGTTCCAGGTGCTCCTGACTTTGCCCTCTCACCTCAATCCCATGAATGATTGGATTAGATTAGGGCAACTGACCCAAAGGAAGCCAGTTCAATGGCACGTGTTGATGGCAAAAAGATGAACTGGGCCAATCAATTTCCCTTGAGCAAATTTAAACTAGGGAATAATTTTAGAAGAAGGTAGCGGTTGGAGTTGAGGCTGAAGCGGCTCATGATATATAGAGAGACTGGGTTGGTCATGATGAGCCTCTTGCAAGATGAAGTTATGAGAGTGGTGAGGGGTGGGGGAAGTCTGGGAGTAGGAAGGAATCTGGTTGATAGGGCAGACAGAATTAGACACAGAATGCCCAAGTCACATTAATGAAAGTCTGTGCATTGAAATTCCCAAAGTTTAGCTCTACCACATGGTTTTGTGCTTTCTAAGACTAAAATACACTGCAATTCCTGACCTTACTGCCACCAGCTTGTTCGAAACGTCCCATGAATATTTATCATAACACTGATCCCCTGACTGTATCAGCCCCTTGATTGACTTTGTCTTCTTTGGAACCAAGGGGCCTAATAATATTGAGTAGAGGACATGGAGTAACCAAAATGGTTCATATTTAGGGAATACCTATGGGATACTTTCTATTTGTTACTTCAGTTTAGATCTGACAAGAACCTTAGAGATATCTGAGGCTCAGAGGGGTGAAACAACAAACATGTAAGTAATGTGTTAAAGCCATGACTAGAACCTGGTCTCCCTGATGCTTTCCTTGATTTTTACATATCTCCTTCAGGAATCTCGAAAAGGCTTCCTGAAGGAGGTGGGGGTGCTGGTGGAGGATTTCCAGTGAAGGAGAGATCATCCTTCACGTTGCTGAGCAAATGGCATCTGTTGCCTATTACCAGGAGTGGAAGTCTGAGCACAGTTGCCTACTACATCTTGGCATCTAAGTTGCCAAGGAAAACACAATGCAGTCAAGCACTGGATGGAACAATGCTTTACTTACATAGAGAAGAGATAGAACAAGATCACCTCCAGTAGTGGGCATCAATTCCCCATGGCCAGTGGGTCATTCCCAGCAACTGACACAGGGCAATTGACCCCTTTTGTGCTGTAGCAGAAGAACTCTATTTATTCTCCACAGGAACACATATAGAAGTGGGTTTAGCCAGGTGCCATATGACACACATGGTTAAGCACAACAAAGGAGCACACACTGATTCTGAAACAGGGAAAGATACAAACTGATAAGTCCAGCACAGGCTGTGAGGACTCTTTATCTCTTTATGGGTTTTCCAGGCCAGCAGCCCATTTTTATGCAGCAGAGTGGGATCAAAAAGCTGCATGCAGCAGACTCCCTTTCCCAACTCACATAGTGAAAACATCATAAAGTGTGAAAAATAAAATGATAAATGTGGGAAAAATAGGATGTGAGCTGAATATTCCTATTGTCAAGTATGGTCAGAGGGGTCATCATAGAAAGACCCCATGCTGGGCAGGGAACTTCAGTAGTTACAAAGAAGCGACACCCTCTTAGTGACGTGGTTAAGGGTCAGGTAGATTTGTCTAAAACTCAGAGTCAGGGAGAGAGGTAGAATGTTGCTACATAAACAACAATTTATAGTTAAGATAACTTCTTCTTGGAAGAATAGTTTTGTTCCCTTTGAATCTTTGCAAACTGCATTTACACCTCTAAATTTTTGTATCAGAAGGAAGCCTCTTACACCATAAAACTTCTTAATGGATAATTATGCTTAAGTGATGTTCTTTCATCTTTCTGTCATAAATATTTTTCTAGACATTGAGGATCACTCAACATTTCAGAAAACGTGGGTATTAATAATGATAAATGTATGGTAAATTGTGCTTCTGAGGTGTCGATCATCAATTGGGAGCTTTTGAGCTAAAATATTTCTCTCAGGGATAGCACAAGAAAGGAGCAAATTGTTTGAAACAAAATGAGAAATGAATTAAAAGAGAAAAAAACAAAACTCAATGGAACTCTTTGGGCATAAAACATTGCCCATAGCCATTTGCACCATGTTTTTAACCTGAAAAAAGAACACACTTATTATTTGTTATCTAGACATAATATTTTATTAAATAAGGCTTAATTCTAAATTAAATTTTATTTCCTGCAGTTTAAGCCTGTACCCTCCAGTTTGATTCTCATATAGTTGCCATTCTTCTCTTAACAATTCTTCATGTATTTTAAAGCACTGCACATTAAAGAGATTTAGATTTCATCTTCAGAGATTTATATGTTTTTACATGTTTATTCAAATCCCAGGCCAAAAAACCCCCCCAAAACAAATAAACAAAACAAAAACAAAAACAAAAACAAACTACCTAGAGAATTAAAGCCAGTAAAACAAATGAACATTTTTGTTTACCAAAACAGCATTTTGTAAAGAAAAACTACAATGGAAATTTTGTTGTTATAGCTAGAATTTGATGCTTTCAGAGTAAGGAAGCTATGCAAATATAACAAATAATAAAAACAACAAAAGAAGGAATTTTTTTCCCTAGGAAAAACAGGTGAGGGGGAAAAATGTTATTATCCTTTTATCAGAAGTATTTTACATATATTTTATTATTTTCTATGCCTGTAAATCTCTACTGTTTTCAGCCTTTCAATGATTTTAATCAATGATTTTGAAGCCAAGTCTCTCTCTACATGAAGCATCACAGTGAAACCTTCCTATTATAAGAATGAGTTTAATTACTTTAAAATGAGGAATTACTTAGTGAAATTGACAATACAGCCAGTCAGTTCTTTTTTAATAGTAGGTTTGGGGCTTTTTGCATGAATTAACTGGATAACTACCTGTTGTACAATTCACTTTGCTGTTACATAAAATTTTATTCTTGGTTTATGAGAGTATAAACCAAGCATTTCATGTTGTGTATTCATTCAACTAACTTGGCAATTTGTTGGAGGGACAAGTCTTATATACCACTCAAAGCCATTGTCAATCCAGTTCCCCAAGTAGTAGACATTATTAACCAACAGAGCACAGAGATGATTATAACAATTAGAGCATTGCAGGGGTCTCTGTTTTCTTCTTAACCACCAACTGTTCCATGTTCATAAGGAAAAGCCTTTTTTGTTATTATTGTTTTTAAAGGCTAAATACAGACAGATCAAAACCAAAATGCACTGACATGTTGTCAAGAGGCTCATCCTATCTCCTGATATTACTAGGCCATGTGACTGTATTCTAGTTTATCTCACCAAGCTTCATCTATAAAATAATAGTGTGTAAACAAATAAAATTTAAGTTTAGAGAATTCACACAACAGAAAAATAAAGAAACAAATATTGTGGACCAACATAGGTTTGATGACTTTTAATTTGCCAAGTAAGCACAAGTTTCCTCCAGCAAACCACCATCATTATTGCCATCATTCCATCAAAGAGGGTATGTTTTAATAGCAAAGAAAGTAGGAACTGCGCTTTAGGATAACAAATAATCCTCACATTGAACAAATTAAACTTCGTTAAAATTTACTACATTGCCTTTACTTTTATTGTTTTTATTCGAATGGTGAACAGATTGGAAAGGAATGGCAACAACCTTGGGACCCCTATTTGTAAACTACTGGGTTAGATTATTCTTTCCCTCCCTCCCTCCTTCCCTCCCTCCCTTTCCCTTCTCTCTCTCTCTCTCTCTCTCTCTCTCTCTCTCTCTCTCTCTCCCTCTCTCTCTCCCTCTCTCTCATCTTCTATTTCATCTCTTTTATTTCTAGCTATACTAAGTGTAAAGTTTTTTGATTTTATGATTCTAAGTTTTATTCCTTCCTTTAAGCATACATTTCCAGACTTAGAGAAAAAATTAGTTCTATCATAAGAAGTTGATTTTTTAAATACTCTTTGTGAGCATTTTATCTTACTCAGATCTTCTATGAACTGCAGATTTTTTTCAGAAAATGGCTTGAGCTGACGTGTCCAGTGAGAAGAAATTGGAGATACTGAGAAGGAGCTCTAATTAGTGAAAATGAAGTCTGACTGGGGGATCTCTTCCTAATATCCCCTTAATTAAAAGTGGGCCTTCTACAGAGAAAATGGGCATAGGGGTGAGACTCAAGGGTTGGGCAGTCATAGGAATCTGATGTAGATTTTCCAAGTTAATAGATATATTACTCAGGTATTACAAAAAATGAAATCTTAACATTTGCAATGATATGGATAGACCTAGAAGGTAGTATGCTGAGTGAAATAAGTCAGACAAAGAAAGATAAAGAACATATGATTTCACTTATATGTGGAATCTAAGAAACAAAAGAAATGAACAAACTAAATAAAAGCAGACGCACAGGAACAAACTGTTGATTGCCAGGGGACTTGGAAGCTGGATGAAAAAAGTGAAGGGATGAAGAAGTACAAATTAATAGTTAAAAAACAGTCATGAAGATTTAGAGTATAGCATAAGGTATATAGTCAATATTATTGTAATAGTTGTGTGTAGTGCCAGATAGGTGCTAGAGTAATCAGGAGAATAACTTCATGGATGGCATAACTGTCCAACTTTTCAAAATTTAAAATAAATAAAATTTTTTTTATAATATTGGTCCAGAGAATGAGTGAATGAATGAATGAATGAATGTTCTTATTTTATAACATTAAGTTTTCTACTTGATTAAAATACTTAGGTTAGGTTCATAATGTTCTAAAACTATTTGTATTAGGGAAATTATTACAATTTAAAGAATCATTTAGTGGAAAACATGGAATCACCGAACTGACCAGAGATTGTTTTCATGATACAACATAATAGTAATAGTGACATTGCCAATAGAAGAAAGTGCTCCAAACCACAAATAAGAGATATTCTATATCATTTCAGTTGTGATTTATTTTTTTTTATGTTTACAGATTTGAACATTTTTTTTTCTTTTTGAAGATCCTTAAATCCCAAATGAAACTAGCTCTTAGCAGTTGTTTTTCTTTTATAGGATTAATTAAAAAAAATTAGATGTAACATAAAATTAACACCTAAGCTATCTGATTACATATCAGACTGTAAATATAAAAGAACTAGCTTTGACTTTCAAAAGATTGTTTTGGGAATTTGTTCTGCTAAGACTTACTTTTGCCACTTGTCTATCACATACACATATGCTTCTTAATTTTCTCACTAGGAGTGTGTACAGGGCAAGCAGCCCAGTTTTAGAATTGTCCTTGTTTGGCTTTTATCTAATCAATACCTGTTGGCTCTGTTTTTTGCATTCGGACATTCATTGTAAATGGCCCAGAATTAATGGGGAAAACCTGGCTTATCAGGTTTAAACCATGTTAGGTTATTAATTATATCAACCAAAGCCAAAATATTTAAATCTGACACCCAAAGAGTTCATTCTGAGTTTGATGATAGCTTGTTATACTTTCATTTTGCTTTGTATTGACATAATATTAAATTTCTACCAAAGCTGGCATTGACAAGGTGGATTAGGCATTCAGGGAAAGTAAAAAGAGAAGCTGAGTTTACAGACACATTATAAGCAATTGTCTAATTAGGATTTTTTTTTTTTTTTTTTTTTTTTTTTTTTTTTTTTTTTTTTTTTTTTTTTTTTTTTTTTTTTTTTTTTTTTTTTTTTTTTTAGTAATAGGTCACCTTACTACAATATAATGATTCAAATTTAGGTTTGATCTATATTCTTTACATAAATAGTATTCACATTTTCTATTGGTTTTCTGTGTATCATCCTAAATAAAGATGAGACATTTTTACATTTATCTTTTGATTATTGATGAATTCATTCCTCATTATCTTAGGAAGATAAAATAGGAAAGCAATTCGTACTTTTACAGTTTGGGGACCTTGAGTGACGAGAATATAGATTATCTTTATCCTAGATACTTCTTGGATTTTAATACATTTCACCATGTTATATTTTAGAGAGAAACTATATTACACATGCATTATAAGTGGATTGAGCCAGAAAAAAAGTTGCTGAAATGGTTTAACGTGACAAGATTTAACTTTCCATGGAGTGAAGTAATTTTACAAGGAAAAATGTCTTTGTGGCTAATGTTGCTTGCCTTGTCATACTGTTAGTTTTCAGGTGGCAAGGGATTCTTCTGATTGACTTAATCGTATTTGAGTAAATAAGTTATTTGTTTTAGCGTATACGCTAATATCTAGTTTATTTAACAGCTAAATCAAATACGCTTCTAAATAATTTTTCTAGTATCCTTATTATCTGGTCCTATTTCTCTAATGTCATTCAAGTTATCTCTATAAAGATATGAAAAAGTTTCAAAGTTTTGTAATTCATCACAAATATATTTGTGGAGAGCACACCATATTCTTGTCTTTTGCTAGATTAGGGTTTAGTGCATGTTTTCTACCTTACAGTCAACAGATTAGGAGACAAAGAAAATCGGTGATTATCATACATTGTCTACTATGATAAACCAAACACAAGGTACTATGAGACCATTAAAGGTATATTCTTACTTTTGGGCGTTAAATAAAAATAGTGTTGTAGATTTTATCCACTTCAGATAAACTAGCCCTTAAAATTTTAAATAATTGCTTTTAAATAATTAAACTCAGCAACTTTAAAACATGATTTAGGCTACAGGAAAATCCAATTTGATTTGGAAGTGGGAATTAGGTATATCTAGTACAAATTGTGGGAAATCAGAGAACTACTATAATGATAGTAAATGCATCGAACCTATTTTTTTCTCCATGTTGATAACGCAGTACTTTTTCCTACCAAGTCTTTGATGTGGGTGTTGTGTAATGATTTAAAAGCAAGCAAATGGAACTTAGTAAAGAACCTTGATTTCTTTGGTTTTTGAGGACATTTCTGGTTTGTTCCAATTTTGTTTCACTACTATTATAGGTTGCATTGATAGACAGTAGAATCATATATCCATTTTAAAGAAGAATAAATGTAGAAGCAGAATATTTTCTTTAATTATTGTTTATCCCACTTGGATGGGAAAAAAGAAGTTCTTTTCTGCTTTGCACTATGAAATGATGGCTTACTTATCCTATGCCAGCTCTTTCAGAGAGGAAAGGATGTCTTGGGGCTTGCTATCCAAAAGAATCTCTTATCCTGGATTTCACCAGTTTGTTCTCATCAAAATTGAAGAACAGTGGTATGATGGGGGGGGGGGTAAGAAAAGGAAACCAAGAGAAACATAAGAGAAGCAGGTAAATGAAAGTGGGACTCCAAAAAAGACAAATGATTTCTCTTTTAGTGCAGTGTAATGAAAATAAAATCAGCATAGGCAGCGCCCATTTTCCTCATCATGCCTAGCCTCAAACACTGCTTTAAATAAAACATATTTCTGTTATTTCTCATTTCTTGCTTGCTAACTTAAAGATAAATGACTTGCTTGAAAGTGCAGTGAAAAGGAAATAAAATCAGTAACAGACAGTGCCCAAAATGCCCCAGCTGCTTAACGGTCTGGCCTCCAGCAATACACAGTTTTTATGGAAAAGATGCTGTTAAGGAAACAAAAGCAACTCTCCCCAACTCCCGCCCCAAGTTTTAAGAAACAAAAGCAAACAAAAACAGGAACCACAATCAGCTCTCAAACACACCAGAACAATTCAGAACCAAGCTCGAAGTTGGTTCATGTGGTCACGGTGACATTAATTGCATGACTAGAGGTGTCCGGAGTGGAGCTGTGTGTTTCACTCCGCCTCCAGTGCTGTTCTCTGAAGCACTGGGAGAGCTGGCGGTGATGCTCCTGCAGCCAGGGGTTAGCCATTGGTAATTAGACCCACGGGTGCTTCTAGGTAGGCAATTGGATAAGAAATTAAATGGTGAGCAGCGGTTTGGGGCATTCTCAAAGGTTAGCAATTAGGGAGCTACATAACTGAAGTAACTAGGTAGTTCTGTATGCGGGGCAGGACATGCTAGTATTAGGAAGTAGAACAAAAGCACTTTCAGAACAAAAATCATATCCTATTAAAAATAACAGGAACCGTTTAGTGAGTATCTCCTACTGTGTCTGACTCTAAGCTTACGTGGCTGACATCTGCAGTTTCATTAATCTTTAGAACAATGCTTCTGGAATTTAGTGTGCATCAGATTCCCCAGGAGGCCGTGGTGAAACAGGTTGCTGGGCTTCCTTCCAGGTTTCTAATTCAGGAAGTGTCGTGTGGGGCCTGTGAATTTGCATTTCTAACAAGGTCCTGGGTGAAGCTGCTGTTGTGGCTGTGAGAACCACATTTTGAGAACCATTGCCTGTGTAAAACCCTCTGTGGTAACGGTCACAATAGCAAACTTTGACCACCTACTGTATGCCAGGCACTTTGCTAAACAATTCACATGTTATTTTATTAATCTTCACCAAAGCTTTATTGCGTATCATTTGTTCCTTTTAAATGCAGAGCTTTGGGTTCACAAACCAGAGGACTTGGCCAAAACCTTAACAAGTAATGGAGTCATGATTTAAACGTAAGTGTCGGTCTCTGAAACTCATGCTCTAACCACCATAGCACAGCATGTTCTGGTGTCTTGTCTTTATGCATAGCTCGATTAAAATTTTTCAGCTCTTTCTGTATCTCAAGTAAAGAACGGAAAAAGCTACTGAAAGTGATTCGTTTTCTTTAGCAGGAGCTGTGCAAATACAAGACTGAAATCTTTCAGTGAACTTTACCCTGACAGAAGGATATTTCACTACTTTGTCACCAAAAGAACTAATTATCTCCATGATGGTGCTGCTTTCATGTCATTTTGCTCTACTTCCAATGCCCCAAAAGAACTGTGAGCTACAGACTTCTTGGGAAGGTGGTATTAGGTGTGGCTGAGGAAACTGGGCAGGACTTCATAGAGGAGGTGGTACTTGAGCTGAAGAGGTTGGTGGCCCTACATTTATGGGGGAAGAGAAACAGTTTACTGGGCACTCTATAATGAAGGCATACATTTGTAAATATGCAGTGGGAAAAGTGGCCCAATCCGAAGGGAAAGTGTATGGGAAAAAGCAGGTAGGCAGAGACTATGAGTCAAATATAGATCAGTTTGATGACCAGGAGGACAAGTTGGGCTTAAAAATGATTTGGACAACTCTATGTAAGAGAAAATTAAGTTGAGATGAATGTACTCTTCTTCTGAATTATTTTCTTCTTCTTTAATATGTCTCTTCCACAACTAATTATTTATTCCAAAGATATCTGTTGAGGATTTGCTGCATGCTAGACAGTGGGCCAGGCACTGATCTAGAGTGAGGCGTAAAAGGCAGACATACTGCACTCAGAGACCTTGCAGTGTAGGCCGTTGCTACTCAATGCTCTAGCAGCAGCAGCATCAGGCATCATCTGGGAGCTTGTTAGAAATGCATAGTCTCAGGTCCAGCCCTGGCCCTACTAAGTCGGGATCTGCATTTAAACATTCCCAGGCAATTTATATGTATGTTAATATTTGAGAAGCACTTGACAATTCAGCTTTTAGTACTTCGCCCTCTTTTTCTTACTCACTGAAGTTATTATTGGCTGTGAAGGATGGTCTGGAATTAGGTGATAAATATTTTTCCCAGAATGAGGAGAAGCAAATAGTACATATGAAAATGTGACAGAAATCAAATCTCTGACTAATGGTTGTCTGGTGCTTGATTGAATGTTTTCAGTAATGGGATGGTAATGGAGATAGTAACTTTGTCTCTCTTCTTCCGCTCGTAACTCAGGGCCAAGCACTTAGTAGTACCCAGAAAATACTGATGGACTGTTCAAAAGGTGGAGAAACAAATAAAAATTAAATCAGACCATATAGATTGTTTCTGAGTATTTGCCAATATGTATTAATCTCTTACTATAAGGTCTAAAGCCAGCAAAAAAATTGTAAGGAAAGCAGATTTGATAGTTGTCTAAATTGGAAAATGGTAAAAATTAGGAATTTGGAATAGGAGAGAGTGGTAATCCAGGTGAAGATAATTGTGGTCTAATTTTAGAAAAGAAGGTGGTTTGAAGAGATAATGTGAAAATTTATGACATTGGTAATGGGATTAAAATAATAGCTCTGCATTACAGATGTCTTGTTCCGTGCATTAAAAGTGGATGGGTATGGGCTGTAGAGACCTAGTGGGGTGGAAATTTACAAACCTTTCTAATTAGCTATGTATTAGATCAACAACACATGCCTGTACTATTAGTAAATCTTGTTTGATTCTCTTGCCTTTATCACCTGAATACACTTCTGAAGATGGACATAGGGACAAAAATATCAACACCGCCAGACTGAGTCAGTTACTTGTGTTTGGTGTTGAGGTGAAGTATTATTTTGGGACTTGGTCATCTGCATATTTTTTTCTAGGAGGGTACAGACTTTCTATTGGAAATCTTGCTATTCAGAAAATACACATTAAAAAAACAAAACAAAGCAAAACATTATTATACAGGATTATTCAAATTTAAGTGACAGTGCACAGAAAAAAGTGATGTTTTATGGTCTAGCTATTTGGGGATTAAAGTCAACCATTGATTTTCTATAGCTAGTGGAATGGGTATAATTTTAGGTTTATTGAGAGTCCTCTGAATAATTCTTAATTACTCTCTCATCTTTTAATTCTTTTTAAAGTGGAAAGAGAAGAGCAGCAATAGCTTCTACGGCTAGAATTGTATTTCAAGGAGCGTGGTGTAAAATAATAGCATTACAGTGCTCCCAGAGAGCAAAAATCTCTGTGTATATATTGTTCAGCAAATCATTCATCATCATAATTGCCATAGTTGACACTTGGCTCATTTGTAGATTTTTCCTTTCTTGCCAGAATTTTTCTACAGTAAAAATGATTTAAAGAGTAACTATAGGGTTCAATCCTATTCTTCACGATAGAGCAGGGACAAGAACAGTGTATTTTCCAAATCCACTCCCACTCGAATTTTAGTTTATTGTGATTGCACATCCTCTTGGGGGCAAATTCCATATTCCGTCAGGATTTCGGGGAGTAAACCCTATTACTACTGCAGAGCTCTTAAATGACATTTTACATCTATTTTAGGAAGATTCATTCTTTGAGCCACAGTTGTTAAGTTCAAGTGAACCAGAGGGCACACATATGTGATATCTGAAATTACTTTGGCATTTAGGCATTTTTTATTTCAGTATTTTTTTTTAATGGGCTAGTGAGATAAAGAAGATGGGAGTTAAAATGAGTGACTTGGCACACACACACCAGATTGTGTTTGGGTGGGCTTCTGTCATGTAAACCTTCCACCTCCTGCCAAACTCCTGCCTGCACATGTCCAACCACCCACAAGTTAATGAGCAACTGGAGGGCAGGGACAATAATCCTAATCATGTAGCCTTGCGCTGTAGGATCTCACATGCAGAACTTTAAAAATAAACATCTATCACACTGAGCTTATTGAATAAAAAATTTAGTAAAACATTTCCCAGAAATAGTGGCAGCAATTCAGAATATTCTGTTTTATATCTCTAGTGACCATATTTTTAGGCCAAAAATTGGAGACAATTGTTTGATGAGTGGGCAGAATATTTGAAATCAGAGCTGCCTTGAAAAACCTTGGGTGTATGATTGCCATATCTATATTTCTGTTAAAGAATAGATGCATGAACAATTACTTTTAAAATACTTAGTAAGTGGGATAATACATATAATACATTAAAAAAAAGAAGTGAAATTTGTAAATTCAATGTGATTTTCCTCAGATATAAGCACACTTAGAGTAGTTAGGAATGGAAGCAGTTATGTAGGATGGGGAAAAGCATTTATGGTGAAGCTGAAGATGCAGTTTATTTTAGGTGCCAGTAAAAATGGAAAAGAGTTTTAACATTTGTTAAGAACTTATGTTTGTTATATCTTCTAAAACGCTAAAGGTGGGTTTTATCATACCTTGCTTACTATTGGGAAATTGAAGCTCAGAGAGGTTGTTTGACTCCAAATTGGTGCTGTTTCTACTCTACTCTGTCTTATGTTAAAACTTTGTAAAATCTCATAGACCGATTCAAGAAAATCAGTAGCTAATAGAACCAATCCTTTCTGATCTTCCAATTATCCATGTTAGCTATCTATGAATGAAAACATTGTGGGAATTTCCTGGGTGGTCTTTCTTGATATTTAATTGTACTAATACCTTTTCAGACCCAGCTCAAGGATTGCCTCTCCAGGAAGCTTGCTTTCTCTCTGACTCTTCGGCTGATAGGTGCCCATGGCATGTTACCATGTTGTATTTTAGTTCTCTCTTTCTGCATCTGTCTATACCAAGGAACTCTGAGCTCCTCGACCTTTTCTACTGAAAGTGTTGTCTATGAACCAGCAGCATCAGCATTACCTGTAAGCACATTAGAAATACAGAATCTCAGGTTCTACCTAGACCTAAATCAGAACCTGCATTTTAGGGAAATCCCCAAGTAATTTGTATGCACTTAGGTTGAGAACCATAGTTTTAGCACATGGTAAACACTCAATTGAGCAAAGAGATGCAATAATAAATGATATTTGAAATATGTGGAGCCTGGATCCTTGCTTGGGTTTTATGAGAGTGAATGCTCTGGCTTCCTGGAATGGCAGAGGCATGTGTCAGGAGTGTTAGCCGAGAGAGGGCCTACTCTTCTGGTCTTGCAGTTGTTTTGTTTTAGGCAGGTCTGAGCCTCATAGCTAGAGGGAAAGAGAAATAATCATACTACACATGCAAGGAAGACTACCTACAGGCACCTACCTGTCTTGTGCCCTGCCCCAGTATATATCCCAGGCAAGAGCAAATGACTCATACTACAAGCATGTTTTGATGCCAAGAAGAAGGGAATTGGAGAGGTAGATCTGAGACTTCATTTTCAGACTTCCTTCAGAGACAATGACTAGTTCTTAATTACTTACGGTGTTAACTTTGTGGTATTTATAGATTATGATCAGGTTCCCTTCTTGAAGCTCATTCTCTAGACTGTATAAATTAATTTTACCCAAGTGTGTCTCATACCTCTTTTTCTCTGAGCGAAGCCCAAAATGCATTCTATTCCCCTTTGCTTATTCTGTAATTTATCTACATTATTCCTAAACTGCTGGAGTCAGAATAGTTTCTACTTATGGTCTTTAGCTAGCGTGTAGAGTCACTGCTGTCTCCCTGGTTTTACATGCTGTTCCTAATATGCATAGTTGAGAGTTGCACTGGGATTATTACTATTTTTTTTTTATTGTTAGCCAGTGCAAAGGTTTAAATGTAGTAGGGTGGATAAATACACTGTTTTCCTGCTGCATGCACTTGGCTGTGGTTAAGCTTAATACTAATGCCTCTTTTAGAGAGGAGCTCAAGATCTGTGAAAACATATTGATAAAATCAAGTGAATCCTCTAACAGATCCTGTAAAGAAATTAACTTGTAGAAATTTTTGAGCCATAGGAATTTTCTAGAATTGGAGCTGGAAATACTTTTTCAGATGACTTTTTAAATAAGTGTCACTGTGCTTGCTTATGTTTTCACACAGAGTGTTGTAAAAAAATGCATTTCTTTTTCTTGGCTAAACTTATTAGATTGATATCAAGTTTTTTCTCTGAAGTGTTTTTATTTCCAGTTGAGGTTTTATTCTACCATCCCAACCTCCAACAAATATCTTGTTTTCCAAGAATGGTAATGATGATAGCTTTTTTGCTTGGCAGTTGTGCCAAAGATCAAAGTTGATTGTGTAGACAGAATGTGACTTCTTTTACTGGGTATTTCCTTACTTACAGCACTTACCTGATAAATTTTAAATAATTCAAGGACAATGAAGAAATAGATATTTAAGAGTTAATCTGACCTTCAGAATTTAGAATTATCGAAAGAGAAAAGAACAAATTTGAGTATCAGTGTGTGAAGGCAACAGAAGTAGTGCTATGTCAAGAGGAATTAGAGAGTGTAGGTTCTAGCTTTTGATCCACAATGTACTAGTTATATGACTTTGCCCAAGTCACTTGTTTAAACAGGATCAATTTCTTCTGCTTCACAAGGCTTTAAGGAGGATTGAGTGGTTGATGTGTGTAAAGTCCTTGGCAAACAATGATGTGCCATAAACATATTAAATAGTAGATGATAATGAAGATGCTGCTGCTACTCTTTATGGCAATATAACTTATGTCCCATGAGGAAGACATATTTTAAAGGAATTCTGTGAATATACAACATGTCTTTAGAGATACTAACAAAAGGAAACTATTGGTATATGATTTTTTTCTACAAGGATTCCAGGATATAACAATCAACATAGTTTGAATTCTTTAAAGAGAAAAAAACCTTTAAATTTCTCTTGTACAATTGGCCTTACACTTATTTATAATGGTGAAAACTTGGAAGCAAGCAACATGTAGGTGACTGGATAAATAAATTTTGGTACCTCCAGACAAGGAATTATTTTCAGTGCTTTAAAGAAATGAGCTATCTAGCCATGAAAAGACATGGAGGGAACTTAAATACATATTACTAAGTGAAAGAAGCCCATATGAAAGGCTAAATATTGTATGATTCCAACTATATGATATTTTGAAAGAGAAAAACCATGGAGGCTGTAAAAAGATCAGTGGTTGCTAAGAATTAGCATAGAGAGGTGATGAGAATAGATGGAACACAGAGGATTTTTAGAGCAGTGAAAATACCATGTATGATATTATAATTATGGATATATATTATTATACATTTGCTGAAATCCATAGAATGTACACCACCAAAAGTGAACATTCAGGTAAACTATGTCATTGGGTAAAAAAAATTGACCTTTCATAGGAGAAAGAAATCATATTAAATTTAACAATTATTTTGTTTTCAGAATATTTATGAAATGAAAATTTAAAAAATGATTTTCTCTTTTAAGCATTAAATATTGTTATCTGATGTATGACAAATAATTGTCATCTTGCTTTAACTGAACTTCCAGCATGCTTGAATAATCTCCTGTCTAAAAGCCCTCTTTCTTCATATCTCTATTTCTTGAGACACTGTTATAAAATTTTTACTAACGTTCACTCTTCTTACACACACTTTTATTCAAATGCCACTAATTATCTTTACCTCTTATTTTGTTGAAAATATTGAAGTTTTTACCTTCAAATTCCCTCTTTTTCCCTCTGCTACTTTAACATTTTTTTCTTCTTTGAATTGATACTGGCTTCTTTTACTGCTCTCTTAACAAATTAAATATATTCCTTATTTTCAAAACTATCTTGCCCTACATATGCCTAAACTTTTACTCTTACTATGTATGTCATTTTTATACTGGGGGTGCTCCTAGATAAAGCCATTTAACCTCCTTGGGGTTTCATTTACCTCATATTTAAGAAATGTCAGCCTAGAGCTGATGTAGTACTTAGGCTTTGTCTTACTGTCTGTAGTAGGGCTTTGCTTCTTCTATAGATATTTTCATGAGCATCTTCTATTTCTCCTTTACTGAGTCTATCCCCTTTGCCTGAAAACACACATCACTATTTCTTGGTTGCATTGTCCATAAATCTATCTATCTAAAATATTTGAGATATTTGTTTCTTTATTTTAGGCATTGCATATTTCCAAATGAATAAGACATAGTCTCTGACTATAGTGGATACTGTGTTGCTCACCCATCCTCCAGCTGATGAGGAAATGTGCTGTTAAAAGATCAGCTTGAATCCCCTATTGGGAATTGCCCTGAGCCATAGATCTCTTTTCTCACTCAAGATTTATCTCCCTGGGAAGGAAAGGGATAGTGGCAGCAGTTGTAGAGGCAAAATAAATAACTGGCTCATCTAAAGATAACAAGGCCTGCCTCCCACCACCTCAATTTGTGACAATTCTTTGTCACAAATAAGAGCTAACACCTCCGCCCCTGAGCTCCCCATAGGATGGACTGAGGTTGCAGGTCAGCCTGTCCTTTTGTCCAGTCCTGCCTTCCCAGCTTCCTTACAGATATGTTTTCTGAGTGTAGGTCCCAAGAGACTTTCTGTATGCAACTCTTCCTCTGAGAGTTGGTTTCCAGAGAAACCAATCTAGGATGCTGCCTTTTTGGGAACTCATACTTTGGTTAGTATAAGAAATTGACAAGAAAGTCTGTCATTTTATAAGTAAATGTGGCAAGCACACTGGTGAAACTGCAGAGTAGTATCAGAATTTCAAGGAAGGGTAAAAGACTCACCCTCGGAATATGGGAACACAGAAAACAGTAAGAAAGTGAGGACTGATGACCTGACACCTGCGTGTAAAGAAGTTTGCCATTCAGATGAAGAGGATAAAAGCAATCTAAGCAGCTTAATAAATTTGGTAAGAGAGCTTGATATATATGGACAACCTTAAATAGAAATTAACTGCATAAATGAGGAGAGAAGTAAGTGGAGTGAAAGTCATGAATGGCTGTGTGCAGTGGGCATCTATATTTTATTCCTATTCAGCATCCACTCTTCTTTCAGTATTAACACTTTGAGTTGATATGAGGAACTGTTTTAGTTCACTTTAGATTTGACTGCAAGTAATGAAAACCCCACAAATGATAGTGAATTAATCTAAAAATATATTTTTTTTCTCGCATGAAAGGTGTTTAGAGGTAATCTAGTGCAGCTGTGGTGCTTTATGGTCTCAGGAACCCAGCTTTTCTCTATGCTGTTATTCCATCATAGACTTCCATTTCCAAAGTCACCCGATTTCCTATGTGGCTGCTGGAACCACCTATCCCTTTTGCATTCCAGCTAGCAGGAAGGAGAGGGAGAAAAAGGCATGTCTCCTGCCTTTAAGGATACTTCCCAGAAGTTTCACACAACTTTCATTTATGTTCCACTGGTCGGAACTTAGTCATATGGGTACACTTTGTTGGGGAGAATGAAAATGTAGTATTTATTATAACGGAATATGTACAAAACTAAAAATATTATAAAAAGAGAGAATAATATGGATAATTACCAGTTTCTACTATAGAAATGATCACCTCCAATTCGATACAGTCTTGTTAGACACCAAAGGGTGGGCAGGTGACTTAAACCCAGCTAAGCATACTCTCTGTCCATGGTATTTGAATGTGAGTTATGTGACCCAAAGACTGACATAGTTGGTGTTCTTTTCAAGCCTATCCATGTGTTTTTGCAACCCAGACCTTTCTAAGCCAATTTAACAAGTATTGCCTTTGGTTCTGTTAGCCACTCTGTGTCTTTTCTTAACTTCAAAGTTGTCTCTAACACTTGCATAAAATTTCATAACTAGTATACCACATTAACCACATTAAAGGATTTAGATTTTATTCTGTAGAAGAAAGAGTGCATTGATGAATTTTAAGCAGAATAGTAATGTTATCATTTTTTTTTTGTCTCAGACAAGTTTTTTAAACTTTCAAAATTGGACAAATTGGAAGAAGTTAAGATTGAAAGCAGAGAGTTCTAAAATCAATGCAGTCATGTAGATGAGAAATGGTGAGGGGCTAGGTTTGGAGATACCAATAAGGATGAAGCAAAGGGGGCATTATGCAAAAGATTTGGAAGGTAGAATCCACAGGATTAAAAAATTGTTTATCTATGGGCAAATAATATCCATTAATAAAAAATGAACCTGATTTTTACAGAGACAGTTCTAAAAGAATCTTCTAAAGACAAATGGGCTGGTAGGTTATGGTTATATATTCAGAGGGAGAAAATACCTAAGAAAGTCTACAGAAGTAGCGAGTTACAAAACAGCAGGAAATAGATAAATGATAGAAAGGAATGAAACATCCATAGTTTAAAATCAGGAGTCAAAATACAAATAAAAACAGAAAGAAAACACCTTAAAAACTCTCAAATTTCTGTGAATGTAAAACAATTTGAAATAAAATTTGAGTTTGTTAAGAGGAATACTTGCCAATATTTGGCATTTATCTTCTTAAATTATTAGTATGTTTTATTGTTATATTTTGATTCTCTTATTTGTATTATTATACAATTATCATTATATAATAATCTAATTTATAGAAAACTGGGATATAACTTTTTATCTGATTGGAAAATTCTTGAGATGTGTGGTATAAGTGAAAATGGGTTAAACCTACCAGAGCTAAAAACTTGTTTTAGTTCTCAACTGATTGTTTATTTCTAGATGTGTACTCCAAAATAATTTTTAGGGTTCTGAACTCTTGCGAGAACAGAATAGGTTTTCGAAATAAGCTCCCTGTGTCTACTAAAAATTGAGGTGTATTCTTCTCAAAATAGTATCTTTAAATATACTGTCTATTTCCCCTAAACAGTAATATTGAAGAGAATATGGTTAGTGTAGGTGATTGAGATGTGGAAATGGAAGAGTCAATCTTTTTAAAATTTTCATTAACTAGTGAAATAAACCATGAATAAAGAGAACATCATTAGAGAATATTTTTATAACTATATTTAGTTAATACCTCCAAGGAAGAGGTAGTTCTATCTCCTTTCTTAACATTAGACAAAGATGAAGTTGGACATATAGGAATTAGAATGTATTTATTAATTTTTCTCTCTTCATTATAATGACATGTAATATAGTTCTATAGACATAATCCTCAGATAGAGATTTTTTTCTTTCATTGTTTTGTAACTCAGCCATTGTAGCAACTAGGCTTTGAGATATGTCTTAATCAGTACAGGCTGCTATAACAGAATACCATATCCTGGGTGGTTTAAACAACAAATATTTGTTTCTCACAGTTTTGGAGGCTGGCATGTCCAAGATCAATGTACTGGTGGATTTGGTGTCTGGTGAGGGTCCTCTTTTTGGTTTGCAGACAGCTGCCTTCTTGCTCTGTCTCACACAATGAGGCTGGAGCACGGAGAAGAGAGAGAGAGAGAGAGAGAGAGAGAGAGAGAGAGAGAGAGAGAGAGAGAGAGAGAGAAAGTGCTAGCAAGCTAGTTTCTTTTTATAAGGGCGCTAATTCCATCATGATGACTCTACTTTCATGACCTTATATAAACTTAATTACTTCTCAAAGGTCCCAACTCCAAATATTCTCATATTGGGGGTTAGAATTTCAACATAAATTTTTTTTAACATGCAGTTTGTAAGACATTAATTAATTTCAACAATAATGCTAATAATCACAGCTAACATATATCACTTATGTGAGAGGCATTAATCCAAGTGCTTTACATATAATACTCCTAATGAATATCTCATGAGACAGGTCCTATTACTATCTCCATTTTGTAGATGAGCAATCTGAGAAACAAAGAGATTATATAACAGCTAATAACTGCTTGCTAGTTTATATGGTGGAATAGATAATTTATATTGTATTGCTTTCATTGGAAACTTACCTTGTGATTGTTATTCTCATGTCTAAACCAGGTTTACAATAGAATCATATTTACTTTCCTTGATTATATTGATTACTTTTCTTATAATTTGTTGACATTGGACTTACTAATATTTGCTTTTCAGTACAAGCAAGATTTGCTGAACAGATGGCCAGATTAGATAGGCTACTTCTTTATTAATATTTCAATAACTGTTTTATTGGAATTGATTGCAAGTTAAACACTGACCAAAATATATTATTGCTTTTGTAGGGGTAGATATAGAGCTATTATTTGAGTCCTATTATATGTGCATAAACCTTTTAAGCCTCAGTTCCCACCTTTCTAAAACAGGATAATAATAGTACCTATCTTCTAAAGTGTGAGAAAATCAAAATAATTAGTCTATGTGAAGCAGTAAGCAAAGTACCTATCAGGTAAGTGCTTACTATATGTTGCTACTATAATTATCACATATAATATCTTATTTAATCTTTACAACAAGGTGAGATTTATTTATCCTCACTGCTGAGGAAACTAAGGCCTGAGGAGCTTCAATGTCTTGTCTGACACCATGTAGCTAATAGTGATCGACCAAGCACTGGTGTCCCCAATTTCACTTATTCATTACTTCAAATCAAACTTTTGAGTTCTACTGTGTGCCAGGCCCTGGGTTGGGTTCTGGTGGTAGGATGATGGAAATAAAAGGGCATCCAATGCATGTAAGCAATATGAGCAAAGGCTTGTCAGTGAGAACAACATGTGTGGAGGGTGTGAACTGCAAGCAGGCTGGTGAAGTTAACACACATAATGCAAGACAATTAGAGAGAGTGGTATGGATCTGGATGCCCCTAATACTTACAGACCTGGGTCAGAGTACACGTGAAAGCCACAACCAAGCTCCTACCTCTGAGCTCTGATTAGCTGCAGTGCTTTTGTCTTCCTTTTCCCGGTTTGGTCAAGCATCATGAGGAGCAAGTCACTTGGGATGAATACCCCTGATGCATGGCTGTGCACACCCCACGTGGCATGGTCCACTCTTTGGGGGAAAGATCAAAGAAGAAGCCAGTGCTGGTTCTGGAAGTGAACTTTGGGCTTAGTGGCATGTAAACATTTAACAACTAGCTCTCTGAGTATAGTTTCTAATGCATAATGCTTGAGATTTTTGTTTATGTTGATGAGTAGGATAAAAGTGAAACAACAAAGTGGAACTTCACACACTCCTCAATGACATGGGTGACTTCTTTGCTAAATTACATATTTTTTGAGTATCAGACAAATGTTTCTGTAATTTTTGTACATGTGTGATGGCTAGAGACATAACACATTTTAAAGTTTAATCTGCATTATTAATATTTCCCCCTTCACTTACTTATGCCTGAAGAATAAAGAAAACAATAAATCAAGTCCTGACTTACAGCATTTTATGATTTCTGGGATGTAAATACTCTCACCATGACCAATTTCAAGCTCTTGACATAATGTAACTGAATGCAAATTTATGAAGAGATGCACAGTAGCATGCCATTGTATAATCTTTATACCATACATATACAATAAATGTAAATGATTTTAAGTTTATAAGCAATAACAAAATAATTGGGAAGTGATAGGTTTTTTATGTTTATTACCTTTGTTTTCAATATATCATTTATGTAATTTATTTTCAATGGTCATGTTTAACATTCAGCTTACCAAATTTTTGAAAATTTAACAATGGACTTTTGTGAACCAGTTGGAGCCAGCTTCAGAACACCATTGTCTGGGCTGTTTGGGCATGGAATTCTGAGCTGTTGGGTATCTAGAGTATTGTCTAATGGGTTGGGAGAATGCATGGACTTGGACTGGGCTCACCAGCTTGGCTCCAAGGATTTGTCATCCCCTATGGAGAGGCACCGATGGAGAAGAGGAAGAGAGAGAGAGATCCTCCAAAGCTTGGGGCCAGCATAGGGACCCTGATCCCTTCACAATGAAAGATAGTTTTGAGGGTAGATCACAGAGTGCCTTCTAGTCTGCCTTCAGTACTTCTCAAGCAAGACAAGTATTCCTCAGTTGAATGAAGCTATAGGATAAACATAGCACTTCTTGATACAATATCAATTTTACTCAGATGTTTAAGAGGAAAATTTGTTATTTTTTTTATTAAAATAAGAATGAATATATTACGGAGTAGTGTATAAAATTTGCATTTGTTTTTCAAAGAAAATGCCACACAGAACAGAAATTTCATGCTTGAGGTGGTCTATTATGGGTCATTCAGTAGGCATTGAGACCCAAGGAGCCAACTCCAGCAAGCCACTGTCTGGGCTGTTTGAACATGGGCTTCTGGGTTCTTGGATATCCCCAATAAAGATTTTACAGAGATCTATGAAGGAATTGTAAGTTTTGAGAGATCTGTGAGAGGAGAGAGGTAGAGACACTTACTCACATCTGCCATTAATGGCTGTGTAAGTTGTCCCTTCACAAAAGCATCTAGCCAAGAGGGTGGAAATGCAGGCTGAAATCCAGCTGGCACCCTCTTACCAAGTGTAATTCCTCTGCCCAGGTAGAACCAATGAATCTGTCTGCCTATGTGTTGCACCTTTTTCTAATTGTTCCTCTCTGAGGACCATCTTTATGTTAATCCATCCTTTAAATAGAGTGTGTAATTTTGCAATTTTTCTGCATGGAGATGTCCCCTCTTTCCTCAAGAGCAAAGACACTCTATGTGCTAGAGTGCTAGTGTATGTTGCAGCTGTATTTCTTGTTTGCTTCTAAATATCTAGTACAGAAGTCTAAGTGAAAGACATTGAATTTCTGGAAGTGAGTAATACAAGTTGGCTGGAGACAAGGACCTTTCCATTCTACAATTAGTAATATATGTGTTCAAAGATGAGGCCATTAATTAAGATATTATTTTTGTTGAATGTCGTATGCTATTTTTTTACTCTGTAACACATTATCTCAAAAACGAATGGCTTAAAACAACATTTAATATCTCAAAGTTTCTGTGGGTCAACAATGTGGCCACAGTTTAGCTGGGTCCTCTGGCTCAGGGTTTGTCGTAAGGCTGTCTAACATCAAGATGTTGGCAGGGGCTGCAGTCATCTCAAGGCTCAACTATGGGAAGAGCCACTTCCAAGTTACTCACATGGTGGTTGGCAGAATTCAGTTCCTCAAGTGCTGTTGGAGTGAGGGCTTTAGTTTCTTAATGGCATTGGCTGGAGGCTGCCCTCAGTTCTTTACCATGTGGGCCTCTCCATTGGACAACTCAATATGAAAGCTGGATTCATGAGAGTGAGCAAGCTAGAAGAGAAAGGTAGAATGTAAGACAGAAATGATAGTATTTTGTATCCCAGTCTCAGAATTGACATCCCGCCACTTTTGCCATATTCGTCTCATTAATAGTATGTTACCAGGTCCAGCTAACACTCAGGAGGAAGCGATCACACAAGGGTATGAATACCAGCAGGTGGAGATCATTGGGGACCATATTAAAGTGGCTTCCAGCATATAGGCTTTATTTTGTGTGAGTAAAGATCTGTACTTTAAGTAGTCGTTCTACTTTTTAAAGTTTGTATGTGTCAGTCATCTTGGAATTTACTTCTTTAATCCCATTAAAGTAGTAGAAAGCCTCTGTTTGCCAGATTAATTCTCAATGTGTGTATGCTATGCTACATCTCCTGCATCACTCTGGACCACTGCTAAAGCAGTTAATCACTTCGATCCCTGACAATGACCTTGATCTTTTCCATCTCAGAGTCTCAATATGTGAATAACTCTCTAACTGATTCAAGTCATCTTTCTCTTTTTTTGGTGTGTAATATTTTAAAAATATTATTCAAGGAGGCATTATCAATCTTAACCAAATTTAAATATACTGACCGTGGGGGTTGAATCCCTTTTATTTGTCCTATTCTTTCTATTAGAGGGACTAGGACTTCTTTTCCAGATTAGGTGTTGTTTGGAGTAATTTCACAATGGAAACAAAAACTTGGAACACCATATCAAATTTGTGGTAGCTAATATGATACTTTCTTAAACTAAAAAAAAAAAAAATGCTTATTTAAATGCACTCCAATCAACATGAATTCTGTTGAAATCCATGCACTCAGAGAAGTATGTTAGTACTTTCATGGATCTATGTGGCCAAAATAATATCACTGTATATATATTTTTGAAATTTTTCTTGACTGTAAATAATTTATTCTTATATTTGTTTTGAGTTGAAAACATTTTGTTTGGTAGAGGTCTTTTTCCCTAATAGATTTTTTCCAGTAGGATATGGTATATGGAAAGTTTGATTTTTTTGTTTCCTTATTTCATGGTTAATGGATTTTGCTTTTTCAAGCTGAATTGTATGTCTTTCCCTTCTGACATGTTTCTAGCTTCAGGGAACATAGTCCCTTCTGGTCCATTAATATTAGCAGTTGTCAATGATGTAATCCTGTTTCATTTCTTCTATAAATTTTATACCATAGTTATGACTTCTCAGACATAAATTTGAGTTTAGCATACATTTTTTGCCATTTTTTATATCTTTGCATTCCTCAAAATACTAACCATATATATCAGAAATTTATTTGCTTCTGCAATCATCACGAAAATACATAGTTTTATTTCTAATCTGCCTGACTTTATTTATTTTATTGCCCTTATTAGATAAATAGACATTCTTTATGCTTCTGAAAGTTTCAAGCACTTTATGGCAGTTGTGAAAGGAATATCGCCAACAATATTGTTTTTAGTCACTTTATTTGATGCACAGAGACAATGAATATGAACATTATTTGGTTTTTCTTTCCTCTGTTTTACTTTTAGTAAGAGGATTTTCTTAAAAGGGAAATTGGCATGCTTTGGTTTGTAGACAAATACATACTCTTACTGTGTCCTGAGCAGTAGACCCTGCTCACTTTACACTAAGGCCTAACAATATCTGTTTACTGTGAGAATGATTATTTGTATCTGTAACTGATTGCACATGTAGCTCTGGTAAAAGAAGGCCAAGTTATGTGATCAACTTTATTGTAAAAAGAAAAAGAGCATGATCTTTGAAGTGAGAAAACCTGGTATAAGTCTTAACCTGTTATTTCCTAGATGTATGATTATGAATGAGTCACTTCTTTGAGCCTTACTTGCCTCATGTGTAAAATGGGACTAGCTATCATGCATTTCTCTGCACAGCTGTTACTTATAAACTAGAATATGCTTCTTTTTAACACAATCTAAATGGCAGTATATACCATTTTCCATACTCCATGTACTTTTTTCTTCAGAGCTATACTTTACTCCTTCATTTTACCTGCTCAACAAACACATGTGCAAACATCACTTTATGCCTTCTTCTCCACATATTCTTGCTAAACTTACCCAATTCTTTAAATGTATTGTTAATTGCTATATGACTTACTCAATTTTGCATCTTTCAATATATCAGGAGACAGAAGATCATTGATAAAACCTTTTTCCTCTTAAATATCCCTTCTTCTTTGGTGGATGGCTGTTTCTAGAGGAAAGCAGAAAACATAACAATGATGATGGTGGTGGTGATGTCAGCTTCCACACATCCTCTGTGCCACACAATTTATGTATTCTATCCCAACATATTTTATACTACATAATGTAATATCGAGCACAATATATTTTATATATAATCTTTTTAAAAATAGGAAACCAAGGTTTACGTAGGTTAAATAACTTGCTTAGGGTAATATAGCTGGTAAGTGGTAGAGTATCAGATTGACACCAAAGTCTGTGTTTTTAAGCAGTACCTGCTTATGCTGATATATGGGCCCAGATATCGAGTAGATGGTTGATATGGTTAGTTCTATGTGGCTAGGTTTGAATTTTCCAGATACCAGACCCCATTATAGGAATTGCTCATGAGAATTGAGATTTGATAGAAAATGTGAGTATAGATACATTCCAAAAATTAAAATTGGGTGTATTTTCAGAATATACAAATGGATATTAACAAATAAGTCAAATAGTCCAATGGGAAAGAACATGGCAAAAACTCACAATATCCAGGATGGTTATGGCTTAACAAAAAGGATAAATGTTAATTTTAAAATCATACGAAGGTGAAATTACTCTCAAGGGCAGAAACATGGTGTATTTTATCATGAGTCTATAATAAAAGAATCCAAACCTAGCCAAGTGGAACTAGTCATTTACATACAATTGACTATGAACTTAAAGGAAAAATTGTAGCAAAACCCTTGAACATATTTGTATTTCTGTCATACACACCTTGTTCAATTAATAAAAGATCCAGAGAAAAGGTTAGAAATTTTTCAAATTTCTTTAGAGGTTTTACAGATAAAATATTTTATAAACTGGAACAAATCAGTAAATACTGAAGCCCACACAGGAAGTAAGCATCCTATGTGGGATAATCAGATGTGCTGAAGAAGCAAACAAGGTTAACGGCAATAAAAATAAGTTATGTCCTACAGGGTTAAATAGGATCATACGTTTGCCAGGAAAATTAGTTCTGCCATGTTACGGAAGTGTAGATTACAGAGTATCTACAGCTAAAACTGTTCTTTATTGTTCTTTATTTCTTTATTGTACTGAACCTATTTCTTTAATAGATGCATGAAAAGTTCTGCCTGAGTGTCCAAACAGTTGCAAGAGAGCAGTTTCTTTTTAACCTGCGTAAATGTGACTGACTGGCAGCCATAATAGAGAAAGCAGGATAATGCCTAGAAAGAGTCTTGGAGAAATTATGAAAGAGGCTTTTGTTGCATCTATCCTTTCCTATCTCAGCCTATTGATTTTGCCTCTCCAATGTCTCTTGAGTTCCTGCACCTCTTTTCATCATTATCACTACCACCTCTGTTTAAGTTGCTGCTATCTCTCACTTGGACTATGGAAACATTTTTATAATCGGTTTCCATTCTTGCTGCTCCCCCAATTCATTCTCTACTTTGGAGCCTACCTTCTTAAAGCCCATCGATAGCTTTCCATTATACTTAAAGAATAAACACTTAGGATAGCCAAATAGTAAGGCACATTCTGTACACCTCTCTTTTCTCCCAGCTTTATGTTGTACGTCTTTGATAACTTTCATCCCAGCCATAGTTGTGGATTTACTACATTCTCTTACACCATAGAGTTTTGAACATGCTTTCCCTTTACCAGTTTAACTGATCCTCTTCCTAACAGGTGCTGGCACAGGGAAGCTTTTTCTGATCTTTCAGGCTCGGTCAGATTCTTTTATTATAGTAACATTGACCATGATCCTCTCCTTCAGAATAATTTTACCTTTGTATGAGTCTAAAATTAACATTTGTCCTTCCTGCTATGTCATAACCCTTAGGAATGTTGTGAGTTTTTGCTCATAATTGTGATTCCAGGATCCAATAGATGTTCATTAACCATAAACTGAATGAATCTGTAAATTAACTTAGAATTCATAAGAAAAGAAGAGATTTGGCCAACTATTTAATTGTGTCTATTTTCCCTACTTAGATATAGAAACAAGCTATTTTCACCAGGATACTTCCTCTATCAATATGTGAATTTTTATTTAAGTAACCTAACCTTTCCATTAAAAATAAAAACTGTATCATAGCATCAGGTATTGGAAAGCTATCCAGGAGGCAGTAGAAATGGTGGTGACTAGTCATTATTTCCATTTATTTAGCTGTGATTCCCACCCACAACCCATTTTTTTTATATAAATTCCACTTTTTCAAGATGGACACAATTACTTTATTCTTTTCTGATACTTTGGAATCTCTCCTTAAAAATATGATATAGAAATAATAGACTTCCTATGTAGATCCGACCTGAGAAGTTTGTTATCAATTGGTGTGTTTTTGGTTGCTAGGAAAGTGGTTACAAACCTTAGAGTTCTCCACATATGTTTTCTTTAAACACTAATTCTTATGTAATGTTTTATTGGTGCTCTGTTTTATAGTTTTTAAGATTTTCTGTGTGTGTTTTTTTAATTCATTAAAAACCATAAATAGAATTGTTTAATATTTCCACTGTGGCGCTGTATTTTCCTCCCTACACTTGTGGATTTGTATATTGTTGACTTAGAAAAATGGAATATAAATTAAATTTTATTTCAAATTTATTGACCAGATAAAAATACATTGAATTCAACATTATGTTCACAAAAATGGCCCAGCAAGGCACTGAGCAGAAAGAATAATCAGTTGGAGTTTTGTAAGAGAAAACTGTCATGTTCAATCTCTGATCACTCACTCACTTATTCATTTTAAAATATTTGCAGAGAAGTGATATCCAGAATATACAAAAAGCTCGTGTAAACCAAAAAGGATTATACAGGACATATGGAAGAAAAATTGTTAAAGGATATAAACGGGCAATTTAAAGAAGAGAATGAAATGAAAATGATAGTAAATGAGTATAACATATAATAAAAATTGTGTACTTTTATTAGCACTAGGTATTTTCTTGATGCTTAATTTTTAACAATTTAATTTCTTACAATAGAAGTATTATTATCATCCCTACCTTACAGAGGAAACAACTGAGTCACAGAATAATATATGTGGACATGAAGTAGAAATCTGGCTTTAGATCTCTCATGTGCATATGGAGACCCAATTTCACTAGTTATCAGATAAATATGCATTAAAGTAATAATACCTTACAACAATTAAAAAATGTGAAAATCAGATAATATCAAAGGCTGGTGATGATAGGAAATTGAAGGGAGTCCTCTCCATTACTGATAGGAGCATAAGATGATGTGTCCATTTCAGAGAACAGCTTGTATTTCTTGGGAAAATTAGGTATGCTAATCCTGATGTTCTGGCAGATCTTGGGCATGTGCCAGAGAGAAACTATCAAATTAATGCACATGGAGACATGTACGAGGCTGCCTATTGCATTGATGTGGAAGAATTTGGGAAGCTGAAAGTATGCTAAGAGTCCTTTTTGAGGGAAATAGACACCTTTATAGAATAGTATACTATGGATTGCTCAAAAACAATTAACTAGATTTTAAATTTAGAGATGTGGATAGATCTCAAAATTAACTGAATGAACAAACAGTGAAAAGAAAAAAGAGAATGAGATTATAGCTTAATGCCATTTATAAAAACTTAAGCACACGAATATAATACTACATGTTTTTCTGGCTACACTTACATATAAAAACGGGTATGGTGCATGAATGGGAAGTATACAGGAGTAGTTACCAAGCAGAGAGGAATGATTTGAGAGATAGAGAATGAAGTGGGAAAGTAAGAATGCAAATAAATCAGAAAACAGAAGAAGAAACTTTCAGAGATAACTGATGAAAGCATGATATAGCATAAGCTCAATATGGGCCAAAATTTAGTCTGTTTTATTCTATCCCTTGTGGCTAAATCAGCATCTGGGGCATAGTAGGTGCTCAGATAAGTGAAATGGGAATGAAGAATAAATGCATATATTAAGAAGAACGATCAACTCAGTTCCATGTACCTGGGAGCCAATCAAACCTAGGGTCCCTATTCTAATTTCTTATTTTATAATGAAATACATATTTTATATAGTCACTAGGCCAGTTGCTAGAGATACAAAAGCTAATTAAACACATGTTCTGAGTTCCCACCCCCAGGGGTTTATAATCTATTTGGGGAGATTGAATGGGAAACTATTAATATTGTCAAGTGTGAGAAGGACTCTAAGATAGGCATTTGCAGATTGGAATGGAAACATAGAGGAGGAATGCATGGACATTTATTCATTCATTCAGCCAACATTAATGTGAGTTCCTGCTCTGTGCCATTCCTCTTTTAGAGGATACAATGAGAAGCTTAGTTTCCTAGGGAGACGGGTGTAATAAAATAATCACACCAAAAAAACAGAAGGTGCAAAGTTGTTATTGTACCAAGTGTTCTCTCTGAGAACTTATAAAGAGAATGAGATAAAACTTTGATCTAGATTTGTATTCTAAGGATGGTTTCCCTGAAGAAGGGATGGGAAACTTGAAAGATTACTAAAAGTTAATTAGGAAGTGGTGAGGGGTGTGAGGAAGGGTACAGGTTGGAGAAACTATCAAGATTAACTGAATAGTTTATGATTAGCTAGTTAGAGACTGACCACACAGGCCTAGGCCTTTTTCTTCAAAGAAAATGAAGGTTTTAAGATTGAAGTCATGTCATCAAGTATGAGTTTTTAAAAAAAAAACTCATCTGGCTACATTATGAAGATTGGATGTAGGAGGGAAGGATTGGAAATGAAAAGTTATGAAGTTATCACATTAGTTCAGGTGACAAAGATGGGATCACTTGACTTGGATGGCAGTGGATATGAATAGAAGTGATGGATTTAAAACTATTAAAGAGGTAAAATTAAAAGGATTTGATGATGGATTGGATTTGGAATCGTGTGATGAGGTAGAGGGGAGACGAAGAAAGACCTGAGCAGGATAAGTAAAAACTAAGCCACATAGGAAAAATCGTAGTAAAACTAAGAAACACTGAACTCAAAACAAAAAAAAAACAAACAAAACAAACAAACAAATAAAAACCAAAACAAAAAACTTAAGAGCAGCTGGAGATCATTTTGTAAGATGTAAAATGACATCGTGGTTACATAAAAAATATCAGTAGTTTTCGAGAGAGATATGGTATGAGTGAAATGATGTAATGTCTGTGATTTTCTTTAAAACACTTTAGCAAAGAAAAAATATAGATGAAGCAAAGTCTTGATAATTATTGAATCTAGGAGATACTTATATAGGGGTTCATTATACTATTGTTTCTGCTTCTTTCTGAAAATTTAAAATTATGTTTTAAGAAAGCAACCAGAAAGAAAGGATGGAAAAGTAGACTTCTTATTAGTGAAAACACAGTCCTCTAGATGGTGTGATATGTGATTTCAAAATGTTGAGAGAAAATTAAAGTTGTGGCTTATCTAGGCTTTCATATTTTCATAAATTAATTATGAATGAAACCAAAATATATACACTTTCAGACAAAGACGGATTGGGGAAGTTTTTTGTTTATAGACCACTGTAAAAAGAATAACTACAGGATATACCCCAGGAAGAAGAAAATTTAACCTAGAGCAAATAAAACAAAACAAATTTATAGATACAGAGAACAAACTAATGGGGCTGAATGCATTCCAGGAGAGGGGAGAGGAGATGGGTAAATGGGGAGGTACAAACCTTTCTTATAAAAAAAAAGGTCGTGGGACTGTAGTGTATAACAGAGAAAATAGTCAGCATTATCATAATAACTTTGTATGGTGACAGATGTTTACTAAACTTTGCTGTTAAGTCTTAACTTAAACAAAAGAGAAAAACTTCCCAACATGTCTAAGTAGATTGTGTTCCCCCATTCCTCAACCCCAACCCCAACCCCACAGGAAAGCAAACAATTTAACGCTAGAAAATATAATACTATAATTCATTATCTTTACAGAACACAGAAATCTGAATAGACATGATGAAAGCATTAGAAAAGTCTAATGCTATTTGTGATACAATTTTTGACAACAAAAAATAGAAGGAAACTTCCTTATCTCACAGCAAGAATTATAGTTGGTAGTGAAACAGTAGAAGCATTCCAAATAAAGTGAAAAAAAAAAGATAAGGATGTCTTCTTTCATGGCTTCTATTTGGCATTGTTCTAGAAATCCTGACTGAAACAAGCCAACACATACACAGAAAAACTATCAGAATTAATTTAGAAAGTTGGCTTGTTTCAAAGTCACTTTGTAAAAATCAATAAGTGACTGATATCACAATAATAGATTAGAAATATAGTTTTTTAAATCTCATTCACTGTAACAATAAACTGTAAGGTATCTAGAAGTAAATTAGATAGAAGTGCAAGGCTTATATGAAGGAAATAGTAAAACTTGGAAGTGGGGTAAAGACTAAAATAATCAAAGGTATTCTATGGACATGGATGTTAAGATCTAATGTTTGAATGTCAAATTAATGTGCAAATCCAGGGCAGTTTTAGCAAAACCCCCAAATGACATTTGTGTGTAAGTGTGGAAAATGATCCTAAAACTCATACATAATATTGAGGACATTTAAAAAAATAAAATATCATTAAACCTCACATTTTTAACTTAGTTTTAGTGATTACAGAATGTGCTATTTGCACAATGACATATTGACCAAGAGAATACAATGGAGAGCCAAGGAGAAATGAGAACCTAGTGCTATATATGGAGAGAAGCATTATAAATCATGGGGAAAGGCAAGACTCTTCAATAAGTAGTACTGTGTTAATTGATTATCCACAAAGAAAAAGGTAAAATGAGATCGTAATTTTACATCATTCACACAAATACATTCCACAGGGGTTAAAGCTCTGACTTTGAACAGCAGAAGTTTAAATTTTTTTTAAAGAAAATATAAGAAAAGTATCTTTTGACCTTCAGGGCAGTAAAAGATTTCTTTAAAGAGACCGAGAAAGCACAACCCCTAAAGAGAACATTTGATATTTGACTACAGTCAAAGTAAAAAATTCTATTTGATCAGGAACATAATATACAAGCAGAAACTGGGAGATTTTTGCAAATCATACACTGGTAAATGATTACTGCCAGAATATACAAAGGAGTACTAAAAATCATGAGGAAAAAAAGATAAACAACCCAATGGAAGACTAGGCGAAGGAAAAGGGTAGTTTGCAGAAGAAGAAAATATAAGCCCATAAACATCTGAAATGATTCTAGACATCACCATTATCAGGTAGATGCAAATTATAATAACACCGAGGCACCATTTCATACTCACTGATTAACAAACATTTCAAAATACAAAATTCTTGAGGATGTGCGGAAGCAGAAAGATCTTATTTTGCTAGTGGGATGTAAATTGGTACAACTCTTTTGAAGAGCAACTGATAATACCTAGGAAAACTGAAGAAAAAATATAACATGAATTAGAAATATACTGAAGCCAGAACTTCATGGCTGTGATTAATTCTAGTAAGGGAGGCAAATGAGAAGAAAGGAGTGTATTGCCTCCAGGGAATTGTAATATTTTACGTAGTTAAAAAATATCTGAAGACAATGTAGAAAAAATATCATGATTATTTAAATCTGTTGGGAGTACTTGGATATTGTTCTTTTTTTTTTTTTTTTAGCATGAGCAAGAAATAGACATTTATTATTTGAGTCACTGAGATTATTTTTTTTTAAATTTTAATTAGTTTCATGTATACAGTACATTGGTTAGACATCTATACAGTTAGTAAAATGATCCTCCCAATTGCTCCCTCCCTCCACTGACCCTCCACCTATCTAGTGTATTAATGCTAATTGCATCCTCTATGCCATGCTCCCCAGCCCTGTGACCATCCATCAGCTACTAATTTGTACTTCTTTAACCATTTGCCCCATTCTCCCAGCCCCCCAACCCCTTTTCCCTCTGTCCATCACCAAATTGTCCACTATATTTGTGAGTCTGTTTTTGATTACTTTTTTTTTTACTCCTTAAATTCCGCACATAAGTGAAATCATATAGCGTTTATCATTCTCTGTCTGACTTAAATGCCTTCTAGGTTTGTCAAAGCAATATCTTTTTCCGTTTCCTTCCTTTTCATATGTAGGGGTCTTGTTTTCTTATCATTTCAGCCACTTTATCTTTTGGTTGGAGCACTTAATTCTTTTTCATTTAAGATACTTATTGATAGGAATGTAGTTGTTACCATTCTTCATTCCTGTTTCTGATACATGTTTTTTCCTTCATAAAAAAGTCCCTCCAACATTTTCTATAATTCTGGCTTGGTGGGAATAAATTTCATTAGTTTATTTTTGTCTGTGAAGCTCTTTATCTGTCCTTCAACTTTAAATGATAGCTTTGCTGGATAAATTATTCTTGGTGTAGATCCTGGGTCTTCATCCTGTCGAATATTTTATGCCAAGCCCATCTGTCCTGCATAGTTTCTTTTGAGAAATCAGCTGCCAGTCATATGGATGTTCCCTTGTATATTATTATTTGTTTTTCTCTTGCTCCTTTTAATATTCTTACTTTGTATTTAACTTTTGGCATTTTAATTATGATGTGTCTTGGTGTAGGTCTCTTTGGATCCCTGATTTTTGAATTCTCTAAGCTTCCTGGGGTTTTATGTTCATTTCCTTCATCAGGTTAGAGAAGTTTCCATCATTATTTCTTCAAACAGCTGTTCAACATCTTGATTTTCTTCAGTTACACCGATCAGATGAATATTTGGAGCCTTAATTGTGTCCGATATCCTCCTTAAATTATTTTTATAGTCTTGGTATTTTTTTTCTTGCTATTCTGATTGAGTGTCCTGATTGGCATTTTTGTCCTCTAGATAGGGCATGTAATCCTCTTCTTTATTCACTTTATCTATTCCTGTTTATTCCATTTAATATACTTCTCATCTCAGATAATATATTCTCCATTTCAGACTGGTTCTCTTTTATAATTTCTATTTCCATTTTTATGTTTTTTTTATCTCTTTGATGAAGTTCTTGCTGAATTTATCTACACATTCCAAAGTTTCATTGAGCATCTTTTAACCAGTATTTTGAACTCTGCATCTGTTAGATTACTTGACTCTATTATATCTGGATCTCTGTTCTGTTCTGTCATATGGTTTCTTCTTCTTTGTCTTCCCATTTTGGCTGCCTTTCTGTGTCTGTTTCTATGTACTAAGCAAACTCTAAGTCTCCCCATGTGTGGATTTGTGAGGTAAGTGTCCAGTGGCACAGTCCTGAGAGGGGTTCAGCTGCAGGCCAAATTTAGCCCAAGCCTCTACTTCTCAGAGATTGCCTGTTAAGATTCAGCAAGCAATCCACAGATGCTGTGCTTATAGTTGCCTCAAAAGGCCACACCAGAAACCGAGGCCAGCTGCCTCCACCAGTGTGAGTCTCAGCAAGGAGCACCTGACTCGCTGAGGATAAACCTGGAAGTGGCTTGGGTGAGGCTCAAGTTGGGGTAGGCAAGGTTTTAGAGAATCTTCTGGGTGGAGCGACCTTTATTCTCCAGTTTGATGATGTCACAGCTATGGCAGAGCTGTGTGGGCGCACTGGTCGAGGGGAGGGCTCAATAGGGAACAATGAATACCGCTGGCACTTCTGTACTGAGTGAGTCTTGCTTCGACCTTCACTCCAACAATATCTCCCTGGAAGTCCCTGCTGCCCTCTGAGCAGCTGATCCGATGACGGTGCTCAGAGAGAGCAGGTTCATCACCACAAAAATCCGCTTGCGGATGGGCCCCTTTAAAAGGTGTCTGCCACTGCTGCAGCCTTCATCTCACTCAGCTGCTCAGAACTGGGCAGCCCTGCCTCCTTGCCCCGTCCTACCTTCTGCTGTTGCAGGGTGCTTTCTTGGATTTCTCTGCAGTTGTATGGCTTGTTCATCTAGATCCCAGGCAATTTTTTCTTGCTGCTACTCCTTGTTTCTGTCACAACTTTGATTTGGTCACCAGAGGGATGGACAGAGCCTCTGTCATCTACGCCATTTCCCCCCCGCCTCAGATAATGTTCTTTTGTTCTAGACTTTTCTATATGATTTCTCTGTGACTGGAATATTTGGTAATTTTTTTAAAGGCAGAGTTGAATGAAGAGGCTTGAAGACAGAACCAGTGGTTTTTAGGACATTGATAAGTAGCCCTTTCTGGAATGCATACACTCCCTAAATCTAGATTCATATGACTCACATCCTTACTTATTTTATACTTTTACTCAAATATGTCTTCTTTCTCACTGAGGCTTTCCCTGGTTTTTAGACATTTTCTAACTCCTTTTGGTGTACTTTTTAAGTTGAATACTTATTATTTATCATATTATATATTATTTATATTTATTTGCATTGTTTATTATTTTTATTGTATTATTTGCATTGTTTATTTGTATTGCTTGTATTTATTTGTCTTTCCTGCCAGAATATAAGCTCCCTGTGGTACAGATATTTATCTATTTGGTTCACTTCTATATCCCTAGCACCTGGAAGGAGGCCTGGCATAGAGTAGATACTCAATAAATATTTGTTCAATGAGCGAATGATCAAATTAATTCTGAGTTTTTCCCCTGAGTAGTAGCTGCCTGAATCATTGAAAGATACAGGAGAGAGCAGTGATGCCGGAAGGGAGGTATGTTTGAACTGGTCGGTGTTAATTTGGAGGGAAAGATGGTATATGTAAAAGTGAGGTCAGCAGGTTGGGAATCAGGGAATAAAAGGACCAAAACAAATTGAAACTGAATCCAACTGAGCACTGAGCTCCTATATTTACAAATAAATGGACTTGGCCATCAGTCTTGCTGAAGGAATTTTACCTGGCATGGAACAAATAATTTAATAAGAAAATTCTCTAAATTTATTGTCTTTTTTAAAAAAAAACTGCAATTCAGTTTACTGCAAAAGAGGTACTCTATCTCAGAGAGGGATTAAATACTACTGTTTTATCTGTGGGCTGTGGCAGGATTAAACAACTTTTACTGGTTTCTAAACATTGAATCTAACTCATCTGTTTTTTATTGTTTCTTGTGCAGGGGAAAGAAAGATTAGTTGTTAGAGTTAAAAATAGTTATGGCATGTTGAATGTATCTTCATTGAAGATTCTGATGTTGAAAGAGAGAATGAGGGTATATGCTTTTGATAAATATTTCTTTCCATACTTGAGGTTTGCTTGCAAGAGAACTGAATAAACAAAAATGTCTTCAGATGACTTTAGGCCAGTAGCTTTTCAATTTTAATGTATATATAATTTGATTGATAAGTTTGTTAAAAATGAAGATTTTAGGGCTCCACCTGAAAGAGACGATTCAGAATTTCTGGAGTGTGTAGGCCCAGGAATCTGAATTTTACAGTTATCTGAGGTTATTCTGATACGTAGTATAATAGGACAACATGAGGAGAAAAATTGCTGTAGATTTTTTTTACTTAATCATTTTATTTGTGTGTGTGTGTGTGTAAGAATCGTGTACTATAATGTGCTTCATAATAATATATGTGATTAAAACAGGTGTGTCAACATTAGCAGTTTGAAAGCTGTAAATTATTTACACAACAGAAAGAAAGCCACACAAAGAAATACAAGATGTGCTCCTACAAGAAGCTGAAAATCTAACACAAAACAGTGTATTTACTGGTGTGAAGATGCAAAAGTTATAAATGTATTCACTTCCTATCGCTTCAGTAATAAATTACCACAAACTTAGTGACTTTAATACACATTTATTCTCTTACTGTTCCATAGGTTAGAAATCCAAAATGAGTTTTGAAGGACTAAAATCAGGGTGTTGGCAGGGCTGGTTCTTTCTGGAGGTTCTAGAGGATGACATGGCCCTACCTGTTTCAGCTTCTAAAACTGCATTACTTGTGATCTATGGCTCATGGCTTTTTTCTCCTTTCTGTCTTCCAATTTCTGTCTACTTCTGCCATCCTATTGAATTATTTTCTATAGTCAAAACTTCTTTTACCTCCCTCTTATAAGGACATTTGTGATTACATTTAGTTCCTAACCAAATAATACAGGATCATCTCCTCAACTCAAAATTCTTAATTTAATCAAAACTGCAAAGTCCCTTTTGTTAACATTGATAAGGTCTAAGGATTAGTATATAGTATTTTGGGAGTGGGCCACTATTCAGCCTAACATTATATATATACACACATACATACATACTTACATATATATGTATGTGTGCATATATATATATATATAAGAATATATATATTAGAAATAATATATATATTAGAAAATGTGACAATAGCAGTTGATTATAGCAAAGCCCTGCCCTTTCCTTGAAGTATCTGTAAGTTGAATTTATAAGTGAACTAGTAAATGCTGTGCTTAGTAAATGTGAAGTGATTTCAAGAGACTATACAGGTTACCACAGTACCAATTTCCTTGCCTGAAGGCAAATGCAGTTGGAAGATGTAATCAATCTATTATAACTGCATTTTACTATTGGAGCAAACAAGGAGCTTCAAAGTTTATTGCCATTTCATGGGAGTCAGCAACTTGTTGTCAGTCATTATTGGGAAACAGCCATCATGTTCAACACAGTAAGGAGTCAAAATAGAAATTGAAAAGATGGACCCAATGCTTAAAAAACGTAAAGTCCTTGAGAGAGATGAGGCAAACACACTTTTTTTTCCTATACTCATTTTATTAAATGATTTAGTCGTAAATGAATGCTGTATCTCAAGTGCTTTTTCTGCGTCTATTGATATGATCATATGATTTTTTTAAATTTGATTTTATTAGTTTCAAGTATACAGTACATTGGTTAGACATTTATATAGTTTATAAATCGATCCCCCTAATTACTCTTTCTCTCCTCTGGCTCTCCATGTAGCTATTACATTAATGCTAACTGCATTTCCTCTACCATGCTCCCCATTCCTGTGACTATCTATCAACTACTAATTTGTACTTCTTTAACCCTTCACCCCATTTTCCTATCCCCCTCAACCCCCCTCCCCTCTGTCCGTCACCAGATGGTTCTCTATATTTGTGAGTCTGTTTTTGATTAGCTTGTTCTTTTTGTTCCTTAGATTTTGCATGTAAGTGAAATCATATGGTATTTATCTTTCTCTGTCTGACTTATTTCACTCAGCATAATACATTTTAAATATAGAAAGCCTATGAGCCTATAGAATAAAGTCCACTGGATCCAAAAGAAACCCCATAGTATATAGCAAATCTATTTCAGAAGTCTCACTCAGCAAGTGTTTTTCTTAGTAAATCCTTAGTAAAATTCTATGAAGGGGAAAGAGAACAAACATAAGCAGGAACAGGCTATTAGAGCAATTTTATTAGTGATAATATTTTGAGATCTTCTTATAACATTATTTGATATGAAGTGAAATTTAATATAAGGCTGGTCTTAGACCTCATTAAAGATGTTTAAGACCCATGGAGAGGCTGTAATATTTGTTTCTTTGGTCTGTTTGTGTGAGAATGATAGGTCTTGAGGTAGTTGTGGTAGTTTGTTATCACCATGTACCTCATTCTTGATACTGGGATTTTATTACCCATTTATTTCCAATTCTAAATTCTTCTCAGAATGAGTTCTTTAACTATGGTGATGGAGACTGCCTATTACTGGCTATTCTCACTGTAGAAGTTACAGAACAAAATTTTCACTTGTAATTTACGTTTCTACTCACTATTCTCCCTGTCTCAGTAAATCGTAAAATCTGTTGCCTAGATAATCTCCCTTTGTTGTTTCCTATCATGTTACTGTGCTTCAGACTCTGAAGTGGCTCTCAAAGCAGCACACGCAATCTCTTCACTTGAGATGTCAAGGCCCTTCACAAATTCTGGTCTCCTGGGGCTGCACAGCCTGCTCCCTCGCCAGTCCTCAGGCCCCAGCCCCTTCCAGCCTCTTCTTGTTTACTGGCTCATGAAAATGCACACTGGTTCCCTGTTTCTGTCAGAGTTTTCTGTGTATTTATCCCTTTTTTGCTTAGTCGAAACAAACAAATAAATAAATAAATAAAAGAAAAAAGAGTTATCTTCTGAATTTTAAATTAAACTAATACTCCTGAGCTTTTAGTTTCTTGTTTACAACATCCTGTCTTCTTTGTATCAATATATTTGTTTTCCACTTAGTGCCAAAAGCACCTGCTCCCTTCTCCCTGGCTTGTGGTGTTTTACTGATTTGTATGAAGAACCCCCAAATCAAATTATATTCACATAGGTGAATTAATTCTTTACTGGTTGAGAATTTAGTGACAGCACATCATTGTTTTGCAGTTATTAAAGAAAGGCACTGATGTTTAAGTTAGGCGAAAGGAAAAGTAAGCTTATTATTGCTAATACGGTGATTTTTTAAAGCCATGAGATAATTACTACATTTTCCAAAGTTCCTAATATACTCTTGAGGTATAAAATTTTCTCAGACAATAACTCTGGCAAGCCAGAAGTTTTATTTAACTTAACACCACCAAATTATGATACGAATGTCGACTTATGGAAAATGTTACTCAATTCTTTGTTTAACAGAGATACTATTGTAAAAATTTTTTTCTCCTTTGCTGTGTGGTGTAACTACACAGTTTTACATAATTATAAAACAACTATCACAATTCATTTTTAATACAACAAATAATTAAGACAGTCTAGAAGAAAGGCATTAGACAGAGAGATTTAGTTTCACTGTTTTTGAAAGTGACTCGATGGCTATAGAAAAACAATTCAGCCTCATCATCTACAAAATTATGACTTACTGCTAACTACATATTTATTGTACATGTCATTTGTAAAGATAAATAAGAAAATCTATGATGTATTTTAAATTATTAGAAGATAATTTCTAATGTTTAGTATAAGATTTTATAATATTTCTGACAATAGCATGTTTGTTTATATTTTTCAATTGCATATATATTTTACTTCTACTTTAAAATCTTTAATACAGTGGGAGGCAGAACATTAGATGCTTTATTTGTTAATTATTTGTTTCTCTTTACTTCCATTGCTCTATCCCTATTTCGTTGAATTACTATTTCTGTGGAGAGGACCTATCTGAAGAGCCAGTGTAAATTAGATGCACTGTGTCATTCTTAATTCTAAGACTTTGTGCTGAATCTCCCCAGTGGACTGCAAGCTCCCTGAAAGGAGAGACCATGTCTCTTTTAGATACTGAACATGTGAACAGTGGCATGACCATTAATAGATGGTCATTAAATAGCGACAGTGTCCCATCGATGAAATCCTTAAACAGTCTTTAGTATTTTTATTCTAAATTGCATAGCTATCAGAGACAAAGTCAATTTGAATATGTCTAAAGTTTCCTTCCATTATGACTCCTATCCAAAGTATAGTCTATCCTAATAATGGCAAAATCTGACACCAAAGCCATCTCTCCTACCCTTGAGAGTACAGATGGCATTTTACAGATCTCAGCACTTTTTCCTGCCAAGTGCAGATGTGGCCTCAGGATTCTTCCCCACATGTCCTGTAAGCAGCCACTCTCAGCTGTCAGGATAGTTGAAACTTAATTGCCATCCTTGTTTTTGTGAGAAAGTAAGATGACTAAAGGGATTGAAGATATTTGCTTTTAGTACTTTTCTTCTTCAATAATACAATACTTAAAACTTATGAATAGATGAAACAAACATACTTTAAATGTAAAGAGTTTATGAAGCTACAGAATAAAGGCCACTGGGTCCAACGAACCTCCTCCAGGCACCTATTTTGGGCACTTAACTGTTCTAAGGAATCAAACATAGGTAGTTCCTATACCTTAGTTCATTGCTATGATGTATTATCACAGGGATAGCACCATACGAATATTTTTCTAAAGCTGACTTCTTGTATTCCATATTGGCTACTACAGTTATTTCTGTCTAATCAGTACCAAGTTCATGAGCAGTTAATAATAATAATAAAAAAAGGAACACTCAAGAGTAAAGAATGAAGATTGTAGCTGAGCAGTTGGTATGTATTTCAAAGGAATGAGAGATGCAAAAGAGTAAAACTATGTGAAGATAAAAAGCATTTTCATTATTTTTTTCTCAGAATAAGTGAGGACGAGATGAGCACTTAGGCAAATTAGTATAATATACCAGTCTCTCAGGCATAATGTGAAATTACATGTATGTATAATGATAAACTCTTACTCCTGAAAGGAGTAACTGACTTTCACAAATTGACAGAAGTAGTGAGTGAGAAAGCTGAGGCTCATCCTCCTGTGTGCTAGTTCCTAGAATAATGTCATTTCCACTGGACTAAATGGGCAGTTTGGTTCATATGGTTGTTAGAATAACCTATGCAGAGGGAGAGATAAAGCCTGATAAGCAATTTATATCTTCAGATCCGGGCTTTTATCATGGAATATCAGAAAATACCAAAAAGCAGGTATAATAAAATTATTCCACTGCTTCTGAGTGATAACTTTGTTTATGAAGATTTAGTTTCTATGTTAGGATTAGGCAGAACCTAGTTAACCAAAAAAAAAAAAAAAAAAAAGAAAACAACTGATTTTTTTTTTACAGTATAAAATGAATTATTGTACAGCAAACTCTTGATTAATCACAAAGGAATTATCCAGTTTGTGAAATATTTTGGACTTTTCCCCCATTCTTCAACTGAGTTTCACTAGTTTCAATGGCACTGGAGTGAGACAGGTACAGATAAAGTGAATGATTATTCTTAAGTGAGAATGTGACTACAGTTGGCTTTACTTGGTAGCTAAAGAACTTGTTTAGTAGAATGCTAGCACCAATTGAATAAATCCATCCATTTCTCTGTATCCCTATTGCTATCTCTCCAGTCTAAACCACGATCTTTCACTTGGACTTCTATGATAGTTTAAATTATTTTCTTTTATTTGTTTCTATTCTTTTCCTAATCCATTATCTATACTGTAGTGAATATAATCTGTTAAAACCAAATTCTGATCATGTCATTCTGTGGTTTAAAATTTTTAAATAACTTGCCTATGCCCATAGTATTAAATTAATATTCTGCAGTTTAATATATATATTCTTTTAAATATTCTTTATACTTCTCACTTATCACTGTATGTTTCCTCACTTTTCTAATTTTATTTCTCTGTGGGCAGTCTTAGCAAGCAGCCCTCTATATTTAAGTTTATCTTGGTATAGGTCACTGACATAATCTTTCTAAAATACAAATGTAATTTTATCACTTTCTGCCTTAATATTCTCCAATGAATTACCACCACTATTATAATTAAATCCTAATATTTATTATTGTTTTTTAAGTCACTTATTATTTGGTTAGCATTGTTTCCTTAGCACATAATGGGTGTTTGGGCAGGGATATCATTCTCTACTTGGTAGCTTACTACATCAGTTTATCCTTCAAGAGAGCTGAAACATTTTCTCCCCTGAGAATTCTATAGTCTTATCAAAAGGTTCCCATTATATACTCCCTCAGGACCTGTACATACCTATTCATTCATTCATTCATTCATTCATCAAAAATCTATGACTGCCTAAAAGGTGCCAGATACTTAAGAGGCAAATTGAACAGAATATTTTGACCTACAAAAATGGCACTTTCATGGTTAAAACTAATAGATGAAAATTGTTGTGCTCATGTAAGTTACATTATAAAAAAAAAAGACATCAAGAAGGAAAATGAGTAAGTAAAACTTATCTTTTGTTAAATAGTGATAAATATTATGGGAAACAATAAAACATAGAAAGAGGACAGAGAGTCCTGGGGTGAAAGGGAAGACTTCTCAGAAAGAAGAGATATTTTGACAAATATATAAAGGGGTGGAAGGACAATCCATGGAGACACTTATGGGAAAACGCAAAAGAAGCTAATATGTAATGGAGTAAGGTTAGTCTGGAATTATGGGGTAAGTTTTCAGTATTTAAACAACAAATTTTTAACCATGAGACTAGATATTATCACAAAGAGACGGAGTCTAGACAGAGATGTGAAGATGTCATCTATGATACGAACCTGAGACCCTCCAACATAAAAATGTGAAAAGGATGAGGATGATGAGGAATTATCCAAGAGACTGACAAAGCAAAGTAAGATAAATGCCAAATGAAGAAATTTTAGAATAAGAAGAAATGATTAACTGTGTCAAATACTGCTGATAGGTTAAGCATGTTGAGGACTGGGAAATAACTGTTGGATTTGGCATCCTGGGGCCACTAGTATTGATGAGAGCAGTTTTGGTAGAGTAGTGAGAATGAAAGCCTTGTTACCTTGAATTCAAAAGAGACTAGAAACAGAACATAAGTGGCCAACCATCCTACTTACACTTAAGTTGTACTTTTCATTTTAAAAGTGTTCTAGTTTGGATGTTAATTTATGTCAATCCTAACTATGTGGAAAACTCTTTCAGAGAGCATTGCTATGCTGGAAACCATAGCTGGAAGAAGTGTGGTCAAGAAAGATTTTTTTAAAAAAATGTAGGAATTAATACAGGATATTTGTTTGCTGATGAAAATGATACATTGTGGAGGCATAATTTAGTGATATAGGAGATAAGGGGTAGAATTTTGAGAATGCTATTTTTGAAAAGGCAAGAGAGGATGGAATGGGCTTGTTCTTGCATAGGAGCTCAGTTTGTTTCCCACATATTATGAACCTCTTAAGAGCAATAAGAGTAAATGCCATGTTCGTTTTGTGATAGAAATGTTTATTCTATTTGTATTCTCTAGTACAATGCCTGACACACAGCAGGAGTGCAATAAATGTTTGAATGAACAAATGAAGAGACTGTGCTAAGCATGTGTATAGTTTATCTTCTCACTCAGAATGGATCATTTTCATCAAATCTTGACAACCAGATTGATTTAATTGTGTTTCTTTTGTCTAGGCCTATGGATAGCTTGACTAACTGGTAGGAATGATTAATAGGAATCACTGTTTCTACCAAAATCAATGATGCTTCTGAGGAGTAAAATAAGTGGCTTTTTGCCATATCATTTTGCAGTGGTCCTGGTTATGATTTTAACATGAAATTACTATTTACTTCTCTTTGAACCTTCTGAAAGCTATCCATTCTCTTCAGTATCCATTTGTCATTTGTAGATTATCATCTGTATGGCATGCATCATTGTCTGTTATTATTATCTGACTTACCTAATAATTGGGAAACTCTTTGAGAATGGGGATTACATCTTATTGCCTTTTCTCCCAATAGTGCATTATACCCCTTTGGTTAGAGAACATGTCTTCTTCAACACTAAATTAAAAATGTTTGCCCTGATATAAGGCAGATGTCAAATAGATGTTGAATGAATGAGTGGTTAAATGAATGATTACTGTCCGTGGTGTATGCTTTTGGTGCAGAGGCCAGATCTTCTTTTTTTTTTGGTGTACTTATCCTCCAGCTCTCTCTGCTTTGCTTCTAATAGCTCATACCTGAAATCTTCAAAGGACTATCCTTGGGCCACTGGAACTGCATCAGCCAGATACTTCAAGAACAAAAAGTGTCTGGAATTTTATGCCTTCCCCTTGTTAAGCAGCATCCATTGACTGAGGTGCAGGAATCTGGGACTCTAGCTCTCATATTTCAAGGAAGCACAAACTTGCCAGTAGTTTACACTCTAGAGTGCCCTGTGGTATCAGGCTGAGACCAACTTCACCTGAAGTTGCACCTTGCTTGGCTTATTAGTCTTCCTTACCTCGCTTCCTATGCTCCCTCATAGGATTCTCCTGAGAACACTTCTTTAGTAAATCACTTGTACACTCATGCTTTCCTTTGGGTCTGCTTCTTGGGAACTTGAGACTCTAAGAGTGTTAAGTTTTGCTATTGTAGGTGGTGTCTACACCCCAACTAAAACTGTAAGTGACTGTGAACTAAATTTGATATTTGATTTGATTGTTTGCTGAGAGGTAGCTTCACAACTTCAGTAAATAAATGTTATTGAAGTTAGACAATATCTTATTGAATTACAAGGCTTTCTAACATAAAGTCAGAATGTATTTCTTTAACTTTCTATTCTTTTTGATTATACACATCTCTGACATCTTTGTTCTCTCTCCTTAAATAAGGATAAAAAAGACTTGATTGTATAATCAATTTTTATACAATTGAGTACAGCTTTCTTTTGTCTTTCTGTTGACTATAAATATATCCATTTTCATGTACTGAGTAAACTATTTATTTTTTAGTGATTTGAAAAGAACACAAACTCCCTTATCTGTAAAATGCAATTGGAAGTAATGTGTTTTAGAACTGCAAAGAACTTTAGTAACCAGCTGGTAGCCAATACCTTCATTTTATAAACGAGAATATTTGAGATCCAAAGAGGTTAAGTAATTTGTTTCAATATCACCCAGTTTGGTTAGTGGCAGAGCAGGACTAAAACCCAACTCCCAGGCTGCTATGCTCTCCATTACTCCACAGAATACATATTTATTATTCACAGAATTGATATGAGGATTAGGGACCACATCTGTGAAAAATAGATTTAGCCTTTGGAAGGAAAGATGCTGGATAGCTTTATGAAAGCTTTATGAAAACTAATCTCATTTTAACCTTTTCTGTACAATTGTTAGTTTTGTTCAGTTTTATGTTATTTGCCTCAGGCTTCTTTTTGGCTAAGGACTAGATAATATACAATGCTTGATTTAAAAATCAATACTAAGTATCTGGATTGTGTTAGAAATAAGAATTATTTCATCTGGTTTTGAAGGCGGGAACAGTTGCAGATGGCCTTCCAGGATGGCAATCATTTACGTATATGAAAAATTTTCTATTTATACTTTGCATATTGGGAATAAGGACAGTTGGTTTCAAAGAAAATAAGGAAGCATAACTTACATTTTTGTTCAGCCTGGTAATACTTCCAAAGCTGGATGCAATGTGTTTTTAGCAAACCATAAATTTTCTCTCCTGTGGAGCCACCATGTTCTGCCTACTTTCGGCATAGTCAGGAAACCATTATACTAATCCACCCTGCCTTCGTATCTCTAGCAAGCACATGTAAGTGATAACTGAATATTTATTTGGATGCAGGGTGTATAAATCTTTTCTATATCTCCTTGTAAAGTGAGTAAATTGTGACTTGCTCAACTTGGTTACTTTAATTGTTTAAGTTTGGCTCTGTCAGCCACAGCATGCTTTGAAATATGAACAAGAACACTGCTTATTTTTTGTACTATTTGAAGCGATTTGTGTAGATTCACATATGCACGGAAGATAAAATTTGAGTACCAAAAGGCTAAAGTAATCTTTATATATATTTTTAATTAGGTACGATTATATGCAAGACCCGATGCCATCAGAAGAGGATCTGGGGACTATGCTCTCCATATAACAAAGAGATTAATAGAATTTTATGAGGACTACTTTAAAGTGCCCTATTCCTTGCCAAAACTAGGTAAGAATTTTGTTTGTTATTTTATTGGAAGGTGTCCTTGAAAGGTGGAATTTCTTCTTCATTCACTTGCGACATTCGAAAGCACGAAAATTCCAAGGACTGTATTTTTAAAGAAGATGAGCATGAAAAATAATTTCTTCTAAAGAGCTCAAAAGCAATTTAGTGTTTCTAAAATCTTGCCAAAAAGAGCTCATAGAAATTAAGAAAGGCATTACATACGTTTAGGATTTTAAAAGATTAGCCAAATAACTATAATTTGTTGAATATGTTCTGGGAAGGGGTGCTTGCCAGCACCTCATTTAATCCCAACAACTACTTCATGGGTAGGTACTGTTAGAACATTTTCCACCTAAGGGAATTGAGACCCAGAGATGGAGTCTTTCATTCATTCAGACAGCCAATAAGTAAAGGAACTGGGATTTCAACTAGGTCTTGATGACTTCCAGAACTAGTCAATATTTTACACTTATTGATTTGTTTCTTTTTCTATAGTCTCAAATGTTGAATCTCAGTGTATTACTTATTCCTTAGATTATTTTTGTTCAGACATAATTCAAGTAAGTTATAGTAAATAGAACAAAAAAAAGAGAGAAAGGAAACTTAATGATGGAGATTGTGTTCACCATAAATATACTTACATTCCCTTCTTTTATGTTCAGTAATTGTTGGACAAATAAATGAATGAATTTCGTTATTCAAATTTGAATGAAGCTGCTGCTTTTGCAGGAGAGTGAACTCTGACTTTCCAGGAAGTTAGAAAGGGTACATACACCCATTAAAAATGCTGAAGCTATTTTTTCTTCTCAAAAAACTTGTTTTGAAACATTACATCACAACAGTCCTTTGTTCCCCCTCCCTTATCCCCATCCTTTTTCCTTCCCTAGAGCATTTTTGATCAGCATCCACATAAAAGTTATTGCTCGTTGGCGAGAATAAAGTGCTTACCTGATCAAAAGCGTTAGCATTTGAACCACAGGTTCTCCTCTCTGGAGAACTGGGCCTATTTCATTAAAGTACCTGCCTGCTGGGTAGCTTTATTGGTCTTAAAATGAGTATTTCAAGAGAGTAGATAGATTAGTTGACATTGTTATCAATGAATGAGGCATGCAATTTTAATGAGTGATATTATACAATTCTGGTCTTTTTGAAATATGTACTCTTAAAATCCATAATATTTAATTTCAAATTTCTAAACAAAATTTTATTTTGACTAGGATCTATGTTTTGTTTTATTTTGTTGTTTCTTCTTTCTTTCTTTTCCCCTCCATATCAACTTCCTTATTAGAAGTTGTTACACTGAAATCTTGCTTGTAGGTGCCCAGGGCGAAAAGGAATGCCTGACCTAATTTGCATGGAGGTAACACTGTTCTGTACTCCAAGTAAAACTGACTGAGAACTTCCCAGCTTGACCCTAATGTAAAATTCACAAGTGCTTATATTGCAAGTTCAGCAAGAGAAATAAAATGTGGATCTTTGTCCCTTTCAGACCAGTAATTAGTAGAGGAATTCAATTTATAACTTCAGGGGGTTCCATGTAGCTGTCAGCTTGCAGCAGGAAGCATTTCTTTTCCTCTATTTCACTTACAAACGAACCATGCAGGCTTTCATCTATAGAAAAGAGCTTTGTTCACTGTTACTATTACTTGTTAAACTACCTTATGGTATACGTAATTGAATGATTTGACTTACCCCAGTGTACTTCTTTTTATGTATCTAAGGGAGTGACAAGAGCCTGTGGCATTTTGTAAAATTTCTCTTAAAGCACTACTTATTTTATATACCAATAGATATTTAGATCTATATGTTAATGGATTTATAAGTATGGTTTCTAAATACCCCCTACATGAAAATTCCTAAGCACAGAAGAATTTTGACAAATCTTTCCATTGTACATTATGAATTATATTTTAAATAAATTCTAGGGACACCAACTCAGTCTTTGTTAATGGTTCATGAATACTAGATATCAGCTGTGTCTTCCCAGACCCTTCAGATCTATCTCAGATGGTTCCTAAGGTGTATTTTACCTTCCCCGCTCCCACTTTCTCTCATTTATTTAATAAGCATTTATTAAGTGCCTCTCATAGGTACTTTTCTATGTGATGGGGATACAGCAGCAAATAAAAAAAAGTCAAAATTTTTTCTCTCCTGGAATTTACATTCTATTATGTAGAGACAGATGTTAAAACAATTAGTAACACATATAGTATCTTAAATGGGGGTAAGTGCCATCAAAATAAAGCTAGAACAGAAGAATAGGAAGTATGTGAGGCAGGTCAGGCAGGAGAAAAGGGCTGAATTTTTTAAATGGGTGAATATAGATGGCTTCATTGGGAAGCTGACTTTTGAGCAAAGAATTTAAATGATTGAAGGCATAAGCAAAGTGAATATCATGGAACAAGGACGTTAGGCAGAGGAAACAAAGCACTGAGACTTTGAGATGGAAGTTTAGTTGGTGTGTTTAAGGAACAGGAGCAGAGTGAGTAAAGGGTTGAGAAATAGAAGAGGCGGTCATGGGTAGGTAGCAGATCATGTGGCTCCAAACAGACTGTGGTAAAGACTGGCTTTTTTTTGGGTGATATAGAAATCAATTGGTCAGGTATTAGCAGAAGTATTACATATTCCTGTTTCTGTTATGAAAGGATTATTCTTGTGACAAGATTGAATACACAGTAGGCTAATGGTTCTCAGTCAAGGGATGACTTTGTCCTCCAGACTCTTAGCAATATCTGGAGATGTATTTGTTACAACTCAAGGCATGGGTGGGATGGAATATGTGCTGTGGGCATTTAGTGGGTAGAAGCCAGTGATACTTCTAAATATCCTACAGTGTGCATGACAGTTTCCCACAACAAAGAGTTCTCTAGCCAAAAATGTCAAAATGCTGAGACTGAAAGACCCTGATGTAGGAAAAAGGTCAGAGGCATGAAACCAGTTAAGAGTATATGGCAAAATTCAGGCAAAATATTATGGTTGCTTAGACTAGGATATTAAACTGAAGAAGTCAGAAATGATTCAATTCTGGGTATATATTGAAAGAAGAGACAAAAAGTTTGCTGATGAATGGGATGTGAGATGTGAGAGAAAGAGGTACCAAGGGTTATCTCAAAGTTTTTGGCTTGAGAATTTGAAGGATGGAATTGCTATTTATAGAGAGAGCAATTGTGGAAGGAGCTAATTTTTGAGACTGATGTAACTATTAGACATTTAGGTGGCATCTTGATGTCTGTGAGAAATTCAAGTAGATAATCGAATTTATAAATATGGAGTTTGGGTGAGTTATCTGGCTAGAGATATCCATTTGTCAGCATGTCATGATATTCAAACCTATGAGGATAGTTGGGACCACTACGGCTTTGAGAGCAGGTAGGAAAGAGAATAGGAAAAAGGAGGTACTGATTCAATGTTTAGAGGTTATAGAGGTTAAGAGCCCGTGAAGGTTACTGATTGGGAAGGAGCAACTGGCTGAGGTACTAAAAAAATAGATGTATGTGGTATTTTTGGCAGTTAATAAAAAAAATATTTCAAAGAGAGCAGATGACAAATTGTGGTAAGTCCACTTAGATGAGGACTGACAATTGACCATTCATTGTCACATGTGACGGTCACTAGTGACCTTGACAAGACCATTTTTCCATGTTCAAGAGCAAATAGGGGTGGGACTTCCGAGGGGATACAGTGGCTAGAGACAGTGAATGTAGACCATAGATCAGCATTTCTGAAAGTCCCCAAAAGGGAGGGTTCTGAGAATGAGAAGAGAGGGAAAATATTCATGATCTAATAATGCTCACCTCTGAATAAGAGCTATTTCTGTGAACTGATAGCATTCTTACCTCACAGAACTGATAGCATTCTTACCTCACAGATCTTACCTCCCATGTCAAGGAAGATGTGGAACTTGCCTCTTTCTTTGATTTGCATCGGAAGATCAAAATTGAAACAAATAAATACAAAATCTTATTTAATCAGTTAACCTGACTTTATTGAAGCTTTGGAGAGAATGCAGGGTGTTACACTGCAAAAACAAAAAACAAAAACAAAACCTACACACAACCAATTAAACCCTTAAAATGTAATATTGGAACCTCCTTTTTTTAAAAGTCACTTTGCTGTTCTACCATAAACTCTGCAGTATTTTCTCTCTCCTCTCTTACTAAATTCCTTTTTATTTCTAATGCTGAATAGTTTAACTTTCTCTACCGTAGCATCATCTCATGCTAGTTTATCTCTAAGGATTTGAGTTTCTACTACAAGTAGCTTATCAGAATAGTTCCATAAGAGGAATTCTGATGCTTGCTGTTAGGGCAGTAATTTGTTCTCTGTATTGCACAAGGATATTCCTTTAACATTTTTAAGCCCAAATAGGCAGCCAGTGTACATTGAGTGAGGATGTGTTTTTAAATCTCAAACTTAGGTAATCAAAACTATTTGTACAAGGTTTGTAGAGATTTTCTCTTTCTTGGTGTTAAAATGTAACAAGAAGTATAGAGTCTACCTGACATAATACAGCAGTCTTTCTATAGTATGTGCCTTATTTTCATGAGAAGTCTCAGAGGTCTGGAGGTTTACTTTAAAAAAAAGGTTGTTGTAGACAAATAATTAAGCTATCTTTCTTCTCATTCCAAAACATATTGACCATAATTACAAAAACAAATGGGCTCTTGTTTTTTAAATGTGAGCCACTCTTAAGGGCTTTGTACGTTCTAACCCATTTAATCTTTATCACTGCCTTCGTGGTAGTGCCTGTTATTTTCTGGTTTTCCAGGTGAGGAAATTTAGGCTATAAGTCGGCAGTCCCCAACTTTTTTGGGACCAGGGACCAGTGCTCCTATGAGAATTTAATACCTTATGATCTGAGGTGGAGCTGAGGTAGTGATGCTGGCACTGGGGAGCAGCTGCAAATATAGATGAAGCTTCGTTCGCCTGACTGTCATTACCTCCTGCTGTGCAGACCAGTACCTAACAGGACACTGACCTATACCGGTTCATGGTCCAAGGGTTGGGGACCCCTGCTCTAAGTGACTGAATAATGGTCTTCAATCACACTATAGGAATTAGTGGATTTATAATTCAAACCCAGGCTGCCCAGCTCCAGAGTCTTAGGATTCTGCTGAAACAGATTTCAGAAATTTTGAGAATTTAGAGATTAAAATATAGGTCACCTTAATAAACTAGATAATCTGATTACTAGAAAAATAGTGGAATAGCTATCTTCATTAATTTCATATTGATGTTAAAAATAATACATGGCCCTTGTAAAAAATTTGGAAACTGAAAAAAAAACAAAACAAAGAAGCATGTGTCTTATAGCTTATAATTTTATCAACCAAAAGATATATTTAAATATTTTAAGTATTGTTTTATCATAGATGTTTTACAAGTTAATCAAGTGGCAAAGTGACAGATTTGTACTGGAATATTTTGTTACTCACCCTATTTAAATTTCAATTAATTATTGCAGATAGTTTTCAGTTTCCTTTTGCTGCTACTTGGTAATTTGTAAATCAATGTTTTGTAAAGGAGTTTGCTTGATTGCTTTTTTTCAGGACGCTGTGCTTTTATGAAGAATTCAATATCTACCTGGCACAGTGCTGTGATTGTAGAGGGAACGCAGATATTTTGTAACAAGAATTTCTGGTCTCAAGGAGATCGTGCTTTTGTTGAAGAGAGAATACAATATTTATAGGAAAAAATGGATTAGAGACTCATGCAACATGGAAGCACCAACATTTTATAGGGCAAAAATATAGTACCATGTTAAGGATGTGAGATCATTACATTGCTGTAGGAATGAAATGCACACGAAAAGAAGGCTAATCTTTGCTTGAGTCCTGAAAAAAATTTTATCGGGGGTGGAGAAGAAAGGGACTAAACCATTTTGAGAATTGTGCAGGAGGGCAAGCCCCTGATACCTGGGACTCTATGTATCGTGTTGGTGGGGTCTATTTAATTTTCTATAATGGAATAAATAAGTTAAGGGATAAGTTGCCCTACTGAAGTTCATGAATAGGGGAGGCTATTGACTGAAGTTTGAATGACTGAGTTTTATTAAAGCTACAACAGATAACATCTATTTATTGTGGTGGTGGTGGTCGTGGTGCTGATAATAATGAGGATTGCTATTTGCAAATAATACGGTTTTAGAGTTTTTCTTTCATAAAATATATTCATTTACTGCTAAACATTTCATTTGCTATGGTTATATATCTTTTCTCTTTAAGTAGTGGATATATTTGTTGTTTTTAATTTAAGGTTATAATTATATAATACTATTCCCATCTTAAGCATGCATATCATGATTGAATTATCATTTGAGTTATTTCAGAATTAAAAAAATTTTTTTAAGTATGACTTTTCTTACTTGACTTTTGATTAGGTAAACATTAAATGTTATGTATATGCTTTGTTGATGGCCTCAAGTAATACTTCTTTTTAAAATAAAATATCTGGAGGCTGTGGACATAGTCTGGTTTAATTCTGTATAATATTAATTCACTCTCCAGATGGTTCCTTCAACCAGAACTCCTCAAAATATTTGAATTTATACTGAAACTATTTAATTGTATGGTTCCTGGTAGAAGCTAATGAAAGGATCTCTCTGTGGGTTATTGTTACTAGTGCATTCTTAGGGCATCAGCTGAGATAGTTCTTTGCCTTCTAGTTTTCCAGGTACTGTAGAGAAATAAGTTTCTTCAAATGACTATGCTTTCCTCCTTTTTGAAATCAAATAAATATAGTTTCTCCCTATTTTATGAAGGTAATTCATTTCTGAAAAACCTTTCACCTGATGGAGTTTTTTCATAAACCAAAAGAGCAATGATAATTTCTTTCAATGGGAAATATTTTTATATGATCCTAACCCCCAGTCTAACAACCATTTGTGTTGAAACAACACCAACTCCTATTAAAATGGACACAATTACTTCAATATTTAACAGTTATTTTAACATAATTTAACAAGGCATTTTCCACCTTTGTTAATTATTCTTTAATATGGCCATTGTTAATATGGCCACTGTTCTTGTTAAGCTATTTTGCAGCTATTACATGCTATACACTTTTAAGACTAAAGTCTTACATATATTTTCAACAAAATATATATAAGATGCTCAATATTTATATTTAACCACTAATGTAAAAAAGAAATAATGAACAGCAAAAAAAAAAAGAAATCAATGAAAACAATGTATTTTGGGAATGATACATGAGATTATTACTACTATAAACTTGCAAACCACAAGTACACTGAGTATAGAATTTAATGTAACACAAACCGACTATAGAACTGAATTAACTAATTAATTCAACAAGCATTTATTGAATAGTTATTATGGACATTGTACTCTCAATGAGAGTAAATGGTCTCTTCTGCTAGAAGCTTAAAAATCTGGTTGAAAAGAGGTTTTTTATTATTTGTCTACTTGTCAATATTGTTTCATGTTCAATTTGCTTACCAACCTCCTTCCTCTTCTCTAGTTTTAAGAATTTTTAGACTGTCATAATTTTGGATTTACTTCTAAATATATTTCCACTAATTCATTCAGAGTTTTGTGAAAGATTGTGTATCCTGAAAGTGAATGCAGTTTTATAAAGAGGCCTCCAAGTTATTGTTTTACATATTCCAACAGAGGTATTTGGCCCTTACAAGTTTGCCATTAAATTAAGAAATAACTAATTTCAACATTTTCATGTGTAGTCATTGCATAAGTCTTGTGCTGTATGAGCTGCTTTCTTTCTTATTCCTATGGATCAAGTGTGTCATTGCTACAGCATTGGACAACTCCTTTTGTATACCTGATCCTTATCTTCTCTTACCTTTTCAAGGATATCACTTTAGCAGTTCTCTCTTTCTCCTGAATCAATTTCCCCTCTTTATCAGATCTTTCCCCACCAACATTAAATCTATGGTGCTATTTCTTTCAACTTTACCACATACACGCATACTCACTCCAGCTACCGCACCATTTCTCTCCTTCCTTTTACAGCTAAACCGCTGAGAGTGTTTTCTGTTTGCACTGAGTCCAATTTCTCTTTTTTTCCTTGTCTCTTAAATGTACTCCACTTCAGGCTTTTGCCTTCAACACTATATGAAAACTGCTCGTCAAGTTCAATAATGCTTCCACATTGCTAAATCCAATGGTCAATTCTCAGTCTTCATCTTGGGCTGTCAGCAGCATCTGACACAGTTGTTCGCTCCAATTCCTGGAAATACATTTTAGCTTGTCTTTCAGGGCAACACATTTTCCTGTTTTGAGCTTTTATTCTTTTTTTCCTCCCACACACTGGCCATTCTTTCCAAGTCTAATTTTTCTCTCTCTTCTCCTCTCAAGCTGCTTAAAACTGGAATGTCCCAGGACTCAGGTTTTGGACCTCTTCTCTTTGCTACCTACATTAGTGGTGACCTCATCCAGGCTCATTGCTTAAATACCATCTGTTGCTGCTGATCATTTCCAAATTTATATCTCCAACCTGGTTCTCTCTCAACTCCAAACTTCTACATTCTATTAACTATTTGACATCCACATTTGGATGACTACTCAGAATCTCAAATTAACATGTTCACATTTGAGCTCCAGATCTTAATCCATTCTTCTTGCCCCTTCCACAGTCTTCCCTGTCTCAGTAAAAAGCAACTTCATTTCTTGAAATGTTGTTTAGGTAAAAAACCTAGGACTTAGTCTTTTTCTCTTATGTTACTCATCAAAACCATCAACAAATCCTTTTGATTCTACATTCTAAATATATCTGGAATCTGATCACTTCTCAGAATTAGTTACTACTCACATTCCAGCCACTGTGCCCTCTGGCCTGAGTTGAGTTCAACCTAAATGAAATATGAATATACAGTGGTATGAGAAATCATGCTAAGTGAAATAAGCCAGACAGAAAAAGTTGAAAATCACACGATACTACTTACATGTGGGATATAAACCTAAAAGCAACAAACGAACACGACAAACAGATAAGGACTCATGGACATGGACTACTGACTAGTGGTTACCAGAAGGTAAGGGGAAGTGGGAATGAGGAGAAAGGCAAATGGGGTAAAAGAGGTCAAATATGTGGAGACATTAAAGAATTAAAAAATAAAAAAGTAATAAAAAATAAAGTGGTATGAGAACATGAAATATTGAACTTATCTGATGATGTTGCTCTCCTGCTCAAACATTCCAGTGACTTCCCATTAGTAATAGACTAGAATCCAGAATTCTTCCTTTGGTCTGCAAGATCTTTGGAGATCTGACCCCTTGCTTTTACTCTAACCTCATCTCTTAATTCTCTCCTACTCACTGTTTCTCCAACATACCAAGCATACTCCAGCCTTAGGACTTTGTACTTTTCTTCCTTCAGCCTAAAATACTTTTTCTTCACATGTATGGCATGGCAGAAATATCACCTTTTTCAGTGGCATCTGCTTTGACACCCCAATTTGAATCGCAGCCTTGCTGATCGCTTCTTATTTTATTCCCTGATTTTCTTTTCTCTGTGGTACCTTTTAGTCTCTCCCCTAGAACTTATTCTATTTGACTTGTTTTACTTATCATATATCTGCACTACTTCCCCCCACCCCCATACCACCAAATATAAGATCTGTGAGAGCAGATCTTTTTGTCTGCTTGTTCACTGCTCTATTCTCTCTGCCTAGAACTGTGTTTGACTCAAGATAGGCTCTCCATAAATTATTGTCAAATGAATAAGTAATCACAACTTCTTCTTTTAACCACCTTCACCACATCAGAGAGGAAGAGAAGGCAAAGCTCTGCCTGCTTTGTGAATCAAATAAAGTATGATTTTTTTAAAAAAAGAATAAACAAAGAAATAATGATAATGTACCTGTTGACCTAAAACAGATAAACAGCCAGACACTTTTCCAGCAAAATTGGTTTATTCAGGAACAACAAAGAATTACAATTTAGGACATGTGGTCTAATGGAGAACTATATACAATTCCAGAGAAACAAAAGAGAGGTATGGCCTTTTGTGGACTTTGAAGGAGCTTTTGTAAACAAAAGTCCATTGGAGGAAACTGAAAGTTTAAAGTAAAGATGACTTTTCATTGGCTCAGTTATGGCCATCTCTTTTTGGCTGAGCTGTTACTGGGTAAGGGGGAATCTTTTCTTCCTTCTGCTGAGGTAGTGAAGTAGTATCATTTCCTGTGGGAGATGCAAAATATGTCTCATCCTGTTGGGTCAGTGGAGTGTGTTGAGTGACACATGATGAGAGTCTCTCTTCTAGCCTCCTGACTCCATTTAAATAAAGTTTCTGTTTATTAATTTTTAGAAGCTTATGGACTGTTAAGAAAACTCATTTTGGGTAAATATAAATGGAAGGGGATGAAATAGCTATGAATTAGCTATAGCTGTAGCCATTTTCTTATTAAAAATTTATGTAAATGTAGTTGTTGGTGAAAAACGAATGAGTTGACACCTAGAAGTACTGAGCTCTTGGGTTATTATCATGGCAATCCTAGAGTGAGGCTATTAACAAGCTATACTTTGTACCTGAGATGATTTTGCAATCTGAAAATGAAATACTAATGTAATTGTCTATCAGCTTCTGTCCTTCTTGTTCTTTGAAACGAGAATGACATTTATTCATGGATTTGACTACATTGCTGAATATCTACAGTATACTGGACACAATTATATTAGGTACTGGAGAATCAGCAGTTAACAAAAGAGAAAGCAGTCTCTGTCCTCATTGGGCTTATATTTTAACAGGGGAGAGAAGCAAACCATAAAATAAATATGTAATGTTAGACAGTGATAACTTTTCTACAGAAAATAAAACAGAGAAGAAAATGTCAGAAATATTGGTGGTTTGGGGGTGGGAGGGGTTGCAGTTTTGAACAGGATGCATGGTCAGGAAGTATTTTGCTGAAATGGTGACATGATTCAAAATTTCAAAGATGGGGAGAACCCTGAGGAGGAGGGTGTCTGACTTGTTGGAGAAACTGCAAGGAGGCTGATGTGCCTGGAGCTGAATGGGTGAGACTGAGAGTAGGGTGAGATGAAGTCTGCAAGGAAACTGTGCTAGTTGGTGAAGGATCTTGTTGGTTGGCTATCGAAAGATATACACTTTGAGCAGAGGCATTGCTGTGGTGTGTTCTGGCTGCCATAACACAATATCATAGACTGGGGTAGCTTAAATAACAGAAATTTATTTTCTTACAGTTCTGGAAGCTGAAAGTCCCAGATCAGAGTGCCAGAATGGCTTGCAGATGGCTGGCTTCTTGCTGTGTTCTCACATGGTGGGGAGAGAAAGCAAGCTCTCTGGGGTTCTTAAAGCACCCTTATGACCTCATCTAAACCTGATTACCTCTCTCCCAAAGATCTCATCTTCAAATACCATCTCACTGGGAGTTAGGGACTAAATGTGAGTTTGGGGTGGATACAGTCAGTCCATTACAGGCATGATCTGACCTGACATACATTTTTTAAGGGATCACATTAGCTGTTCCGTGTAGAACAGGCTGTTGGGAGGAGGAGGGCCAAGGCCAAAGCAGAAAGGAGCTACTGCATTAATTTGAAAAATAATTCTGTATTGAACCAGAGTGATAGCCGTGGAGGTGGTGAAAAGTGAGCAGATTCTGAGTATATTTTGGAAGGAGAATCAACATGGTGTACTCTATTACAGTAGGACTTCACATAAAGGTTTGATGTCAGTTCTTCTCAACTATAGCTCAGGAGACTGTGACAAGGTTGAAAATCTACACTTTCTTCCCCTTTCCCCCACTCCACCCTACCCCTGTGGCTTACTTTTCTATGTAGCTACAATGAAAGGGAGTGATCTTTTTATGCCTCCCTGTCTCTTCCTTACTTATTTGAAATTAATAATCACAAGATAAATAATGTGGATTTTCTGTATTTCCAGACAGAACAGCTGTCCTTAGAACAAAATAATGGTTTTAATAATCCTCTTCTGGGAGGAAGTTGTATCCTTCACTGGTCATTGGTCAGTCTGAAATTAATTATAGCCAAATAACAATCTAAAACCCTAGAGCAAGGGAGGAACAGTTCATTAAAATTTAGGCTGGGGATTACTGCTGACAGAAGCACTGCCAATCAGGCATTTTAAGGAAAAGGTGACAATTTCTATAAACGTTAGAGCTAAAACAGCTTATGTTGAGATCAGAAGGTTTTTCAAAATAGCTTCATTTCAAACAACTGAAACTGAGGAAGAGTTATGTAAATTAAGGTTAAACATCTAAAAGTCAAGTAAGGCAAAATGCTCCATCAGCGAGAAATAGCCAAAATACATGTTTTTTCCTTTGTTCTTTGTGTAATCATGACAGTGTTCTTTACCCAAAACAGAACTTTTCAGATGTTTCTATTGTAAAGATATGCAGGAATTACTTATTGATTGATGATCATTTCTAAGATTTTGGAACTTAAAGTAATAATCGTGATCAGGGCACCCCTTTACCCTTGAGGTTAAGGTCTTTTGATCTTATCAGATAATGAAATGTCATAAAAATTACCTTTTTATAGAGTAAAAAAGCAAATAAGTTATTGTAACTTGAGTGAGGTGCACTTACAACGTAGGTGGTGGGTCCTCAGCAAGCCATATAAAATTCAACTTAGGTGGGTATTGAGAGATTATTACATGAAAAAATTATTACAAAAATTTTTTAGTAATGTAAATGTGATACCATTTTGAGAATAAATTACTTTTATAAAATTAGCTATTTTAAAGTTTTAAAATTATGACATTATTTACCATGGCACTGGGGGATCTGGGCTTGAGAAGGAAACTTTTTGAGAGATTTTAAATAGAGAATCTACTACTGGTTTATCTTTTTGTTTTAAAATCTTTCATACTGTCTGAGAATTTTGATACTGCTGCTTATGGACTTTGAAATGTAAAACAGACCAAAGTGTAAAACAAACTTAGCCTGTAAGGGAGGTTGAAATACACAAGCAGAGCAAATCCAATATGGTAGTTGTAAATGAAGCCTTTAGGGCATTTCTGAAGCTTTTTAAAGGATAATTTTGAAAGAAAGGGTGAGTCCCAAGTGCCATTTTTTAGTTGGCGGAATTTTAATGGTTTATAACTCAGATTTATTCTTTATTGGCTTTATTTTTTCCTTATGGATGCTATCTTCGTATGGAAAATAATTCATAAAATCCCTAAAGTCTGTCTTCAACAGTATAGAATAAGATTTTTTTTTCTAGCATTTAAATTGTTTAACAATTCTTTTTTTATTTATGGACTGAAAAATTCACTAAGCTATAAAATAATTGGTAGGTTGAGAATGCTTAGGAGCATTTAGTTTCTTAAGTACACTATGTCCTGTCAATTTTTATTAATATTAATAAAGCCAGCTGATCAAAGATAGGAAAATTGATGAGCCAAATTTCTGTAGTGAACAAAACCAGCACTCCATGTATGTAGCAGAAATTTGGGTATACCCCAAATCATCATTTCTTTTATTTATTGCTAAGGACTGAATTATGTCTCCCCTAAATTCATATATTGAAGCTCTAATCCTCAATGTGACTGTATTTGGAGGTATAAGATAGTAAGAGGTATTTAGAAGGTAATTGAAGTTAAATGAGGTCATAAAGATAGAGTCCTGATCTGGTTGGACTGTTAGCTTTATAAGAGGAAGCAAGATCTATCTTCTATGCGAGGACTCAATATCTACAATGAAAGAAGAGAGCTCTCATCAGAACCTTAACATGCTGACAAACTGAACTTGAATTTCTAGATTCCAGAACTGAGAGAGAATGAACTTCTGGTGTTTAAGCCACCTAGTCTACTCTATTTTGTATGGCAGCCCTGAGCTGATTAATACTCCGATGTTTGAGCTGGAGTCATTTTCAATACTGTTTGCTTAGTTTTGCAGTCAGGATGCCAATGAGGATATGGCCAAAATCAAGTTTATAGTGTCCACTTGAATTACTCAGGCTCTCTCATTACAATTTCATTTTGCCTAAGTTACTTGGATTATTTTTTTTTAAATTGCTGATTTACCTTCTCCCTCTCCCTGTAGTGAATAAAATCTGTAATTAGAAAGAATTTTAATCATGTAAAGAAGTCTCCATAAACAATATCACAGTGGTGAGCAAACTTTCTTTGTAAATGGCCAGATATAAAATATTTTCGGCTTTGTGAAACATACCATATTGGTTGCAACTTTTCAACTCTACCACTATAGCAAGAAAGCAGCCATGAACAACATATAAATGAATGAATGTGGCTATGTTCCAATAAATATTTATTTACAAAAACAGATGGGTGGCCGGATTTGGCCTATATCTTTTAGTTTGCTGACTTTTGCATTACTTGATAACCTCTTTGGTTCAACAATTTAAAAATTACAAATGCCTTAAACCAAAAGATGCTTATTAAGTATTAATTTTTTCCACATTTTTGTAAATGCTTAAGAAGCAAACTGAATTGGTACATTCAAAGTAATTATGCATTGTTGTTCTTAAAGGCATCTGTTTCTTATAAGTATATATAGAACATATACATTAACATACATTAATGGAATTTATATTTGTTTTAACAAACAGTAATATATACTATATTATTTATATTCTATATATTGATTTATTAATACATACATTTAGAATGATATACAATATATTTGCATACAAATGTATTTATTAATATATGCTAATTACATATTCATAATTTATATATTACATATCTATATCCTATAGTACACATTTAGACAAAAGCTATTGTATTGAATTCGCTTATATAATTTATTTTATTCTCACCCAAAATGAATAATGTTTGAAAATTTTGACTTTTTTGTCAAGACTAAGGTGTTTATTTTTCTTAATAACCCCTAATAATGTTTCAAATTAAGAAGGGAGTATGGTTGTGATTAAGGAGAGAGAGAGTGTGCTTGAGAGTTGAGGAGAAAGATATAATTGTCTTGGAGAATGGAAGAACAAAATGATAGCTGAAATATAGTATGATTGCTGCATAGCATAGTGAGCCACTTTACCATATGGTCATAAATTTAAAGTGAATACCATGATCAAGTCAATGCAAGCTCAAGAAAGACATAGAGTAGGCTGAACCAGTATGGAGGTTTCGCCAATGGAAAGAGGAGTAGAGAAGATGAAGAGAGCAGTAAGATTCATCGTATCTTCTAACTTGGGTAAAATGGGATCTATGATGTTAGAGGAGGAAAGGCTGTGAAAATGTGTACAGTTATTGGATTCAGGATCCCATGGTGATGAAAAGTGAAGAATTGTTAGAGCAGAAGTGGAAGAACAAAGCTGTGAAGGTAGGACACTGTCAGCAAGGAGTAGGATGCTTGTAATGAAGATATTTTTAGGTGGTACAGTTATTGGAAATGACAGTGTCCACGGTATGATTATGGACCAATTGGGGATAATAGGAAAGATTACTAGAACTAAGGAGATCAAGACCTCTCAAAAATTTTGAGGGATTATCAGTGTGGACAATGAAACCACTATGGGTGGCAGAACAGCAGTAGAAAAAATCAATGTTTCAGGATCATTGATGAGATATTATTTCATGAAAAGAATGCCTGGGAGGGAACAAAGTATGAATTCAGCTAAGATGTGGAAGTTTATTGTATAATTTCACTTGTATCTACTCAGGTAGCTGAAATTTTAGAAAGATGGTAGAGAGGCTACTTAACCTATAACGGCTTTAAATAACAAGGGTGACACTTTCAGGTTTGTTTGTTGTGGATTGTGAAAGAAAAATCACCCCTGCTTGAAGAAGCCAGAGGTACATAAGTGTTCTTCAGGATATAGCCAGATTTCAGTTAGAGCTTAAAAGTAAACAAAAAATTCAGAAAAAAAAGTTAAGGATCTAGGAGAATTTGCTAATGACACATAAGGAGTTCCAAAAGGTAAAAGTAAATAATTTGGAACAGATCTGAATTTGAATTGGATTAAAGAATGTACACATGTAAATGTGGCATACTCTAGATGAGAGATTCTCTAGATGTTTAGCTTTATGGCGGTATGGAGTTGATTAACCTTTATTGTCTATTAAAGGAGGCCAATAATCAAATCTAATTATGACTTTCTTCTTTGTATGTTTTTTTTCTCACTTAGTTTGTTATGCCTAAGAAAAGTAAGAGTTGTTGTGTTGGTAGATGAAGGGTGTAAAAGTCATGTCACGAATACATGCTGCCCTGCAGATCTCCTTTAAATCCTGTTGAAAATGGCATCTTGAGAATCTGCCTGTTACCTAGAATCTTAGTCAAGTTTCTCAGTGTTTAGAATTTGAAAGCTCAGAAAGTGTTGTCTTGCCCTATTTATTAGGTGCTGGTAACTATGAACACACTTAGGTAAGCTTGAAAAGAGTTCATCTTGATATCTCTGAAACTATGCAATGAATTGTCTAAACTAGTATTTTTTAAAACTTTAGCTACCCTCAGTGCACAGATAGGTATACCTGAGCATGTACACATGAGCCATGTAAATTGTTAATTGTAATTCCAACCTATTCATTCTCTCCCAGTAAAGCACTGAAAAAGCAAATACCTGAGAATTGTATTGATATATAAACCCTGAGTCCACTATATTTTTGAAAAAAAAAAAGCTTTATTATTTTCAAGAGATTTGTAATAATGTTCTTGTGATACTTGTGACACACCTCGCATCTGAGTTTAACATTCTAAGATTCACTCTCTAGGCTCAGTATAAAATAACATGTCAACTATAACACAGCATTATATTGATCAAAATAACTCAACCACCATCCAAGAATGAGGATCAGTGTCTTTTCTTTTTGTGATCATTTATTTTTAGTTTTTCATCTTGTATCTTCAGTGACTGATACATTTGACAACAGATATACAAAATCTGACATTGTTGGAGCAGATCCTCAATTTCACTATTTCCTAGATGTAAAAATGTGTCAAATTCTGAAACATGTTACATGTTCCCTGAAATTGACTATTTGCTTCTGTACTCCCCTTTCTCAACCTCACCTTGTTCTACCCTGCACTTCTCAGGAAAAACTCTGTCACGATGTAAGGGCCACGTTCCTGTGGTTCAAGTGCTGAATTACGGGCTGCAAAGATTTAGGCACGAGGCTTGCTGAACTTGATACTTTCAGAAGAGGCATTATATAAATAAAAATAATGTCCATTATCATTAGATACATAGATCTGAAATTTAAGTCCAATTATCTAATTCAAAAGTTTTCCATTGTCTTCTTCCATACCCTGGCCATTGTCATTTCCAATAACTGTACCACCTGGAAATACCTTCATTACAAGGATCCCACTTCTTGCTGGCAGCATCCTATCTTCACGACCTTGTTCTTCCACTTCTGCTCCAACAGTTCTTCACTTTTCATCACCCTGGCATCCTGAATCCAATAACTGTACACATTTTCACAGCCTTTCCTCCTCTAACATCATAGATCCCATTTTACCCAGGTTAGAAAATATGATGAATTGATGTAATTATTTAGTTGTTCCCTTACTGCTCTCTTTAACTTCCCAGCTCTTCTTTCCATTGTGCTTTCCTGGCAAAACTTTCACCCTGGTTCAAGCCTATTCTGTTTATCTTGAGCCTGCATTGACTTGATCATGGTATTCACTTTAAATTTATGACCACACGGTAAAGTGGCTCACTATGCTGTGCAGCAATCATACTATATTTCAGCTATCATTTTGTTCTTACATTCTCCAAGACAATTTTCCACATCTCTCCTGTACTCAAATCTCCAGTATACTTTTGTCCTCCTCAATATCAACCAATGACCTGTGTACTTACTTCATTAAAAAGAAAAAAAAAAAAAGAAGCAATCAGAGTGAATTTCCTTTTTTTTTTCACCTGCTGCATCCATACCTATATACCTTGCCTTTCCTCTTGGTACAGTGGGTGAGGCCAGCTCCTCCCCAGTGGTCTTGATCCTATAACTTTTGACTGCTGTTAAGACTTTGCTCTTGACATTATCTTCTCTGTCTTGCATTATCAGATTTCCCTCCTCTCAATGAGATGATTTTGAAACAAACAAACAAAACTTCGATATGTTCATTTTTAAACAAACAAATAAACAACCAAACAGACAAGTAAACTTCTCTGACCTTGTTTTGCCCAATGGCTATTATTTCTTTGTTCCTATTTATAACAAAACTTTTCAGAGTGTTTTTTGTGCAGTCTCTATTCCATACTTCCCTTGTCCTTTGAGTTTACTTTAGCCAAGCTTTGAGTATCACCAATTACTGTATAGTTGCTGTCTATTGGTCAGTTGAGGAACTTCATTTTACTTGGCCCTGGAATAGCATTTGATAGAGCTCATCGCTCGCTCCTTCAAAACATTCTTTCCTTAGCTCTTGGAATGTCACATTAGCTTCTTCCCATTTCACTGGCTGTTTTTTGTCAGACTCTTTCTGAATTATTTTCTCATTGCTTAAATAGTTAATATTCCAGGAATGGAATATTTGTTTTCTCTTTTTTTATATGAAGTACCTCCTTATTTATCTTATTCAGTCCCATGGCTTTGGAGCTATATGTATGCTGATGACTTGCACATTTATATCTTCACTTCTGACCTTCTGTGAGCATCAACTTATTTGACATTTCAGGTGTCAAATAGGTAAATGTAAACATCCCAGATATGCAACTCTTGTTCCCTGACCAGACCAAGCCTGCTCCTTCTTTCATCTTTTTCATTTTACTAAGTGGCAGTCCCATGCACCAGGATACTCAGGTAAAATATTAAAGAGCTAGCCCTGATTCTTGTCTTCTGTACATCCATTATACAATCCCTCAGCAAGTCCTGTATACTTCTCCCTTCAAAATGTATTCTACATTTTACTAATTCTTCTCCTTTTTACTGCTACTTCTTAGTCTAAGTCAGCTTCTTCCTCCTAGATTATTGAAACAAATTACTCTATCTTGCAACTTCTTGCAATTTTCCCTACAGCCTAATTTTATAGTCTAAACAATAACTGAGAGTGAGCTTTTAGAAATACAAATCTCCTTACGTCAGTATCTTCCTCAGTGGCTTCCCCATCAAATTTAGAACAAGTCCTTATATCAGCCAATGAGGCCCTCCACAAACTAACCCATTGTTACTTTTCCAACCTAACCCACTATTGCCTTTGTGCTCACTCTACTAATGTGATCTTCTTATGCTTACATGAATACATCACTCTCATTCCCTCACAAACTTCAAATTGTTGTTCCCTCAATCTGAAATACTTTTCATTCTGCAATATTTTGGGAATGTGTTCAAATGTTGCCTTTTATCAGAGACAGAGAGAAACATTCCTCAATGACTTAATCAAAAGTAACTACCCACTAGACTCCATATCCTTGTCTTTTATTTTTCTTCATATCACTTATATGCTACTGTATTATATATTTTGACATTTCTTTAACAGTGGCTACTTATTCAGTTGAAAATTTCAAGAGAGCAGGAATTTTATCTTGATAACCATGTATGGTTTCTTAGTGCCTAACACATAGTAGATGCTTAATAAAAATGTATTGGATGAGTGAATGATTGAAATATCAATGTTTACCCCTAGTTCATTTTTTGGTAAATCTGGACTTTTCAGTTGTTTAAAGCCAGTAGAACCCAATTTTTAACCAATTTCTTATTTAGAAAAAAAAAGTGCAGCTTGCTGCCCATATTAATTTCGTTTTACTTAAATACTCTCTTTGAGGCTGAAGCAAATCTGACTAGTTTTTAATGTGAAAATATAAAAACTACTTGGAGTTATTTCTAAACAGAACTTGTATCTAATTCTAATATAACAGAAATGTATTTGATAATTGATATTTAATATTTTTTTTGTGGTAAAATTCAAAGCACGGAACAACACAAAGCAAAACACCTAGGTTTTGACATTTTCAGCGATCAAAAATTGCTATATTTTGTAAATGGAAATACTATTACTATGAATAGAATGCTATAAAAAGAATGATCTCATTTGTTTCCAAAGACTATTGATAGACTAGAGCGATGCGAAAATAATAATAAAAGTGAGATAGTTCATGACAAACTTTCAAGGTAAGGTTAGGACTGTAATTTGTGAGTTATCTTGGGGTAAATGCTGCAGCCACAAGAACCACGGGCAAATGTTCTTAGGGCAAATGGGAAATGAGTTAAAAAATGAAATAAAAAATCGAATTCCTATATAGACAGAAAATGCAAGCAGAGCTCCTGTTAATGAGAGTGGAGTATTAGTCAGGTATTCCTCCCTCTACCCTTTCTTCAGAAGGTACAAACCGAAGTATTACAATGTTAATACAAACATTTTTACTAGTCCAAATTAATAGAAAAATTAAACTCCAAGTGTTACCTGAGGCCAGTGTTAGAAAAATCTTCATAGAGTGGCTTAGAAGAATTCCCTAAAATTAGATTATGAAATTGATTTTTCAAGAGAAGAATATCTAATTCTTACTAGAAAAAATACAAACCATTTTATCCAGCAAGTAGGTCAATTTCCAATTGTTGGAATAATCTGGTGTGAAACTTAATAATTTTGTTTGTTAATAATAGTTATAAACCACCCCTGTACTGCTTGAAACAGTATAAAAATAGGATGATTTATTTATTCCGTTATTCACATAGGCACAAGAATGATGAGTTACATTTCTCACCAAGAAACAGTTTTTTAACTATAGTTCTTGAGAAAGCTAAAAATTTGCATGCAGAAAGTTAAAATTAAACCCAGTTTGTAATTGATGAGACATATAAGCTACAAAAATAATTTCCTTTTAGTGGATTTTAGATGACTCCTGCACAAGTGTAATTTTTTTTAAAAATTTCTTTTCTTCATTATTTATTAAAGTATAATAATTCTTATGGCTTTAAATACAGACTAATTTTTTAAAAGAGTAAACTTTCAATGATAAGTGAATGCTAGACTTCTAGGTTCCTTATTTTTTCTGTATCTCAATTGTCTGTGGTCTGTTTTAACGTGTAGTTAAATGAATAGGCTATCAAGGGAGAAAATGAAGTGCAATGATTTTAATTTTAATCTCCCACTCTACTACTAACTCACTGTTTAATCTTGGACAAAATCTCTCTGGACCTCAGTTTCTTAATCTAATAAATGGGGATTTTAATATTTTTTATTTTCATTTTTGTCTAGGTTATTGAAAGACAAGTATCAAGCCTTTGAATAAGAAAGTAACTTATTTGTTGAATATAAATTAGGCACCCATAGAAGTATGTTAAAGTCTTTTGTTCAATTAGGTAAGTGTGCCTTTTTGGATATTAGGATGAATGATTTTAAACAGTGAAAACTCACTTATAGGACACTGCAGCAGAAAGTATTTTGCAAGATGATCTAGTTTATTAGTATAAACATCATTTCCTGGTTTTTGAGAGTTTTTTCCATGCAATATAGAAAACTAGGCATTGGTATTAACTGCTATTGGTATGAATAATGCTTTTGTTCAGAGGAGAGATACATCTTAGGCTACACATACATTTATTTAATATGGAGTTGTAAGCAAAATCAGATTTCTCATATTGACAAAGAACTCTCAAGATAAATGGTTTGTTATGAACATTAGCAGCTATTCACCTAGGGAGGCACAAATTCCCAATGTTGGGATAGTGAAGACTTTACAGAGTATGGGCAAAGATGCCTTTTAAGATATTATATATTTATAAGTAATTTAAGTAAATCACATCCCTAGTTTATAGAGACAGTTTAAAATAAACCATATTAGGACTGGATTATAGATTACATATATTTTGTTAAATCATAATCTTATTTTTTTGATATTGTGTGCTATTCAGATTCGTGGAAAACAAATTGTCTTAATTAGGGAGGCTATGGTTACTAAAATACTTTGCATGCTGAGTAATGCTTTCTTGTATCTTCTTACCTAGAGTCCTTTACTTCTTTGCTTGAAGAAAGTAATTTTCATTTAGAAAAGGATAATGTTAATTGACTAAAATAATTTCTCTCTTGATTTACTATATTCTGTCTGCAGTTAAAATAATCTCCTGAAAATATTTAGGTGATTTTTTAAAGATAAAATATTTTAAGAAGATCCTACTCAGCCAGTTTTTCCCTTTTAAAAATTTTCATAACACTATTATATAGTTTCACTTCATTTATAAATGACATATATACTAGAGAAAAAATGTAATGGTCAGAGAATAAATTTTAGATTTTTTTAATTTTAATTTTTAAATGACATTTCTAAGTGATTTTTGGCTTTTAGGATTTTTTTTTTAAGGCAGATCTCCATGACGATTTTCATTTTTCAGTGTCTCATTAGGATATTGATACATATGCCTAATAGTAATGACAGCAACAATAATAGCTAACACTTATTGAGGTCTTGCTGTATACAAGGCATTTACTAAACATTTTATAACCATTTTCTCATGGAATTCTAAAATTCTTATGTTGTATTTTACAGCAAAGAAAACAGACTTAAAGAGGTTTAGTGGCTAGGGTTACTGTGATATATAATAAGAAAAATAAATTTTTGGTCTTTGTCTCATTTTCTGGCACAGAGCTCCAAAAGTTCTCAGAATTCCCCAAGTGATGAGAGCTATAAAGGTGTTTTTCATTATTAATAAAGTGACTTTTTGATGGGGTCTGGTTGCTAAGAGAACCAACCAAATAATTATAGGGTTGAAACTTTTAGTCTCGTCCTTAACCTCTTGGGAGGGAGAAAGGGAGAACTGAAAGTTGAATCATTTTCTAATGGGCAATGATTCAATCAATTATACCAATGTAATGAAGCCTCCATAAAAACCCAAGTGGCTATGGTTCAGAGAGCTTCCAGGTTGGTGAATTCACGGAGCTTTGGGGAAAGGACATGGAAGCTCTATGCCTTTTCCCTTGTACTATGTATCTTTTCCAACTGGCTGTTCTTGAGTTATATCCTTTTATGATAAGTCTATGATCTAGTAAGTGAAATGTTTCTCTGAGTTCTGTGAGCTGCTCTAGCAAATTAATTGAACCAGAGAGGGAGTTGTTGGAACCTAACCAGTGGAGGGTGAAGGAGTCTTGTAGGACAGAATCCTTAACCTGTATAATTTATGCTATTTTTGGGCAGATAGTGCAGGATACCCAGATGGTTGGTGTTCTGGAGAATTAGAATTGGTGTAAGAACCTATTTAGTCACATTTGAAGCAAGTGGAAAAAAAAAATTTGCACTCAAGCTGGGTGGTCCAGAGCCAGCAGGTGACCTCAAAAACATAGAAATTGAGATTTTCCTTTATACTGGCAAGTGACAGTTTAAGAAAAGTGATCAGCTTCACATTAACAACGGATTTTATAAAATATGTAGGAATGTCATTAATAAGAAATTTTTGAATCATATTCAGTGCCATTTAAAAAATATGCTTGAACCATTTTATATACTATCTGAACAGATAAAAGTTTTATTTGTTCTGTTTTCTAAAGTCCAGTTGGAAGAATAGAAATAGATGAGTAAGAATGGACCATGAGCATTTGGAAAGAGAATAGTAATGGCTGGTGCTTTCCTTTCCAGATGTGGAAGATAACCTGCAAAATGGAATTATTGACCTGGGATGAGTAACATTTTTTTCTTTGTTTCAGTATTTTGGTTAAAATGGTTATATTTATTTATTTTCTTGACTGAATTCTGTTATGTTTTATTGAGATTTCCTTTTTTTTTTTCCTGCACGAATCTGTATTAGTTTGCTGTGGCTACTTTAAGAAAGTACCACAGATCATGCAGCTTAAACAACAGAAATTTTCTTGTCTCACAGTTCTGAAGGCTAGGAGTTCAAGATCAGGGTGTAGTAGGGGTTGGCTTTTTTAGGGCTATAAGGGAGAATCTCTTCTATGCCTCTCTCCTAGCTTCCAGAGGTTTGCTGGCAATTTTTGGTGTTCCTTGGCTTGTAGAAGCATCACCCTTACCTCTGCTTTTATCTTCACATGACATTCTGCCCATTTGTATGGCTTCTGCTCGGGTCTATCTCTGTGCACAAATTTCCTCTTTTTATAAGAATACAAGTTATTTTGAGTTAAGGCTCTCCTAATAACTTCATTCTAAGTTGATCATCTGTAAAGAATCTGTTTTCAAATAAGGTCACATTCATAAATACTAGGGGTCAGGATTTCAGCATCTTTTGGGGATACACAATTTAACCCATAAAAATATCTCATTTTAGTTTTGACAGTGCTATGTTTAATATGAAATATCCCCCACTGACTTATTTTCATCAGGACACATCTTTTTACTCTTTACTTGCTAAGGTAAAAGGTAATTAGTCTGTAACAAGCATGACTGCCTGATTCCGTGGCAGGGTGCTTTCAATCTTCCTTGCAACTAAGATGCAACTTCCTCACCAATTTTCCTTTGCTTCATCCAACCTTATTTTTAGTCAATTGTCACCTTCTTATTTGATGGTTCTGGCATACAGTGAAATATACCCATTTCAGTTAACTCTAGAAAGAGCTGGTGCCTAAGACAGGGAGGCAGAGGTGATTAGTATATAATCTCCAAATGTGGTAGAGACGAAGATAAAAGTTTGTTTAGATTGTTGTGAGAGCATGAGAGAAGAGCACTTTTTTTTAGCAGATGATGATTGAACTGAATCTTAAAGAGTGAAGGGGGAGTGAGGAATAGAGAATAGGAGGAACATTCAGGTAGACAATGAAAAGCAGACTGAATTATTCTATTCTTAACTTTTTTTTTTCACTGAATCGATTGCTATGTAACAAGTGCTGTTGTAGGTGCTTTGTATATATTGTTTTATTTCATTCTCACAGCAATCTAGTGGCACGGATCCTAATAATATCCATGTTTACAATGAGGAAACAGAGGCTCAGAGAGATTAAAAACTTGCCCAGGATCAGTTAGAGTCAATCTCAAATATGACATTCTAAATATTCATACTTGCCTTCAAGGGATGATGAATTCCAAAACAAGGCCCTAGAATGAATTCCCAGGGACCTAGATTGGATACAGGAGTGGGATGGATTATATTCAAAGGCAGCAGAGTTTCAAACTAAAGCTTAACTAGATTTTGGAATAAAGCCAACACTGAAACCCAGCTAAGAAGTCCAAATCAGACTTCTATTTGAATAATATAGTCAGAAAAGCAGAACCCAATAGGACAGAAACTAGAGTTACTAGAACAGAGCATGAGAGTTCGGTGTAGAGTGAAGGAAGTGGGTTGTAGTTGAAAGTGGTTTTAGCAGGCATTTATAATTTTGACTTAGGGTAGAAAGGAAAATGTTAAGGGGATCAAGAGACTCAGACTTAGCATTTATGCTTTTTATAGCTAAGTAGAATGCACGTGTGTATGTGTGTGTGTGTGTGTGTGTGTTTCTATAGTATCAGTACTCAGTGTGTTGTACTACCTTTGAACCAGACTACCTGGATTAAATTTCAGCTCTGTCATTTTCTAGATATGTGACTATGGGCAATTTAGCTATCCTGTTAGTGCCTCTGTTTTCTTGTCTATAAAATAAGGATAACAATAGCATATATATGTAAAACACATAGACCATGTCTTGTGTATAGTGACCTCACAATTAAGTAGCTATTAGTTTTGATTAGCTATGATAAATTCTTCAAGGAGATTATAACAAGGGAGAAAAATCCACATAAAATTATTTAGACTATAATCTTAATAATCATTTCTTGAGTGTCCACTATGTTTAAGGCATGCACTGGAGTTATTCCATTTACTCCTTAAAGTATCATTAGTTATTTTTATAGAAGACATAACTGATACAAGGAGAATAACAAATGGGTATATTTGATAGAACAGCATCCCAAGACACTGTAATAACTTATTTGTAGTGCTCATTGGGGAAGGTCATGGAAGGCCTCATGAAGGAGATAATGTTAGATATTTTATCTATTGACTTGTAAAATATAGCTTGCCTGTTTTTGTTCATTTAAATTGACCTCTACGTAGATCACTAATTGAGTTACTATATTTAAGATGTCTCCACTTTCTTCAATGGTTCTTTTCCATGATTTGATTTAGATCTTTAGTTGTATGTTGGTAACTCTTATCTCTAATATTTGCTTAATTCTTAATTATACTTTTTTTTGAAGTCATTACTTCTTTGATTTTGAAAACTGATAAACATAGCTCATTGAAGTCTTCTGTTATTTTATTTTATTTTATTTTTATCCACATCTGTCATCTGAGTGTTTGGGCCACAGAAGGGAAAATTAAAAACAAATCAAACAACAACAACAGAAAAACTACTTGGCTATTTCAAAGGGGTTTTATGTAGATTAATGTAAAGCTTCACACAAAATCTTTTGTGATACTTCTAAAAATATGGATGCTTGGTTAGTATAAGAAAAAACATAATATTTCATGAGCATTATATTTGCAAACATGTTGGCAGTCTTGTATACACAGAACAGTTACTGAGAACAACATTCTGGGGTGTAAGTATTGAACAGATGGTCAACGTTCCTGTCTTTAATTCATGTCACTATTACCTTTGCACGCACCTTTGCTTTGTAGGATTTGCCAACTGAAACAGCTCTTTCTCTGTCTCATTAACTCCTCTCAATATTCAAACATTTCTTTGCTCACTGGCCCATAGGACTTTTATTTCTTTCCTTTTTCTTTTTTTCTTAAAAAAAAAGAAAGAAAGCTAAAGAAGCTTAAGTAAGTAACTTGGCTGCTTTACTAGAGAGCATTCAGAAATGCAGGACTCTGAAGGCTTCTATATAAAATAATGTGTTATATTATTTTAAGTACTGTGTTTACAGAGCTCAGACTGCTAAGGATTAAAGGAATGCACTGTGACAAATCTGATTCTGAGTAGGATTGCCTTTCCTAAAATAGATCACTTGCATTCAAGTAGAACTCGATTTATGAGCATTAGGGCTTTCCAGGGCATTGAATAGTGCCGTATCCAATGCCAACAGATTATTGTTTCCATTAAGACTTCCTGTGGAAGTCCAGCAAAGATCTCTCGGCTTGCAGTATCATTCCTTCTGAGTGAGGGCCAGGATATTCAGGCTTTTCCTCTTGTTAGAGGCAGACAGTTTTTTAGAGGAAATAGAGATTTTATTGATAGGTGGTGGTGTCTTAAAAAAATGAATGAAGGTATGCCTGGTAAGAGTATGTTTTTGGTAAGGGTGAATTTTCTCTTCCCGATGAAAACTTTAAAATAACAACTTCTAAGTATTATTCAAATAGATTTTGCTCTTCTGGAAAGCTTTAAAGTTCTCTCTCCCATTCTTCTTAGTAAGATACATATTTATTGCTTTTGTTTTTCTACTAGCATTAGGATATTTTTGTCAATTTATGATTATAAAATTTCAGCAATCCATAACAGTGGACTATACCATGTAGTTTTACTTAAATATTTTATAAATGCATTTAAAAATGATGTAAATGGATAGCAGGCTTCTTACTATAAGCATTGTATAGATTTTGTCTATGTGTGGGGTTAAAAGTTTAAAAACAAATTTTCGTATTTTTTTTCTAATTGTGAAAAATGATATCCAGCTGTACAGAATGTTCCATTTTTGACTGAGGTGTCAAAATCATAACTAGAAGAATTCCAAGTAAAAATAGAACCATTTATTTTCCATGCAGAATTTACAGAGAATGAATGATAAGCTGCTCTATCACTCATGGATCCTTCATCAAGAGCAAGGCCTTAAAGTCACAGAGGACTTGTGGGAATGAATTGCCAAAGATATATTTTTTTAGAGAGCTATGGCCCTTTGATGAATTCCCATTCCACCACCTTTTGGAAAGAGGTGATCTGTTCCTATCCCCTCAGAGCAAGCTGGGGAAGACTGCACTGAGGCAATTTTGAACTTTAAATGTATTTTGTATAGTTGGAAGCAATAGAGGACTTATGTCTTACTTATATGTGAGAGAAACTAAAGCAGTTGTGAGACTGAAGTCTGATTTCTCTTTGAGAAATCTGGGGGTGAGCACAAGCTGATAGATTGCCATTTGACAAAACTCAGAGAGTGCTGATGTGTTCTGATTGTCTGGGCAAGGGATGTGAACCATTTCCCATGGACTAATTATAGGCTACCCAGGAGAAAAACTGGTATGGGATTACTTGAGGATTTATCTAATGGTCATCTTCAGAGGTAACAGTTTGGAAGTAAACCATCAATAGCCAGGAGGTAAGGAAGGCATTTTGAATGACATCAGGAATAGAATCTTATATGCTATGCCAGAGTCATTTACTAAACCCACAAAGTACTTCATAGTCAGCTTTCATCATATTCCAAATTCAGAGAGCCCAAAGCCATCTAGTACTTTCTTGTTTCCTTAACTCTTGCACCTCCACCCCCATGGTTGTACACATAACTTTGACCTGGGAAAGAGGTTAATTAGGAGCTAATAAAAAAGGAAGAAATTGCACATAGAAGAGTACAGTAACCTCCCCTTATCCACGCTTTCACTTTCTGTGGTTTTAGTTACCCATGGTCAACCATAGCCCAAAAATATTAAATGGAAAAATCCAGAAGTAAACAATTGAGAAGTTTTAAATTACACACCATTCTGAATATGATAAAATCTCATGTTGTCACTCTCCATCCCACCTGGGATGTGAGTCATCTGACATATCCACCTCACTTCATCTCTTCATATAGATATGTAACATCTCACATCATCATAAGAAGAAAAATGTGAGTACAATACAATAAGTTATTTTGAGAGAGAGAGAGAGAAAGAGAGAGAGAGACCACATTCACATAACTTTTATTACAGTATATTATAATTGTTCTATTTTATTATTAGTTCTTGTTAATCTCTTACTGTGTCTAATTTATAAATTGAATTTTATTATAGGTATGTATGTATAAGGGAATAAACATTATATATATATAAGGTTCATTATTATATATGGTTTCAGGCATCTATTCAGGAATGTATCTTTCATGTATAAGGGGGTTACTATTGGACAGTAGAGTAGAATAATAAAGAGATAAAATGGGAAAGAATTTTAGTAGAGAGTAGAAAAGAATAGCAAAGAGATTTCTTTCCATACCAGACTCTAGACTAAAGCAGGCCAAAGTTAATGAGGATGGATTGAAGGAAGTGAGGCAATTTAATGTTAACTGAGGTTTAAAACTTATTGGTATCCAGGGATGGGTATTCAAAACATGGGACCTATTAAAGTTTTTTCTAAGGCAGAAGATTTATTCCATTGAACAAAGTGTAAAGCGAAGGTAAGAAATAAATATTTGTTCACAATTAACATGTAACAATTATAAAAACGTCAGTAAAGTCTGGGGATAATTTTAAATGAAGATAAACTTTGGAACTTTCTGATTTGGAAGCATGATGGGATAGATTATTTGGATCAACTTTTGAAGTAGAATAAGAACAATTAAAAATGTGTCATAAAATACAAAAAAAAACTTTTTTAAAAGCACCATAGATCTAAAAAGACAATAAAAATCTATCAAGTTAAAATTTAAACAAAAGCTGGAACCAGAGGTTAAATGGATTCATGAATTCCTTTTCTCTGAAGATGTTTGCCAAAGGAATTAAACTCAAGTGAAAGTGGGGTAGGGTGGACAGTAAATAAACCCAGAGCTTACTTTAGATGGAGAGTCAAATAGATAACACTCCTCGGGTAGAGCTGAGAACCCTGAGGAATGAGGGGCAATTTAGAAGTAAACTAGATTCATTCTTCCAGTACCATGAGTCTGTAAGTAAAGTTACTTTGATGCTGACCAAAGCAGAGGTGGGAACTCTCAGAGAAAGTTATAACCACAATTTGGTTCTCATGTGTATTGAAACCCAACTTTACATAAGTTGGTGATTCCCCAAAACTTCAATTCTATTTTATTGCTCCTGGACTGTGAGAATCCTTAAAGACCCACAGAAGTAAATTAAAATCTTTTCTGCATAAAGGTATCTACATCTTAGCCTCAGAGAGTATCTATAAATATTTTTCTAAGGAAAATGACTCAATTGCACTCACTGGCAATAGTAACCAATCACACAAGGAAACAAGGCATCACTAGCAAGAACAAACGGACAAAACATGAAACAAAAACAAATATGTAAACATTTGAAATATTGTAATTATAGTCACAAGTTACAAAACAGTCATGCTATCAATGTTTAAAGAAATAAAATTATATTTGAAATTAGAGTATTCAGGTACCTAAAACTTATATCAAATAATATTAAATATCAACTGCAATTGAAAAATAAAAATAAAAACAATGAGAGCTTCCAAAACCATATCCTAGCAGATTTTCAAAAAAGAATCAAAGTTTTTAAAATGAGAAATCCAATAACTAAAATAAAAAACTTGATGAATCAGTCAGAATAATTATCTAGAAGATCAGTCAGAATAACATTCCAGAATGTAACATGATGAAGTAAAGAGATACATGAAAGACATATTAAAAGTCATGAAGGAAATAAAGAGAAAGTCTAATACCTAAAGGATATGTATAATTAGAGGTCTAGAAGAAAAGGAAAGAAAGAATGGGGAAGAAGAAATATTTGAGGTATAGGCTACAAGTTTTCCATAATAGAGCAATACCATTTGTGGATTCAAGAAGCCCAATAAGTCCCAAGCATGATAAGTAGAAAAGAATACACCCCTGAATATATTATATTGAAACTTCAGTGCACCAAATACAAGTTAAGATCTTAAAAGCAGCTAGAGATTAAAAAAAAAAAGAGATTATTTTTAAAATGGTACCCGTTAGACTAGTAGCTAACTTCTTAATAATAACAATAATGTCAGAATAAAGTGGAATGATATTGTTCTGAAAGGAAAAATATCCAGAGGATTGCATACAGAGAACATCAGTAAATGAAAGACATTTTTTTCAGGCAAATAAATATTGAGTTTGTCATTAACAAACTCTATCTGATGTAAGCACCAAAAAAAAAAAAAAAAAAAAAAAAAAAAAAAAAAAAAAAAAAAAAAAAAGAAAAAAGAAAGAAAGAAAAGGATAGATCTTATTAATGTCAGATGATTTTCTGGCTTTTTCTAAAATGGACCTGATGTCTCAGTGACATCATATTTGGCTATATCAACTTTATTATCCAATGCAGTGAGTGGAAGTGACGTGTAACACTTCTAAGCAGGAGTTTTTAAATGTTTGTCTTAGATAAAGATTGCGCCTTCAGCTTTGATCCTGAAATGAGTATACTGAGTGTAACTGTAGTTGATCCACCATGGACATAAAAGTGAGAGAGAAATAAACCTTTGTTGTTGCATGCCAGATTTTTGAGTCATCTGTTATTGTAGCATAAGTTGGCCTAAATTTTCAATATAAATGTCATTCATGGAAGGAAGATGATCCCAGATGGAAGGTTTAGAAAGAATAGAAATGACCCCCCCACAAAAAAAATCAAATGTCTAGGCAAATATAAAATAACATTAATTAAAAATAATAATAAAAGTGCATTGTGAGATTTAAAGTAGAAAAGAAGTAACTGGTAATGATAACATAACTATTGTGAGGGAAATAAATATAGTTAAAGTGTTCCAAGGTCCTTGCTTTGTCCAGAAAGAGAGCAGAAATAAAAGAATTATAAATAATCCCAAAAGGTGATTTTTAAAAAGTTGATTTTTAAAAAAGAATAATAAAATACAGAAATGTCCATTAAGATTAATCAAGGAACAAAAAATGAGAATGTATACATAATCAATGTACAGAATAAAAAAGGGTATCACATATATTGTATATAGTAAAACTAATATTTATTAATATTTTATGTTAATAGTTTGACAGTTTAGTAAAATGGACAATTCCTAGAAAAAATAAACAATAGTGTTGAAAAAAGACTAGATAGAAATATATGAGTAGTCCTAAATATATTAAATAAATTGAACATGTTAAAATATTTCTGCAAAGAAAATTCTAGGTCTAGGTGGCCTTACTATTGAATATTCTTTTTACCAAATAGTAAAAAGCAGGAATAACGTCAATTTTACATACATTCTTAAATTCTGTGTAAAAGAAAGAATGCATCTCAATTCATTCTGTGAGGTCAGCATAACTTTAAAATCAGAATCTGATGTGACCATTTAAAAGAAAAAATAATAGCTATTTCTCATCCATGAATGTTGGTGCAAAAATTCTAAACAATAACAAAAGTAACAACTTCAAAACAGCATTGCAAAGTTGAGTTATTCTAGAAATGTGAGATTGGTTGAACATTTGAAAATCAATCACTGTAAACAATGAAAGAATGTAAAGGAAGAAATATACAATCATTTCAATAGACGCAGAAAAATATTTGATCAAAGCCAACATCTAAGTTCATGACAAAAATTCTTAGTGAACTAAGACCGGCATTTTTAATATGGTAAAAAATCCTTTGCGAACATCAATCACTCGGAGAGTAGAACTTCATGATAAAATATTGAACACTTTCTCTTTTTGATCAGGAATCAGACAGTGATTCTAGCCGGCTATCTACCTCTTCTGTTTAATATCACACTGAAAGCCTGAGCCAGTGAAGTAAGGCAGGAAAAGAAATGAAAGATGAAACAATTAAACACAAAATATAAAATCTTTACTCTTTACAGATGACATAATTCTAGAGTATACAGATGTCATATTATAAAGTTAGACACCTGAAATTATATAGTGTTATTAACCAATGTTACCCCCCAAAAATTTAATAAAAAAGATTGCTATGTACACATCAATGTATAATGATACATTGTATTTTATATACCAGTAATTAAAAATTAAAAATTAAAAAAATATGAAGTACCTGGAAGTAAATCTAACAAGGATATATGAGTTCTATGGAAAAATATAAAATGAATATTAAAAATGATCTTAATGAATTTAGAATAAAAAATTAATAAAGTGAAAGGCTCAAAAGTACAAAAGATCTCAATTCTGTCTCAAATGATCTATAGATTCAATGAATTCTAAACCATATCTTAGCACCTTTGATCAAATCCACAATCTAGTTTGGAAAAGAATATAAGGTAGGAAGAGAATTGCTTTATCAAATATCAAGACATATTTTCGAGTTATGTAAATAATACAGTAGCATGGGGCCAGACAAATAAACCAAAAACAGAAAAAAATGCCCAAGAAAAGAAAACCACATATTTATGGAATTCGATTTGTGAAAGAAGTAGCTCTGCAGATTCATTTGGAAAAGACAGACTTTTAAATAAATAATGTGGACCATTTCAATAACCAAATAGAAAAAAAAATTAAACTTGACTCCTATTGCACATATAAAATTGACTCCAATGCAGATTAAACAATTAAATGTCAAAAGTTTAATGCAAAGTTCTGGAAGATAACAGGAGAATTTCTTCATACCTTCAGGATAGAGAAAGCTAATTTATACACGATATAAAAATTAGTACCTGTAAAGGAAAAAATTGATATATTAATTTCATTAAAATTAACCATTTCAGTTAATCAAAAGACCCCATTAAAAACATGGCAAAACAAATTACAGAATTGGGGAAGTTGTTAAAAATCTGAATAACCAAAAAAATAGACAAATGTCCAGGACATATAAAGAAGAACAATTTAAAAAAAGGACAATTTAATAATAAAATGGACAAAAGGCTTCTACAGGCACATCACAGAAAAGGAAACCTAAATAGTCAATAAATATATAAAAAGGTGACCAATTTTATTAATAATTGAAAAACTAAAACCAAAATTACAATGAAATGTCATTATATTCCCATCCATTGGGTAAAAATTATAGAATCTGACAATGCAAATCATTGAAAGATGTGGCAGAACTCACCTCTGGTGTAAATATAAATATATTCACCAATTTGGAAAGTTAAATGTTATTTATTTATTTATTTAGTATATAGTATGTTGGTTAGACATCTATATAGTTCATAAAACGATCCCTCCAATTGATACCTCCCTCCCCTGGCCTTCCACTAGAAGTATCTGTTCTGGTCTTCCGCCCATTTTTTAATTGGATTGTTTGTTTTTTTTTTGTTTTTGAGTTGTACGTGTTCTTTATATATTTTAGATATTAACCTCTTATCAGATGTATTATTAGCGAATATCTTCTGCCAATCAGTTGGTTGTCCTTTTGTTTTGTTGATGGTTTCCTTCGTTGTACAAAAACTTTTTAGTTTAATGTAGTCCCATTTGTTTATTTTTTCTTTTGTTTCCTTTGCCCCCCAAAAAATTCCTGTTAGTAATATCAGAGAGTTTACCGCCTATGCTTTCTTCTAGAAGTTTTATGGTTTGGGGGTCTTACATTTAAGTCTTTAATCCATTTTAAATCTATTCTTGTATACGATGTAAGAGGGTGGGCCCACTTCTTTTTTTGCATGTATCGGTCCAGTTTTCCCAACATCATTATTTAGGACACTCTTTACCCCATTGTATATTCTTACTTTCTTTGTCATATACTAAGTTCATGTATAGACGTGGATTTATTTCTAGGCTCTCTATTCTGTTCCATTGATCAATATATCTGTTTTTATGCCAGTACTATGCTGTTTTGATTACTGTAGTCTCTTAGTATAGTTTGATATCAGGTAGTGTGATACCTTCAGGTAGTGTGGCTATTTGGGATCTTTTATGTTCTATGTAAATTTTAGGATTATTTGTTTTATCTCTCTGAAAAATACCATTAGTATTTTGATAGAGATTGCATTGAATCTATAGATTGCTTTAGGTAGTATGGCCATTTTAATGTTGTTGATTCTTCCTATAGGAAGCACAGTATATGCTTCCATTTATTTGTATCTTCAATTTTTTTCAATGACATAATTTTCTGAGAGCAGGTCTTTTGCCTTCTTGGTTAGGTTGATTCCCAGGTATTTTATAGTTTTCGGTGCAATTATAAATGGGATTGTTTTCTTAATTTCTCTTTCTGAAAGTTTATCATTGGTATATAAAAATGACACTGACTTCTGAATATTTATTTTGTAACCTGCTACTTTACTGATTTCATTGATCAGTTCTAACAGTTTTTTGATGGAACCTTTGGGTTCTCTACATATCGTATCATGTCATCAGTAAATAACAAGAGTTTTACTCAGTTAATTTCAAATTTGGATGCCTTTTATTTCTTTTTCTTGTCTTATTGCTGTGGCTAAGATTTCCAATACAATGTTGAAGTAGAGTGGTGAAAGTGGGCATCCTGTCTTGTTTCTGATCCTAAGAAAAATGCTTTTAGCCTTTCCCCATTAAGTAGGATGTTAGCTGTAGGTTTGTCATATATGACCTTTATTGTGTTGAGGTACGATCCCTTAATTCCCACTTTGTTGAGAGTTTTTATCATAAATCGATACCAGATTTTGTCAAATGCTTTTCTGTATCTATTGATATGATCATATGGTTTTTACCTTTCTATTTGTTAATGTGGTGTATCACATTAACTGATTTACAGATATTGTATTAACCTTGCACCCAAGGAATAAATTCAACTTGATCATGGTGTATGATATTTTAATGTATTGCTGAATTCAGCTTGCTAATATTTTGTTGAGGATTTTTGCATCAATGTTCATAAGAGATATCAACCTATAGTTTTCATCTTTTGTAATGTCTTTGTCTGGTTTTAGAATCAAGGTAATGGTGGCTTCATAAAAGGAGTTAGGGAGCCTTCCCTCCTCTTAAAATTTTGAAATAGTTTGAGAAGAATAGGTGATAATTTTTTCTTTGAATATTTGGTAAAATTCACCTATGAAGCCATCTGGTTCAAGACTTTTGTTTTTTAGGAGGTTTTTGATTACTGATTCTATTTCATTGGTGGTAATCAGTAGGTTCAGATTTTCTGTTTTTTCTTGACTCAGTCTTGGATCAGTGTATGTTTCTAAGGATGTGTTCACTTCTTCCATATTGTCCAATTTGTTGGCATATAATTGCTCGTAGTATTTTCTTATGATCCATTGTATTTCTGTGGAGTCTGTGGTTATTCCTCCTCTTTTATTTCTGATTTTATTTATTTGAGTCCTCTCTCTTTTTCCCTTGATGAGTCTAGCTAAGAGTCTGTCAATTTTGTTTATCGTTTCAAAGAACCAGCTCTTGGTTTCATTAACCTTTTTGTATTGTTTTTCAATATTCTATTTCATTTATTTCTCCTCTGATCTTTATTATTTCCTTCCTTTTATTCACTTTGGGTTTTGTTTGCTGTTCTTTTTCTAGTTCTTTTGAGTGTAAAGTTAGATTGTTTATTTGAGCTTTTTCTTGTTTCTTGAGGTAGGCTTGTATTGCTATGAATTTCCCCCTTAGGATTGCTTTTGCTGTGTCCCATAGACTTTGAGTTGTGTTTTTATTTTCATTTGTCTCTAGGTATCTTTTGATTAATTCCTTGATCTCATAATAACCTATTTATTGTTTAGTAGCATGTTATTTAGCCTCCATGTGTTTGTGTATTTTCCAGTTTTTTTTTGTAGTTGATTGCTAGTTTCATACTATTGTGATCAGAGAAGATAGCTGATATGATTTCAGTCTTCTTAAATTTATTGACTTGTATTGTGTCATAACATGTGGTCTATTTTTGAAAATGTTCCACGTGCACTTGAGAAGAATGCATATTTTGCTACTTTAGTGTAAAATGCTCTGAAAATATCTATTAAATCCATCTTATGTAGTGTGTCTTTTAGGCCCATTGTTTTCTTGTTGATTCTTTGCCAGGAAGATCTGTCCATTGGTGTCAATAGGGCATTAAAGTCTCCTATCAAGAGTGCATTACTATTGATCTCTCCTTTTATGTCAGATAATAATTGTATTATATATGTAGGTGCTCCTATGTTGGGTGTTTATATGTTTACTAGGTTTATGTCCTCTTGATGTATTGACCCTGTTATCATTATGTAATTCCCTCTTTTGTCTCTTATCACAGTCTTTTTTTAAAGTCTATTTTATCTGATATAAATATCGCACTACCTTGGATTTTTTTTCATTTCCATTTGCTTGAAATATCTTTTTCCATCCCTTTACTTTCAGTCTGTGAGTGTGATCTGAAGTGGGTCTCTTGTAGACAGCCTATGCATGAGTCTTGTTTTCTTATTCATTCAATTACCCTATGTCTTGTGATCATAGCATTTAATCCATTTACATTTAAAGTGATTACTGATAGGTAGTTACTGCCATTTTATTATTCATATTTATTATTTATATTTTCTTTTTTACCTCTTCTCTTTTTACATAATTTTTTTTTAACATTTCTTGTAATACTAGCTTGTTGGTGTTGGATTCCTTAAGCTTTTCCCTGTCTGAGAAGCTCTTTATCTCACTTTTATTTTAATCAAAAGCTTTGCTGGGTAGAGTATTCATAGTTGTAGATTCTTGTTTTTCATAACTTTGAATACTTCTTGCCAGGCCCTTCTGGCCTGCAAAGTTTCCATTGAAAAATCAGCAGATATTCTTATGGGGATACCATTGTTAAGTAACTAGCTGCCTTTCTCTTGCTGCTTTTAAGATTTTTCTCTTTGTCTTTGACATTTGGCATTTTTATTATGATGTGTCTTAGTATAGGTCTACTTGAATTCCTTTTGTTTGGAACTCTTTATGCTTCCTGAGCTTATATGTCTAATTCTTTTGCCAGGTTAGGGAAGTTTTCTGTCATTATTTCTTCAAATAGAGTCTCAATCACTTGCTCTCTCTCTTCCTCTTCAGGTATTCCTATGATGCAAATATTTTTATGCTTTATGTTGTCCCAGAGGTCTCTTAAACTATCCTCATTTTGGAAAATTCTTTTTTCTTTTTGTTCTGATTGGGTATATTCTGCTACCTTGTCTTCCAATTCACTGATTTGATCTTCTGCTTCATCCAATCTACTGTTGAATCCTTCTAGTGCATTCTTCATTTCAGTTATTGTATTCTTCATTTCGGTCTAGTTCTTTTTTTAATGGGTTCTATGTCCATTTTTATGCTTACTGTCTCTCTGTTGATGTTCTCATTGTGTTCATCCATTCTCATAAGTTTGTTGAGCATCCTTTTAACCATTATTTTGAACTGTGTCTCTGGTAGGTTGCTTGCCTCCATTTTATTTAACTTATTTTCTCAGTTTTCTGTTGTTGTTTCATTTGTGGCATGATTCTTTGTTTTCTCATTTTATTAGCCTCTTTGTGTTCATTCCAGATGGCCAAATGTGGAAGTTGTCATGTGTGGCCTAGTGACTCACTCTCCATAATCTCCTAAGCTGGGGGCTCTGGACATGACCTTTGTATGAACTGTGTGTGATCTTCTGTTGTTACCAAGCCTTTATTATTAGTAGTAGATCAGTAGATGGGCTTAACACTCAGGCAGACTAATTGTGGGAGTTGGCTGTACCCACAGGGTAAGAGTTGCTGTATTGGGGTTGACACCACTGAGTGGGATTTGCGCTAGCAGGCTTGTGTACTTGTTGCAACCACTCTTTGTGTGTACTACTAATGCAAGTAGTCGGGAGTTGCTCCACTGTGGTCTGGTGCCAGCTTCTAGATGCCTTGGTTTTGTGGCCCTTTGCTAGGAGCTCCCCCAGAAGTCAAGGTTAGTTGTTGCTTTTGATTGCTCAGGGTTACCCAGTGGGAACTACAAAGCACTCTGCAGTGCTTTTGTTGTTTATGCTAGATCTATAGGTAAGTGGAAGAGACAGCACTGTAGGCAGTTTTCAGTTATCCCCAGTACCTGACCATTAGTAGAGGGACCAGTGCTACTCCAGGTCTAACACTGCCTGTTAGTTCTCTGTACGTCTCTGAAGTTGGATGAACCTCTGGGTGATATGCATGTTGAGTGTAAATTTTCCCATGCCACTGCAGTGTCAGTTTACATGTCAGTGCTGTCTCTGTGGCTTCCTATACAAATTTCCACTCAAGCAAGATCAGCTACTGCCCACCTTCGGCCTAAATGCACTATCCCAGGGCAAGGGCAGCTGCCTATCAATGTAGAGCATGCACTTTGTATATTGGATGGGGCAGGAGCTCAGGGAGTCAAAGATCATCAGGCCAATACAGACCCCTGTAATCCCCTCAAGAGATATTGCAGCTCGTACAGGCAGCAGTGGTCTGCCCACAACTGTTTTCCCTAAAATGTACTCATTGTGCTAGCCAAGGTTTGTTGCTTGTGCTGACTGCGCAAGCCCAGAGCCAAACAGGGTATGGGTGGCTACCTGTCAATGGACTATAGGCACTTTGTGGCTTGGGTAAAGAGGAATCTCATGGAGATTTGCTGCAACTTCTGTGCCTGGGCATTCTCTCTATAGTCATAGATCACAGTGAGACACTCCCACAGACTTCTGCACTCCCTGGACACAATATTGCAACTCTTGCAGGCAACAGATGTCTGCCTGCTGCTGATTTCCATGCATGACAGTATTTTTTATGTATTAATTATATAATCTAGAAGTATAAGTAAATATTAGGGGCCACTTGAACCCAGAGACATTTTCAAACATGGACATTTTAGACAGGACCAAATGTCAAAGACCAAATACGCTCATGGACATTTTTAACAGGGTCAAATTTTAAGAACCTTTTGGTGTGGACCAAATGTTTTCATGAATGTTTTGGACAGGCCTTTTGGTGTGGACCAAATGTGTCAGTGGATGTTTTTAATGGGATCAACTGTACTGCAAAAATCTCTTGATCTGGATGGTAGTTAAATGGGTTTTTAAAAATGTATTATTACTTTTAAGATTATATTTGTATTTTTATTACTTTGTTTTTGGTATATGTTGTCTAATAGTAATAAAAGATCCAGTTATGCAATAAAATCCACATGCATCTGTGGTTCTTTGGTTCCAACGCAGTTTTTCAGCATAATGCTTATGGTATCTTTCAGTATATGGATATTCTTAAAAACTATAGAATGATAGGTTTCTAAACTTTTAAGGTAGGAGAGAACTTGAAGATTGTCCAGAGCTGTACTGTCCACTGTGGTAGTTACTAGAGACAGGTGACTACCGATCACTTGAATGTGGCCAGTTCAAAAGTGCAATAAGTCTAAAATACACAGATTTCTAAGATTTAGAAAAAAATGTAAATATCTCATTAACAATTTTTATAAAAATAGGATATATTGGGTTAAACACTATTAAAGTTAAATTTACCTGTTTTATTTTTCTATACTCTGATACTAGAAGTTTTTAAATAACATTGGCTCACATTTTATTTCTCATAGGCATTTTACTGATGAAATAGACCATTTTACTGATGAGACAATGCATCCTAAATGTAGTAAATAACTTGCCCCCAATTTGCCTGACAATTAATACATACATAAAAATCTAAAATTATTTTTAGGGTCTTAGAGTCAGGAAAAGACTATGAACATCACAATTCTTTATAACTCTTTACATTGTCATAGGGTTATGGTAAAATACAAAGAATTTTGGCCCTGTTGTCATACAGATTTGGGTTCACATCGCAGCATAACTTAGCAGCCATTCATAAAGTTATTTAATTTAATTTAATTTGCTGGGCAATTGTGACAGTGAAATGATAAGCTACATGCCTGTTTTTATCAGGGTGACTGCTATAGCATAAATCTTTTAAAAATTTAATAGTAATATGGACTGCCATTGTCATGGTAGTTTCCATTTGCTTATGTATTATCATAGGGTTGAAGCTTATTATTTATTTTTTTATTTTTATTTTACTTCTTTTTACAAATGAATTCCAAGTTGCTGTGAACATATCTGGCAATATATGCTAAAGGAAAGTTTCAAAATATGAAAAGTTGTTTAATCATCCTGGGTCAAATTTTAAAATCAACACTTCACAAAATATGTGCTTTTATAACCACAGAAGACACTAATTTTGGTAATTACATGGTTACCTCCACTATCCGTTTAGGGGAACAGATTCTCTAGTGCTTATTCATTCTATGTGGCAAGGAACTGCCATTTTCTTATATGATTATGTCGCTTGGTGTATATTTTATACATAGAGAAATAAAACAGCCTTTTAAGGAAATTATTTTAGAACTCAGTGACATTTTACAAAGGATCTGATGTTGACTTGCCTTATATTATGTTTTACAACTAATATTATTTAAAAAGTTTAACTGTTGTCATGAGTGTTTTCATATATAATGACCTTTTTTAAGTTAAGAGAGTGTCCTTCTTAAAGTACTTAATATGAATTTTCCATTTGTAATCCTAAACTATGAAAGAAGGTAGATGTTGTTTCTAGTTAGAGTTTTAATAAGCAACTTTGCAGCTTGATCTGAAAACTTGAGGGCATTAAATATATATTATATATATTTTTATTGTTAAATATAAAATTTTATAGTAGCACACATCGGCATGTTTATTATATTGAGTAGTAAAAACCAGTGGTCTCTAGATTATTCAATGGAAACATGTTATAGCACTCCAAGAGAGTTTGTAGATACTGTGAATTAGTGGCTGCCAATTTTTAACTGGCTTCTATTTACTAACTGCCACTGGCCGCTACTCATCTATTTACAGTGATAGATGCATTACATTAACAAAATCATTGCATGATTTTGACTAGGATTAGAACAAATTGGTGACAAAGGAAAGCTAAAATTTAGACCTATATTTTTTAAAGGAAGTAACGAAACTGGCTGCTTTATAAATTTTTGGTGGAGAAAATCAGGACCCGTGGATACCTTTGGATGAATTTCAAAGACTATCTCTTTGATAGAGAGACAAAGAACTTCATGTGCTATAGTACTAACCCAATATTAGTTACTAACTACTTGCTGTGATTCTTCATTTGCACAGAATTAGAAAGAAGAACAAAGAAAGGAAAGTTAAAAAGACATTAATAGATTTCATTTTTAAACAATGCATTTAAAAAGACAAGGAGTTTCTCAGCAACCACCCTCTGCGTAGAAGCCTAGAATTAAGAATGGAGTATGGTAATTGAATAAGGTCAAAAGGAAAGTGACTTAATTTGTAGTTAGGTAAGCAGTAGGGACCAGCATCTAGGCAGCAACGTTGTAATTCACTACAATGACCTACAAGAGATGGTTTGCTGTAAAATGATCTTTAATATGTATAGCATTTGGTTTTGGTAGAGACATGGAGATATATTAATTGATCCCTGCTTAGTATCTTCTTTGGTGAAGAGGGGGAGGACATAATTTATTCATTTACTACTCTCTGCTGATCTCTTTGCATACATTAAAACATTTAATCATTACAACAGTCCTGTGAAGGCAGAGTTAATATGCTTTTATTTTTAATGAAGAAACTGAGATTCAGAGAATTTAAGTAAATTGTCTAAAGGTATACAATTAGTAAGGGTTTGAAAAATAATTTGAATTTGGTTACATTTGTCTGATTCTGAAGCCTATGAAGCTGCGTCTCTTGCAGGGTCTCTTATTTTTTAGTTCATGAATCTGTGTTCAGGATTTTAGCGGTGATGTTCTTTATACAGATAAAATCTCTGTACATCATTTAATGTTGCCTCATATTGCCCAGCCACTGAACACCTCACTTGGAAAATTATTGCTATAGTTCATTCCTTTATTATTTAGTTCTTAATTCTTTTGATTCTGCCACTAACCTGCAAAAGACAAGTATAGTAACCACAAGGAGGCTTGAACATGACTTTGATAGTCTTAAATTTCAATTGTGTTTTTTCAATAGATATATAATTAGAATCAGTAGTAGGTTAGCCTTGGTGAAGATTATAGAATTAGACTCTTATTCTTGCAATTTCACATCAGCTTTGACTTATTTGATTACTCTGGTTTTCTTTTCTGCCTTGTGTAGTCTAGGGCGAAGCAAGACATTACTGAGTCTTTGTAAAATAACGGTGTTTTGCATGTTGACGTTGCTGTGAGCAATTGATGCTATCTGTACCAAGTATAATGTTGATGATTTGGGATTTGAAGTTGTTTTCCAAAGAAAGAAATAATACTGATGAGGTGAGGCTTTTGGTAATGTTCTTTACTGAACTTTATTTGCATGAGTGCTCTGTCATGGGCTTTTACAGTTTGTTTTCCAAAATCTCTAGGCTGTGAAGTTCTATTTGGTGCATACATTTTATATTGTTATCAACTTTTTTTTGGGGGGGGTGTTATTTCTGAATCTTAGATAACAGGACTCTATCTGCAACAAGTCTAAATAAGCCTTAGTTATTTCTAGATCATTGTCAAGTAATTTCCTCAACCACAAATGTTAATATATTTTATTGTCTTTAAATTACTGACCAAATTTAATTAGTCTTTCTTATATTTTTCATTGTGTATATTGTTTACCAAATATAGAGGAAAAATGGAAATGTCATGTATGGCAATTGTTTAAAAGTAGACACTGTGAATTCAGCTAGGATCATTTGATTTTACATGTCCTGAGGGTTACTTTTAAAGGCATTTCAGAACTTACGCTGAAGTTTAAATCTCTCTATAATTCTTACTTTATTAATTCTTACTATCAAAAATAACTGGTAGAGAGGGTGTATTGCTTAACTTCTTTGAGGCATAAAGCTGTGAGTCAAAAATGGTCCTCAATTTGGTAATGGCCAGAGGAAAGGGGAGGTTGGGAGAATGGGGTGAAGAGTTAAAGAAGTACAAATTAGTAGTTGATAGATGGTCCTGGGGATGAGGAGCATGGCATAGGGGATGCAGTTAGCATTAATGTAATGGCTAGGTGGAGAGTCAGAGAAAGAGAGCGATTAGGGGGATAGTTTTATAAACTATATCAATATCTAACCAATGTACTGTATACTTGAAACTAATAAAATAAAATTTAAAAAAAGAATGATCCTCAATAGTAACTTTTAATTCCCACATTTATTCAGTTATGATGCAATGTTTTTATTACTTCAATATTTCTCTTTTTTTTTGTATTCCATTATCATAGCAGAATATAAGATACTTTCAAAGATGATTGAAAAAATATGTGATATCTACTTGAAAAGTGCCTATTTACTTTTTATGTAAATGCATGTTTAGAAATATTTAAAAGCTGTCAATTGCATACTAAATTTCTTAAGTTTAATATGCTCCATGATTCTGATGACGACATGTAGTATAAAATCATTGAATCTGTATCTTTTCCTATGTGACTTTCCTTCTTTTCCAGCTTTGTTAAAAAGTGAGCAAAATGGATTTTTTAAAAACTTTCCATAGAGACTGGTGAATTGATTTTTCCATCTTTTAAGGGGAAATCAGGGTGATAATAGAGCGACTTTCATTGAAGGCACTCAGAGTGCTTTATAAACATTGTCTCATTAATCTTTGCACCAGTAATGGGAAAACATTATTGTTCCCATGTTTCAGGTGAAAAAAAGAAAGTATCTAGTGGTCTTGTTTCAAAGCATCTGCTGAGTCCAAGATCAAGTCTATAATAGAATTTTGTCTTTTGTTTCTGCTTCCAAAAAGCATTGCTGTCTCCTGTGCATTTTGATGCTAAAGGAGAAGAAACTGTTTCTATTTTTTTAAAGTTATCAAGGAAACACAAGGATAATGATGATAAGCAGAAGTTACTTTATTTTCTTCAGAAAAAGAGGAGTGGGAATACTGGTACTTTGACTCAAATCTGGCCAAGAAGACATTGAATACTAAAGAGGAAGGGATAGAAAGTGACTAGGGCAAAGCAGCTCTGCCGTCCAAAGGTTAATCATAGAGGAGCTATCTGAACATATCATAATTCAGAATTATTAGAGGAAAAACTATGTAGCATTCTTTTGATGGAGACTTAAGAAAGAGTAAGTGAATCAAGAGGAAGGGAAAATAACTCTGAATAAAAGTCTGACAGTATATTCACTGTTTGAAGAAATTGATGCATATATCTAAGAATCTCACTGATGGATTTGATAGAGAAAAGATGTAAAAAGATGTATAGAAGAAGAAGGAAGAAGAGGTGGATGACCAAGGATGACAACAGAAATAGTAGATAATATTTGCTGAGAGCTTAATACAGCAACACTATGTTTTAAATCTTACAACATACTGTATGTTGGATACTGTTGTTATTTCATTTTAGAGATGAGACTACCTAGTGTCAGAGAGGTTAAACAGGTTACCCCAGGTCATACATGAATATAAAAGTGTCCACAGACTTATATAACCAGAATTGAATGGTGAAACACAGATTTAGGTAAGACTTTTAAAAGGAAAAACAATGCTGCTAATAATATTCAAAAGAGAAAACCATGTTGGTGGAAGGTGCATGGGATTTGGAGTCACCCAGATGTAGGTTCAATCTCACCTTCTGTCATTTTCTTGCTTTAGAACTTGGTCAAGATATTTAACCTCCCTGAGTTTCAGTGTCCTTACATGGTGAAAAAATAAATCTAACTCCTAGAAGTTAGGCAATTAAAGGGGATACCTGATGTTAATAAAGGGTCTGGAAAATTGTAGCCACTTAGTAAGTAAATGTTAGTTGCTTGACACTTCTTTCCCAGACCCTGATGAATTGTGTGCCAGTGAATTGCAGATGAATCTGCTAAATGACTATGGGCAAATCTTTGAAAAATTGTGGAAAAGGAGAAAGGAAATGAAGAAATGCTACATTTTTCAAAGAAGCAAAAAGGCAAATTAATGAACCACAGTCAACAAATCAACAAAATAAAAATAAGTACAATTCTAGAATGCATTGTTTCAAAGATCATACTGCTAAACCTTACAGAGAAGAAATCACCTCCATTAAAAATAAAGATGTGGTACATGTGTTCAATAGGATATTATTCAGCCATAAGAAGATGAAATACTGCCATTTACAACAACGTGAATGGATCTTGAGATTATCATGCTAAGTGAAATAAGTCAGAAAAAGTTGAGAACCATATGATTTCACTTATATATGGGATATAAAACTAAAAGGAACAAACAAACAAGAGAAACAAAAACTCAAAGACAGACAAAAGTTTAGTGGTTAGAGGAAAGGGGGGAGAGGAGAGGTAGATAAGGGTAAAGGGTCAAATATATGGTGACGGAAGGAAATTTGACTTTGGATGGTGAACATGCAATGCAATATACAGATGATGTATTTTCAAATTGTGCACTTTAAACCTATAAAATTTGATTAACTGTCACTCCAATAAATTTAATTTAAAAAATAAATAAAAAGTGTTCTTTTTCTGGCCTTTACATTCTACTACATCCTTTTGCTAGGGCAGCTTGACCCTCGCTGTAGACTTAGGCCCACCTTGCATTTCTAAGGTCAGGTCTGAAATTAGATTGAATGCAATTAAGTAGTTCTAGCTTAGATCCTTGAAAATTGGGATCCAGGCAATCCAGCCCTAATTTTGGAAACTGCAGCTTTGTCTTGTTTCATCTTCTTGATTCCTTACTTTGGCAGCCGCTTCTAGTATCTCAATTTTCATAGAATGACGGTCAGGAGCTAAGGGAACAATATTGGGACAGAAAAGTTGACTTGCATTTGGAAGGTACAGATTGTTTGCACAAGCAAGTCCAAGGGACTTGGGATCCCTCTAATCCAAGCCAGCATCATGTTTAATGGGTCTGCATGATAGGACATATAATATTATCTATGATTCTTTGTATTAGGTGGATTCTCATTTATAGAGAGGGAAATAATAATAACTTCCTGGAAGCAGACTGCAGCCCTGGAGAAAAGGTCTTTAAAAAAGCCCAAGAGATTAAGATATCATTTAAGTATAGTGAGTTCAATTCCACCAGTGATTAGGGCATAAAGACAATCACACAGACTCGCCACACAGAGGATATGCAGGGAGACTCTAGATCAATTTCACGTATACTAATTGTCTCCAACTTTGGGATATCAGACGTGGAGAAGTAGATCCTGATTTTCCATGGAGAAATATCTAATATACTCTCAAGTTAGGTCCTCAACTTTTTCTGAGGGCTGGGCATGAATCTGAATCTGTAGGTGGTGGACTTTAAGTACATGTAGGATGATTCCTGATTACCAGAATATATCAGATTCTTTTCTTAACAGTCTGACTTTGGTATTAGTGTAATTTCTATGTAAAAATTAACTAGGCTAAATGTTCCAGTTATCCAATATTTCATAAAAACCAACTCAAATTTAGTGGGATCATATGACAACCATCGTTTTACTATGCTTATCGGTTGTGTGGCTTTTGTCTGCTACATGATGTCTGAGCTTGAGTTGGGAAATTTGGAGGCGAGGGTGACTCTCAAATGTCTGGGTTATTGTTTGGAAGCTTCTTACATGTCTGAAAACTGGGCCAGGAAGAATGGAAGGCTATGACTGACAAGAGTACATACACATGACCTCTCTATGTGGTTTGGCCTTCTTACTGCATGATGACTGGTTCTGAGAAGGAATGGCCTGAGAAGGAAGACCTGGAAAGAGCATTTCCAGACACAAAGGCAGGAACTGTAGGGCTTCCTCTGACCTGGTCTCTGAAGTTCTGAGGGAATATTTTGCTACACTTTATTGGTTATGAGAGAGTTTCTAAAGCCAGCACAGATTTAAGGGTGAGGGGATTTGCAAAGTCACATTGTCGAAGATCTTGTGGAATGGAAGCTATTGTTATGGGTGTTTTTTAAAAAATACATGTATGGCATTTTGCTGTTCGTGTTAATTAGTTTGATTGGTTGACTTTTTATTTTCTTGGACAATGAGTGGTTAAAGTGGGAAAATACAGAGAAACCTCTAAGTTCTTTCTTGCTAGGTACCTAAGCTTTTTAATACTCATGTGTTGTGGTAATGGCTTCAGGACGTTTTTGTAAAAGCTGTGATAGGTGTATACTCCAATGCCCTATTAAATAGAAACATTGTGTAAACCAGAACACCAAATATTTTATGGTACAGAGACTATATATATATGTCCACCTTTATTCCTTAATATCGACTTAGATTTATTGTTATAAAGAGTCTTGTGTCTTTTTTATTGCTACAATGATTCATTATTTCTCATTCTGAAACAATTGTTTTAAAATGTTCTGGAGCTGCTGCTGTTCAACTCTTACATTATATTAAATTTTTATTTCTGGAAATAGTTTATTTTTCAGTTGGGATTTATGGTTCCTAGAAATAGTGACAAGAATATGAAAATCTTCCCAATTTTAAAGTTTACTTTAAAACAATGGCAAAGGTATGAAAATTTGTTAACTAGCTGTTAGCATTATTTGAGTTGGAAAGGGATAACGTTATTACAGCTTCTACCATTTAATCTTTGCAGTCCTCTGAGTCTGTATTCATTAAGCAGTGAAAGACAACATACTGTGTTCTTGTTGTATACAGTGCCATGTAACTGAAACATTTTGATTAGCAGTCTGTCTTTTTAGTTCTAGCCAGTGATTTATTCTCAGAGAAACCTGGATTAAGATAGAAATAGTAGTTTTTTCTTTTTTCTTTTTTTTATGGCCTCCTAACTGAATAATACAAAATGGTATTATTTCAATTATATCTCCAAAGACTATAGAATTTTTTCATTTTACTTTTTCTGGTATACATTCCTTTTTGGAGTGAAAGCAAATGTGTCTCAAGAAATAGATGATTCTGTTTCTGTCTTTGGTTTCTTGACCTTACAAATGAAGTTAAACTTTTATACTTAAGTTGGCCTTTGAAGTTCTTTTGATTCTGGCCCCACCCTCATTTTCAAATTTAGTTTTTATGAATCTCCTTTAGATTATCCTTCACTCTGGTAAAACTAAGCTATTTACATTTCCATGATGACAATCTTTATTATTATTTTTTTAATACGTAAGCTCAAAGTATTCTTCCATTTGAGTTATTTTCTTCTCTCAAAACTACCAGTCAAAGATCCTGTTTAACTTTCAAAGCAGTATGAATTTTCAGTCCTCACTCACATCTAGCAAAGGCCCGGGAATCAGCATTTTTAACTGACAACAAGGCGAATCTGACATAGGTGCTGTGCCCACCGCGCTTTGAGGAGCTCTGCTTTATGGACTGTGGTGGGTGGAATAATGGTTCCCTAGAGATGTCCCTAACCTTTTCTCAGGAACCTATGAGTATGTTATATTAAATGGGAAGTTAAAATTGCCGATAGAATTAAAGTCTATTAGTTGACCTTTAAGTAGAGAAACTACCTTGGATTATCTGGGAAGTTTCCATGTAATCATCAGGGTCTTTAAAAATGAAAGAGGAATCATTCAGATATGACAATGGAAGCAGAGCTCAGAGTGGTGCGACTTGAGAAAGACTAGATCTTTCCTTGCTGGTTTAGAAAATGGAGAAAAAGGGGCGTAAACCAAGAAATGTAGGTTGCCTTTACAAGCTGAAAAAGGCAAGAAGATGGATTTGTCTCTTATATTAGTTTTCTAAGGCTGCTGTAACAAAGTACTGCAAACTGCATAGCTTAAAACAAGAAAAATTTATTCTCTCACAGATATGAAGACTAACAGTCCAAAATTAAGGTGTCAATAAGATCGTCTTTTCTCTGAGACTCTGGGTAGAAACTTTCCTTGCTTCTTCCTGACTTCTCATGGTGGCCATTGATCCTTGGCATTCCTTAGCTTGCAACTGCCTCACTCCAGTGTCTGCCTCTGTCATTGCATGGCATTCTCTTTATGTATCTTTGTCTTTACATGATGTGTTCCTCTTATGAGGATACCAGTCATATTGGATTAGAGCCCACACTAATAACCTCACCTTAACCTGATTACACCTGCAAAGGCCTTATTTTCAAATAAGATCTCATTTGCAGGTACCACAGTTTAGGGCTTCAATATATCTTTTCTAGGGAACACAATTTAACCATTACACCCCCCAGTGCCTCCAGAAAAGAACATAGCACTGCCAGCGCCTACTTTTAACCCAGTGAGACATGCTTTGGATTTCTAATCTCCAGAGCCATAAAATAACCAATTTGTATTGCTTTAAGCCACTAATTTTGCTAATTTGTTACAGAAGCTATAGTGAAACTAACCCATGGACTAACTCAAATTCTATCTCATCTATGAAATCTCCTACCTCTTCTTGCTAAATTCTGTCTCTCCTCTCAATACTAATTTGTTTTTTCTTTTCTATTTAAATATTAACCTCTACTCATACTTTTGTTATTTTGTTATGCTTATATCCCTAAAGCAACTAAAGTTCTTAAGGGTCATCTTTGTATCTCATTTAGTAACTAATACTATTAGTAACTAATAACCATTCAATAACTATTTAGTGAAAGAATGTTAAATTCTTATCTAGCACATAATTCCTCTTGTCATAGTGCCAAGGAATTCTCCCAGATTAACTATTTTAAAGCTAAAATAAGGAATCTAAGAAAAAAAATCATTAAAAAATTTACTATAAAACCATTTTATGTAACTTTATAGTCACTATAAAAAAACTACTCTTGTAAGAGGAACAAAAGCAATATTAGCCTGTGTTTTATCTTAAACTTTATTGTGGGTTGAGAATATCTTGATAAAAAGGAGTAATTGATGTGCATTTTTGTCGTTAGTGTGGCTTAAACTCCAAGAGTATTTTTCAAGTGTAGCACAGAAAATGTTGGCATTCTTTTGTCCACCAAAGCCCTCAATGTTTTCCCTTGAAAAGCTTTCAAGGATCAGTTTTGTTCTTCTTTAGGGTTCAATTTCTGCATCTAATGGAACTCACATATTTCAGCTTAAATATGCCTATAATATATAGTTAATATCAAACTTCATTTGCTAGTTCTCAACTGTTCCATGGTACATTTAATGTTTTTAAAGTCTTATTTATAGAGAAGAGTTTGAAAGAACCTGTTAACTGGATTATCTCTGTGCATGTGTGTTGGTTTCATGTAGCTTAGTGATTGTACTTTACATTATCAACTCAATTGCGTTTCTATAATTTGTCTTCAGTTAAGATCCTCACTTTGTGACAACTGATGGAAACCTCTTGAAAGAAGTTTTCATTACAAGATTGAATATAAATGGAAAAACAATCTTTTTCTCTTTTCTCAATTCTAAGCAACTGTTTCTCCATTTTGAAGTTTCTGTGCCATCTTTCATTTTCCAACCCCAGTTAAAAGAAAGGATTTTGAGAAGGAAACCTTTACTCTGCATATTATTCTAGGGAAGAATTTCATTCATTCATTAATGATATTAATTGCTTTATACTATGGCTCTGTGACAAATAAACAATACTCACTGTTATGGGTAACAACAATGGTAACAGCATCAACAACGACAATGTTTTGCTGCAGAAATGAAGAAGTTCAGGAACTGGAGTCGCCAAAACTCATAAATATACAATTAATGAGGATTTAGAAAGGAAAAGTAAGGCTCTGAGTGTTCATGCCAATAAATATTTGTGATAGAATCAAACAATTGAGCTAGTAGTAAGAATGAAGCTAGATTATTGAGTCATTTGCTGTATTGTACAGTAAGTGCAATTACATAGCAAGTGTATGTAGTATGTATAACTTCTCAATAATTCAAGATATATGTAGTTTTAAAGTGCATAGGAGCATGTTATTTGTGATAGCATGAAACATATATGTTTGATTAAAGAAATGCTATTGGCACACACTATTTTCTCATTGTTGAGAATAATAATACAATTGCTAGTGTATTCTCATGGGTAAAATGTCATCATAGAAATCTATAATATATATATTGGGCTTTCCTACTCTACAGATTTTTATATTGTGAACTTTAATATCTATGAAAGAAAGTAAAAGTTCTAAAATTTCTAAGACTAACACTCAGTGGTTGTAATCAATTGTATATTGTGATTGAAGATTTTCAGAAAATAACAACAATTAATACATCGTGCTAGATATAGTTTCAGATTATACACACACACACACACACACACACACATATGGACGGACACACACATACACACACACACACACACACACACACACACACACATATTCAATTAATCTGAAAAATAAACTGTGAGGTAGGGCTATTATTGTTCACTTTTTTTCCAAATGAGAGATCTGAGGACTAGAAATATTAGATTATTTGCCAGAGGTTGCTCAGCTGATGAGTGGTAGAGATGAGATCAACAGCTATTTTCAGAGTGACTCTATGTTTTCGGTACTGTTGTAGGTACTGGAGAGAAAGCAGCAACAAAAAGTAATTTAGAAGAAAAAAATTTGGTTCTTTTGTAATTTACATTCTTGTGGATTCTTTTTCCTGTGTAAAGGGATCAGTTATCAAGAAGTCAAAACTATCTTTTAGTAAGCCTCAGAGAAAATTACACCTAATACTTTGTTTTTGTTCTCTTTCACCTTATTTTCATCAGTCAAACTTTTCTTCATGAAAAGGAGGTTTGTCTTTATTTTACTCATTTCAACTTAGTGACCAGATATCATCTATATATAGTCTTAACCCTCTGATGGTTCTGAAAACTAAAAGTAGATCTTTATTAGATTCCAGAACAAATTCTGGCAAATTGTATTATCTAGGCTCTAGAGCAGTGCTATATTTGTGGTTTTGTGGACCACAGAAATGGTAGCAACTGTTCAACTCTGCCTGTTGTTGTTGCAGCCAATAAGTAGTCATAGGCAATATGTAAACAAATGGTTGTGGCCAGATTTGGCCCCGGAGTCTGTAGTTTACCAACCCCTAATCTATAAATGCCATGGTGTCTGAGCTAGAATGGCCCTGCTTATGGGCTCTATCTTCTCTTCTTTAACTTCTCCATGCTTTTATTGCTAAATTATATTCCATTGTATCGATATACACATTTTATTTACTGATTCATCAGGTGATGACATTTGGGTTGTTTCCACTTTTTGACTATTATGAATAGTGATGCTATGAATATTTATGTACACATTTTTCTGTGGACACATATTTTCATTTAAATTGGGTGTATAGGTAGGGGTGAAATTACTAAGTCATATGGTAACTCTATATTTAATGCTTTGAAGAACTGTCAAACTATTTTCCAAAGGGGCTGGACCATTTTACATTCCAACCAGTGGTGTATGGAATTCCTCTATGTCTTTGTAAGCACTTGTTATTATAGCTATCCTAGTGGGTGTAAAGTAGAATTCCACTGTGGTTTTAATTTGCATTTTGCTGATGGCCAAAGATCTTGAGCATATTTTCATATGCTTATTGGCCATTTGTATTAGATATAAGATTTACAAATACTTTCAATATTTTCTTTAATCCTGTGGATTATCTTTCACTTTTTTTATGGTATATATTGAAGCATAAACGTTTTTAACTTTGATAAAGTCTTTGACTGCTTTATCCTTTGTTACTTTAGCTTTTGGTATCAAATCTAGGAAGATTTTATCTAACTTAAGGTCTCAGTATTTTCTTCCAAGATTTTTACAGCTCTAGCTCTTACATTTTGCATGTAGATATCCTATTGTTCCAGCATCATTTATTGAAAAGGCTAATTTTTCGTTGTATTATCTTGGCACCCTTGTCAAAAACTAATTGACCATAAATGTTACAGCTTATTTTTGGATTCTCCTTTCTATCCCTTTGATCTATATGTCCATCCTTATGCCAGTACCACAAGTGTCTTAATTTCTGTAACCTTGAAGTGTTAGTATTCTTTGGTTTCCTTTTTCAAAATTGTATTGGTTATTTTTGGTACGTCAAATTAACATGGGTATTGGGATCTGATTGTCAATTTCTTCTAAGAAGACATTTGAGATTTTGATAGAGAATGCTTTTTTTGATTTCTAAATAAATGTAGGGAGTAGTACCATCTTAAAATAAACTCTTTTGATCTATGAACATGAGATGACTTTTCATTTATTTGTCTTTAATTTCTCTCAACATTGCTTTGTAGCTTTCAGTTTACACATCTCATATTCCTTTTGTTAAATTTATTTCTAAGCATCTTATTCTTTTTTATGCCATTGTAGAGGAAATTATTTTTTCAATTTCAGTTTGGGGATTTTTCATTACTAGAATATAGAAATAAAATTGATTTTTTTCATATTGAACTTATATCTGGTAAGCTTGCTGAATTCATGTATTAGTCCTAATTTTTATTTAGTGGATTCCTTAGAGGTTTCTTTATGAATGATGTCATTTGCAAATAGAGACAGCTTTACTTCATTTGTAATATGGATGCCTTTTATTTCACTTTTTGCCTAATTACTCAGGCTGGAATACCCAGTTCAATAATGAATAGAGGTGGGAAGAGTAAAGATCTTTGATCTCAGGGGGAAAGAATTCAGTCTTTTACCATCAAATATGATGTTAAGTGTGGATTTTTCTTAGATGCCCTTTCTTAGATTGTGGAAGTTGTCCTTCGTTTTTTTTTTTTTTAATTTAAGAAATAATGTTAGGGTTTTTTTTCAAATGCTTTAATGCTTCTATTGAAATGTGTGGTTTTGCCCTTTGCTTTATTGATATGGCGTATTACATTACAGATTTTTGGATAGTACACCAGTCTTGCATACCTTTAGGTTTGGAATTTTCCTCTTTCAGTTCCAAGTAAAAATATCTATAGGGATAACTTCTGAGCTCTGTGTTCATCTAGCCTGCTTTTCTTATGGGCAAAATCTGAGACATTGTTTTGGAACTGGGCCTTGGGACAGTGACCTGCTTCTCTTGGAGTAAAACCCCTGGTTTATGAGAGAAATTCTAGGCAGGAGCAGTAGCCTCTAGTCTTATGACTTCTCCTGGTATGAAACTTTTGCCCTGTGAGAAAACTAAAGCAAATTCCCTGCATTGGAAAATTAGGTGAAATTTCCCTGAACTGGGATGGGAGGCTACTCAGGACTGAATGATTTTGACCTCAATCTCTTCTAAATCAGATTGTTACATGTTTAATTACAATATATATATATATATACATATATATAATTTGATGACATTAATAACATTATCCTGTTTTTCTTGTACTCTCATTCATAATGCACTTGATTTAATCTTGTAGATATGATATGTAAATGAAAATAGAGCCAAAGTTGGGCATACTTTTTTTTGGCCAAAACTTCCTCAGTTGGGTCCCCAGTGTTCTCAACCTGCCATACCTGAGGCAAAGCCTCTTCTGTACAAGTGAGACTGGGTATAAAAAAGAAGCTCCTGTTTTCTTACTGCATATGCCTCCTCTGAAATGTGGAATTGGGATTAAGGAGAAGTGGTAGCAGCCTTTCCAGGAGAGTTACTGTAGACTGTGCCTAGGAGCTACTGGGAGAGAGTTCCCTGAGCCCAGCTTCTTGGCCACAACTGTTGGTGGTGGAGCTTCCATCACATTGACCTGGGGAGAGGGGTGAGTAACGAAGGGGTTTATGCCTCAAGTGCCACAGACTTGTACTCCTCTTACAAGGACTTAGATTTTCTTAAAGGAATGTTTCTTCATTATTTATATATTCTTAAGACAGTTTTCAAAGATTTTGTATGTTCCATAATTCTTAACCAGTTATGGTTGTTTTGCTGAGCAGTGCATCTGGTAAGTGTCTCATGCCACCATTCTGCACATATTCTGAATCCCTAAATTAGCTTTTTAGTTACTACTGAAGTTCTGTCACCAGTAAAGGTTTTTCAATGATTCTCATGATGGGCCAGTTTGGGAGAGCCATGGACAACATGATCTCATAGGTTCTTTTTAATGTTAAGGTCCCATATTTAAATGCATACCTGATAACATGCAGGCTATGTCAGCCATGGGGAAAATCAAAGGCCTTGGTAAAAAGAAAAAAAAAATTAACTTTATCTCCCAAATTACTCTCCACTTCCAACATGTTCACACTTTTACAATAATGAATCCTACCACCTGTTCTCCTTCCTTTGTCCCCCAGATTCTCCCTCCACAAGGTAAGGGCCTTCTCCAGAGTAAATGAGCAGTAAGATAGGGGTCTTTGGATGATAGAATGAGGATGGCAAGTTTAAATAGTTTAAATATTCCTAGAGGAGTCAAGTGTATAATCAGAATTTGAGATTTGAAAATTAAGATAAACTGGAGGAGATGTACCACCTTCTCAAAAGAGAAGTTCTTCCTCATCAGCGGATGACTATTTCCAGATGGATGTCATTCTTCGAGAGTTCTTGTCATTTTCAGTAAGAACCAGAAATCCAGATTTATTTTATATGTTAGAGCTTTCACATTTTTAACTCCTGACAACTAATTAAAAAAACAAAACAAAAAAACCCCTGTAGGTCAAGCAAAACATGACTGTCAGCTGTATGTGGTAATCAGATAAAATTGCTATCCACTTTAATAATCTGTCTTCCCGAAAGGACGGAAATCTTCCTTTGAAGTGCACTGGTTTATTTAACTAATCTTGTAGAAATAGATAGTTATGACATCAGTTTATTAGTACTGGTGGCTAAAATGTCCCTCTGTTGGAGAATTAGGTGAAATTTCTCTGAACTGGGACTAAATGATTCTGGTCTCAATCTCTTCTAAATCAAATTGTCACATGTTTAAGAACAATATGAAAAAATCTCCTAATTTTATGGCATTAATAACATTATCCTGATTTTCTTGTACTCTCATTTGTAATGCACTCGATTTAATCTTGTGGATACAATATATAAATGAAAGCAGAGCCAAATCTGGGCATACTTTTTTGCCCCGAATTTCTCCAATCCATTGTTGCTCAGCATTTGCTCTGAACAAAGTGGTTAATAGAATGTTTTTCATAGTTCTTTTGGGATGCAATATAAGAATTTATTATTATCAGTTGTTATAAGAGAAACATATAATTCTGAACTAATGACCTGATAGGTAAAGGGGTAAATAGCTACAATATAAAAAGCAGTTCCCGAGGACATAATTATGTTATTACTAGCAAACAGAGAGTTTCTGGTTCATTAAGTAGGAAAGGCAAAAAATTAGTTTAAATGACAAAGGTGAAAATTTAATTTTTTTACTTGTTCACATATTTTCCCCACTGATCAATAAAAATAAGAGGGAGGTTTTTCACACTAAATGAAAATATAAACGAAGCTTCTCTTAAAGCCAGGGCCATGTGTCTTTCCTCGAGTGTTTTATTATGTGAAGTTTGACCTTTATTTAAAGAGCATCTCTGTTCAATGATAATTGATGGTGCTTTGAGGGAGAGTTTATGACAGTACTTCTATTTATTAAAAATATTTTCCTTGAGGTGAAGAAGCATCTTTTTAACTTTTGTCCTAGCTTAACCTTTGGAAATACCATGTCAGTTTAGTTGCATTTATACAATTTTAATTAACATGTTATGGGTTCTTGCAGGTCATTACTAAAGATATGGTGTATGACCAGACTTATTTTCCGTCCTGATAATTCACCAGCTTGTTTGACTTAATCATTCACTCTTCCTTTCTGTCATGTTGGTTTTTAGCCTGATTTGATCATCATAATTCAAACCTATTAAAATTTAAAAATGTTCTATATATAAAAACATTATCCTAATTACTTCACTGGGATTATTTTTGAGGTGTTACTGAAAAATACTGATGTTTTGTTTTGGCTTGTTTATTCAAGCATATACCATCTTTTGGGCTTCCCAGGGTTCCTTCGAGGTCAGGCCCAGTGAAAAGCCATGGCCTGGATACAGTATTAATGCTTCCTCTAATATTATTCCATGAGAGTCAGCCTAACATGCCCTCCAGAATTAGGGTGCTTGAAAGTTTAGTGGAGTTGAGGGGTTGAGGAATAGAGATGAATTTCTCTGAACTCCCTTACTCTCTTGCTTCTAGAATCCTATTCTCTGTGGCACTATCAGGGAAGCATCTGGACAGGTGAAATGCCGTATGAACTCTCTTCTTAAGTGCGTAATCAAACATTTCTGTGAACCTCACAGATTCTAGAATAAGCAAAATTTGACATGCATCCACCTATCATCTACACATTATGTTAATATCTGATTGAATATACACATCATGAAAGATACCCTTCATTATCTATTTTCAGATATTCATAATTTCAGCCTCTAGTCAAGTTAAACATATCACTTTATATTTGAGGGAGGCAATATAGTATCATGAAAGAAAAGTAGACTGGGCACAATTCCTACCTAAACCACTTAATGGCTATCGTATGACCTTGAGCAAGTTTATTAAACTCTCTGTTTCTTTATACATAAAAAGAGAATGATAAAAAAATAGTACCCTCCTATTAATTTGGTTTTGTTGTAAGAGTTAAACAAGTTACTCTGAGCAAAGTATTAGCATTTAAACATTGTCCGACAGAGAATGAATGCTTTATGAAAGTAATTATTATTGTGTCTTCTTCTAACCTTCTTGCTGGAGCCAGCCGGCTAACATTGAACAGTTCTCCAGACGGGGAGTGAGGATTGAGAAAAAAAGAGAGAGACAGAAGATAAAGTCTGGAGGGCTAACACTGAATACTGTGCCCTCAGTTTATTTAGCACAGCGTATATATACCCTTGGAAGAGCAGGAGAAGCAACACCCACACATATGCAAATGATTTCTGACCTTTATATAAGTTCTCTCAAAACATCCTTGTTCCTGTTTTTGTCTCTTATTCTCTGGGGCAAGGAATGTCTCTTATTCCCTGGGGCAAGGAACGTTCAACTCTTTCCATTAAGCCAATCTTCCTCCTTCAGTAACAAGCCCACCTGCTCTGCAAGCTTCTAGCTTGCAGGCAACTCCAACCCTGTCTGCAGGGCATTCAGCAAGAATGGCTCCCAACACCTCCTCTTATCCCTAACTCAGTTCAAAGCCCATCTTTCCCTGGTCTTTCATCACCCATTTCTCAGCTGCATCTCACATGGTAATCCAGTGAATTTGTCATGCAATATTTCAGATTATTAAAAGAGACCTGTTACTTTATTTTCTTGACCTCAGGACTCCCCAATTTTTTGTCCAATAATACCAAATAGAAACAATAACTAATTAGAAGTCAGAGTAAGGCAAGTTTTGAACTACTTATTGTCATTTTCAGCTTATTACATGGTTTGATAAAATTATGGAATAATAGCATGGTAGGACTCTTTGGATGTCCATTTTCAATTTATCTTTATACACATGCAAATTGACTACTCAATTTTTATGTATATGTTTTTTAGTATAAGCTGATGATTTGATTTTTTGGCAAACCTCTTAGGTTTTGTAGAGGGGTCAAAAATACATTTACCTCTTTAAATCCATGTTAATAATATTAGACAAGACATATGAAGCATATATTACATGTTAACATGTGTATTGACTTAATCTTTACAACAGTTCTATCACATATATATTCATGCTATCATACTTTGATTAAAACAGGAACTGAAACTCAAAGAGAGTAAGCAGTGGCAGTAAGTGGCAGATTCATGATTCAATTCCAGGAAGCTGGGCTCTGGCATCCAAGGTCTAGATCTTTTTGTTATTCTTTTAGAGGGAACTACAATGTACTTAGAACATTAAGAGATTTCATCCAGCACAGTGTTTGTAACAGGTAGATGCTGGGTATTTAATAATGGTAATCAGGACTGTAATTATTGAAATTCAGATGACATCACACTTTCACTGTGATTGCAATAGATGGAAGTGTGCATGTACAAAATAGATTTTAATTAAGGAGCTAGTTACTCAATTAATAAACAATACACACTTGGCGATTTTTAGGGGTGAAGGATGTTCATGTCTGTTTTAACTTTCTGAAATGAGGAAAATAAGAATGAATTAGGGAGACTTCAAGTACTGTTTTACTCAATTCCATGTTATTGCTTTAGATTTTAGTACTGTATAAGGTGATAAGGGCTTAAAGGGGGAAAAAATCAATGTATAAATTTTAACTACTTGCAATTGTTTTGCTGTTATTGTTTTGCTTTGTTTTGATCTTTTAATTGACACATTCCCTTTCTCTTCAGATAAAATTTTTTATTTTTATCATTGAAGTTATGTAGTATTTCCAAGGAAAAAGATAATTGTTGTTTGGCAGAACCAGAAATAAAATTGCCTGATAATAACTTTTCAATTTTTCCTTTGTTTTCTTTGCTTTTCTCCTCTCTGCCCCCATGATGACTGACTTACTCATACAGAAGAGAAGCCTCTATGATAAATATCTTGGAATAAGTCAGTCCATCATCACTCATTGCTATACACAAAGTACTTGACATCACGCTCATAGGCAGAAAAGAAAAAGGACAGGAAAAGTGTGGGGAAAGTCTGATAAGTACAGCCTCTTATTAATCCTCCTGGAGAAGAATCTTTTAAAATCTTTTAAAATGGTTTACTGTTACAGGAAGAATCATAAAATATAAGTAACTCCAGGTTTGTGTTTAATGAAGACTGCTGCTATAGGTGTATTCTCATTTCCAAAGAATTAGAAGCTGTTTCATTCCTGTTGATGTTGTCAGGCCAAATTTATCTTATATGTATTTAATTTAATCACCAAAACACAGAGATAAATAAGATAATAAAGCCAATACTTTCAAGAAATAGAATAGTACAATAATAATTCTGAGGCAGTGCTTGGAATAAAATAGAAAAAAAAAGTGAATTTAGCTGAGAATCCTCTTCTTTGGCAGAAAGTCCTCTGCCACACAATTTCCTTGAGTAAGCTTGGGAGCAACATAGAATTCTGTAAACACTCAGAAAAAGATAGAGTGTCCAAACTGAAGCCTCAGTTTCTTTATAGTGTTTGAAGTATGTTTAGGGTAACATTACAACTTGCAAAAAAAAAGTGTAATCCCTAAAAGTTGCTGAGATTATCTGAGATTTATGAGTTGGCATCCCGCCTCATTCTACCTCTCTACAGAAGACTTATCAAAGTGGTTGATAACTTAATCACAATAGCTTTTAAATGTGATGAAGGCTTTTCTAAGGAAAATGATTCTATTTTTAAGCCATCTTGATAGACATCTTCATTCATCTGTGATAAAATATAAGATTTCTGCTTCACAAAGAGAGGGAAGAGATCCTTGGTCAAGTCTCAGCCATTTACATGGGTTAGCAATCTCTGACAGATTTGCTGCTGTCACTTCTTTACTATTTGGTCACTCAGCCTATAGAGTGGTCTGGCTCTCATGCCCAGTATAGTCCACTGAAACTACATGGCCAAAGCAAAATAACCAAATCCACCAGACACTTTTCAGTACTTATCTAACTTCATCTCCTTACTGCATTTGCCATTATCGATCCTTCTTTCATTCTTGGAACTTTATTTCCTCTGATGGCACTATCTCCTGTTTCTCCTTCTACTGCTTTGATTAATGCTTGCTGAATCTCCCCTTATAGAATATGACTCATATTTTTGCAATAGATCCAAACAAAATTCAGCTTCCCTGTTTGGATTTTGCATCCAAACTAGTCCTACTCCTTCCATATATTTCATATTTCAACTGTTTGCATTCACGTAAAGAACTGACTGTAAAGCCACAAACATAAGAAAATGATTCAGATTCTTTTTTTTTTATCCCTTATTGTTCTAGTTTAAATCTTAAATATTTCTTCATTCTATCTAGTCTTCCAGAGTCCTGTTACCTGACACATTGCACAACATAGTGACAACTTGTCACTGATTTTCTTGCCTTCTGTCATTTCTACCTTGGATCCATCTCCCAAATGCAACATAGGCAACTCTAGGCACACTCTTCTGCATTCTCCATTGGTTTTTTATTTCACTAAGAATAAAATCCAAGCTCTTAGCCTGACGTATAAGGTTCTTCATGAATCTGTCACTGACTCCTGCTATAGCTTCATTTTTTTGTACTCTTTGTTTCTAACTTTATACTACGGTAATAATTTGTATCCTATTTTCCATGCATACTTCATGCTACTTCAACCCTTGTGTCTTTCTTTTCTCTATCCCTTCTTCTTGAGATGCCATGTGCCCTCTTTTTTTTTTTTTTGTTCTTTTCCTGTTTTACCTTTAGGCAGTCTACTCAAGCATTCTTTTCTCTAGGAAGCCTTCCTTTGACTCCTTGATTGAATTAGATGCTCTTTTTCATTTTTTCTTAGCATCCTATGCATATTGCACTATGTACTTAAATTATTGGTTTTATGATCTTTTTGAGTCCTGAGAAACAAGGACTTGGATTTAGTATTGTTCATTTTTGTTTTCCTAAAATTTAGCATGGTAGCTTGATATGAACATAGCAATGTTAATGAAGTGAACTGGTAAAAATAAAACTTTTTTGAGTATCTATAGGAAAAATGGAGAACACATTGATTGGAACATTTTGCTTTAAGCTTTCATTTTTTTTTCCCCCTTTTCTTCTAACTTCATAAAGTACTGTGGCTATGTGACCAGGAAGAAAGGCATTCTGTTTATACTAACAGCTAGATAAAGAAATTATTAAAAGTAAATAGGTGAGACTGTGATAGAAAGAATGGATTCCAAGATAACAGTGGCCTTTATACAACTTACCTGTGATCAGGATTTGCATGTGATTTACATATCAATTTACTCAAATATTCCATAGAAATGAGATAAGTTTTCAATTAAAAGGGTCATAAAGATTGTCTAGTTTATTATCACATCTGACTGGTTATTTTGCCAAGCACAGAGCCTGGCAGATATTAGGCCTTGATTAAATGCTAATTCATTTCTTTCTCCCTTTTGTATATAATGAAAATAGAATGCAATGTCAGTTTAAAATAAAGAAACTTAAGTGCTTTGTCCTTAGGTCACAAGGTTTCTTGCAGGCTAAGGTAAAAGACAAAGTGCTTCTGATTTCAATGCACTCCTCTTTTATATCATGTTCTAATGTCAATATTTTAAAAAAGTTCCCAAATATGAAAACATATCTTATAAATATAGATTCTAAGAAATATTCACATTTGTCATCTCTAACTTGGCAGCTTCAACTACAATTTGCCGTATTTTAATAGGGCTATAAAAGTCTGTTTTTTTCCTGCTACTATGTGTTATTTAGGTATCATATGCAGTTTGTGGTGTTAACTTTTTTTGTAGAATTAATTTCATCTGACATATCTTTGGTAGTTAAATGTCATTGGCATATCTAACATTTTTTTAACAGGCTGATGAGAGAATTAAGAAGAGATGCCGAGATGACGGTGGCTCTCTCAAATATTGAACTAAGGACATCCAGCTAAACTTTGTTTTATTGTTCTAATGACAAAAGGTTTAAAAGTTTATAAGGATGTATTTAGAGTACAGAAATGTATCTCTTGTACCAATTGTTGGCCTAATTGAAGGGATTTGGAGAGAAGTGAGCAGATAGTATTTAATAATTTAATAGGATTAAAGCTAAATCTTATTATGAATACCTTTTCTCACAGGCTAAGAAGTGTGTTAGTGAGCCTGGAGAGAGTCTCTTGAGGTTATGGAGTTAAGAATCACATTCAAAATGCATACAAGGAAAATCAATCAGACTGTCACTGCCTGCCATTAACATGTACTTTATGAAACTTTGCTTATTTAGAGACAGACATCTAAAAACCTTGACTGCCTACTTTCAGAGCTCAGAAACTGGGATTAGTCTGCTCCAATCATTAACCTTTGTTTTTCTTTTGTTTCTATAGAGATGCCTCCTATTAAATACCTGATTGCTTGCACCATACACTTCACTTTGGGAACCTGCCAGCATCACTATCTCTTGAAATGAGACACAACTGTTTAACTGAATAGAACTTTCTCAAGACTGAGACTGGCTTAATGACAGAATGGTCTGTCAGCCCAACCTCTTGAATGTAAATTTCAGAGGAGGAAACTGTGGGGGCCCCGAATGAATCACCCCAAGATGTGCCTCTGTGGCTTACAGAGATTGTTTTGCACTAAAGACAAAGTTAGCTTCTGGCTCAAGAGAAAGTTTGGTTCTTCCCTTTAACTACTATTTATAGGGCAGGGTAAACTTCTAGTCTATTTTTCTTATCATCCTGTAGTGACCTGTTGAAGCCCTCAAGGCACCTTACCTCATTCTTAGCTCAGGACATCTTACATACCCACATTCCCTTTCTATCTCTGAACTTCTCATGCTGTGGGGTCTCTTGACACTCATCTATGTGGGGTTCCCATACATATGCATGTATTAAATTTGGTTATTTTCTCTTGCCAATCTGTCTTATGTCTATTTGATTTTTAGACCAGCCAGGAGAATCTTGAGGGTAAAGGAAAGTTTGTTTCTCCCTCATGACACCTTTGAAATAAGCCTTAACCACCCTGAAGAGAGCATATAATCTTGTAATCCAGTCCCTACCTTGTTTTCTCCCATTCTATGTAATCTTTCCTAGTTCCCGCCTTAATTTCAAACGTGTAAAAGAACCTGCAAAACTTGTTATTCTCTGAAGGATTGAGATCTTGCTCCCCAGCAATTGCCATCATTGTGGCTCAAATAAACTTCAAAAAAAAAAAAAATTGTGTAGCGAAAGAAGTGAGTTAGGAAGCACAGCCTGCTTAGGAGAGATTGGTTGGCTATTTGCCTCAGTCTTTTTTTTCTATGCCATTACCATGTTCTTTACGAAACTTCACTTGTTTACTGGTACTCTAGCAGGGTAATAAGCAGTTTTCATAACTTCCTATTCTCTTTTCTCCCACTCAGATATATAATTTGACTTTCATGATTTTTTTCAGTCTGCCTAGCTACTCCCTTTGTATTTTTCTAGTCCTATGTGACCTTTCTCAAAGGTACCTTCTTGTTAATCTCTAGATAGCTTCTAAGATGATTTTAATAAGTGATTGTATAAGGTTTAAAGAAAAAATACCCAGTGACTATTAAAATATCATACATTGAGACTATTATGTTCCTCTATTATAAAACATTTTTAAATTGCTTCTTAGTTAAAGGAAATGATAAAATTCAGTGCTATTAAATAAAGATGGAGAGGAAGTATGGAACTGAGGTTGTTTAGCCATATCTTCCCTTACAAATGAAAATAAATTCTATATATATAATACTGCTATTTTTCTTCCACTCTCAAAGACTTACGATTAGAAATTTTACTGTGTCCATAGGTCTATTTATCAGTAAACACAATCAAATGCCTCACCTTTCTCATTTTGAGATTTATTACTTGCACATCTCATGTTCTTCAGAGGCACTCCCGAGGCATTTCAGCTTCCTCTCTTGCTTCCTATCTTATAGCTGCATATTTTTCTTCCATAACTCATATTTCAAAGACTCCTGTCTAACATTTATTTCTGTTGCTTTTCTGAGTTTGTGTCAGGCAGAAATAGGCCCTATAGAAAATAATTAACTGTTACCAAATCTATCATTTATCTTAAGCTTTTAAAGGAAGAGTTCTAAGGGGATTTTCAGTGATTTATTTCAACTCTAATTCAATTTATGATTGATTTTTTTTTTCTAGATCCGAAGTCATACAGGCAAGCTATGGGCCGGAATGGCCCACAGACATATTTTATTTGGTCTTAAAAGTGTTATAAAACCTTTGAATTAATTGCTAATATTTTATAGTTGGGGGATTTCACGTAAAAATCTAGATTATTAACTTTCTTTAAAAATTAGAATATCTGGTAACACTGAGTCTGCATTTTCAGAGGGGCACTGATTGGTTAGAGCTGAAGTTTTTAGAATATGAGCTCTCTAAGTTTTTCCTGAGCCCCTATTTATTAATCCCCATTTTTGTTCCTCCTTATCCTAGTAGACTTATTATTTGGTCAGTCCTCTAGACAGTGCTTCTCAAATTTTAATTTCTATATGAATCACCAGGGAATCTTATTAAAATTCAGATATCTTTTTAATAGTGGGTGGAGCTTGAGATTCTGCATTTCTCATAGGTTCCCAGTGATGTCAAAGTTGCCATCCCAAGACAACATTCTGAGTAGTAAGGTTCTAGACCAGTGGTCCTTAAAGTGTGGTTCTTGACCAGAAGCATTGGCATTTACTGAATCATAAACTCAGGACATTGTGCCCAGCGATCTCTTACAAAACCTCCTCGGTGATGCCAACGCACACTGAAAATTGAGACCCATCATTCTAATCTACCTTAGGTAGAAACACTGTTCAAAAATCACCTAAGTCTGAGGTTTTAAACCCTGGCTGGATATTAGAAATTATTTGAGAAACTTTAAAAAAGATTGATGCTTGAACATCAGCCCTAGAGATTCAGACAGAATTGGTCTGGGGTGGGGACCAGGCTCTCAACCGAGTCTAATGTACAGCAGAGCTGAGAGCTATGCTAAGTAAAGAGACTTTCTTGGAATATTACCTAGATGTTCCATAGCTCTCTCACCAGAAAAAAAAAATTATACCTCTTAACACTTTTAACTTATTATTATTTTTTGTTATAATCTGTAAGCAAAACAGTTGATTTCCCATCATGTTGTTGATAATCACTGGGTCTTTTGATCATGTATAGTGTTTCACAATCATCTCTTCACAAGTATATTTGTTATTTTGAAATCCTGTCTCATTATCTCCTTGCTGAGTGCATTAGACTTCTGAGCTCTATAGATTAGGAAACATTTCTTGTTAATTCTGTTGATGTAACCTAATAGATTAGGTTGTACATTGCACAACTCTAGAAGGGCGTTATTCATGTTTGTAGACATCATAGATTTGTATATTTATGAGGACTGTTTTCTGACAGATGACGGCATAGTGTCATGAGGAAGAGGTGGCTTTTTCCAAATTGTATAATTTGGGCTAGCAATAGAGTTATATTTAGTTTAACAAATATGACCACTATAAATTTATGATAAAACAGATGTCCCTCAACTTAAAAACATGCAAAGTAATCAGTCATTTGGAAAATAAGCATTGATTAATATGTTTTTTATTAATCATTGGTTAATATGCTTTTTATTAAATTTATTGGGATGACATTGATTAATAAAATTATATAGGTTTCAAGTGCACCATAATACATCATGTGTATATTGCATTGTTTATTCACCACCCAAAGTTAAATTCACTTTCGTCATGATATATTTGACCTCCTTAGCTAATATAAACTTAGGGTGGTATCATTCTAATAAAATTTTATTTGACAGCCAGATATTAGTACCTAATTTATTTGACTATTTAAAAACTATTTTAAAAAGTTGTACTTATTATGTGTTATGTTCTGATTCAAGGTATTATTAAGAAATAACAGTTAATAACACTAAAATGTCTTCAAATATGCACTGTGGTATCACAGGTCAGCCCAATGATTTGAGCCACAATATTTTAGAAATCAATCTAGGAAAGAAGAAAGGAAGGAAGGAAGGAA